>LS568980.1:569023-639671 GCA_900490775.1 Pristionchus maxplancki | reverse complement strand
ACCAAAAGTGGGTTTTGAAGGCCTAGGTCAGTATATAATATAACCACACTAACTTTGGACCTAGGTCGCACCATTTTTTAATTATGAATTTTTCATTTTTAAAGTTTGAAGCCCCGCCCCTTTTTGGCTAAATGAGATATGGCCATATAATGTCCCATTTGATGATGAGGACCCATGGGGGTATCCCCAAAGTTGTTTTTGTGGGGATCTGAGATGTCGATGTCCGGCCATAGCGGCCGAACCCTCGAATCTTACCTAGCCGGTCTCTTAAGAGGAAAGCGAGGAAGAGGTACTGGGAGAGAAGAATGAATAGAACATCGGAATGAGGCGAGAATATTGAAAGAAGCAAGAAAACAATCAAAAATAGAGTAGTCTGATAGAAAAAGTAGAGAAAGATATATATTTCAGTGCTGCTTACTGCGATCAACAGCATGAGCGTTCGACTGGCCACCTTCATTCAAGACTTTTTCACTGTGGCTAAGGTAGGAGCTGAAGCATAGAGTAAACACTGCTATAACGGCACTTAAATGTAAAAAAAAAGATTGTTTAATCATTTAGGTCTTCGCCCTTGTTCTCATCATTGTCACTGGTGCAGTGTTGCTGTGCACAGGAGATCCCATCTATAGAGAATCATTCGAAAACATTTGGGAAGGAACATCTAAGGTTAGTAATAGCGAAGCAATTATGAGGATGACGTCGTAGGTTCAATTTCTTAATTAAAATATGAATTACGAAATATGAAAATCAATCAATTAATTACAGGACTTCAAAACTGCTTCACTTGCATTTTATTCCGGTCTTTTCGCCTATCAGGGTTGGAATTACCTAAACTTCATCGTAGAAGAACTCCAGAATCCCAAGAGGTAGGTTTTTCAATGGGAAAACCAGCCTCTTTCTCTTTCCCCGATCCAATGAAAAATTTCAGAAACCTGCCCCTGTCCATTGCAATTTCGTGCACTGCAGTCACTGTTATCTACACGCTCACCAATGTTGCGCTATACACAGCAATTTCTCCCGATGAGATGCTCGCCAGTCCGGCAGTCGCAGTGGTTTGTTCCTCTTTCAATATTAAAATTAACGGTGACGCTAAAGGATAGACAAGCTTATTGTACGAACTAACCCGCTGCCTTTTCAGCTGTTCGCGAATAAGCTCTACGGCCCGTTTGCTTTTGTGATGCCCATATTTGTCGCCTGTTCGACCATTGGATCTGCCAACGGAGTTATCTTCACTTCTTCTCGGTTAGAGTTACAGTCAATTCTCGATCCCGTATTTTGACTCAATCTAAAATACTGGCTCATGCCTATCCATTGTAGTCTGTTCTACGTGGGAGCTCGTGAGGGACACATGCCCATGGTGCTGACGATGATCAACAAGAATACGAGAACCCCGCTGACTGCCGTCGTGTTCACCGTATGTTGCCAAACTTTTCTAATTCATCATAATTCCTATCCAGGGATTCCTCTCGCTCTGCTATCTGCTTCTTTCCGATGATATCTTCAAGCTCATCAACTACATCCAGGTGAGCATCAGATTACAGCCGGTTCAAATGTAACAATGTGCAGATTTCGTATTGGCTAGCTATCGGAATGGCCATCGCAGCGCTATTCTACCTAAGACGCACCATGCCTGATGCTCCCAGACCTATCAAGGTAACGAGATAAATATACTTGGACTTTCCCCGCTTACTTAGGCTGATTGGAGATCGAGAACAAAAAATAAGAATGAAAAAATCTCAGGTGCATCTCATCTGGCCGATCATCTTCTTCATTGGATGTTGTGCGCTTGTGATCGTCCCTATTCTCGGATCGCCCAAGGATACCGGTACCGAGAAGAGAAGAGGCTAAAAACAATCTGACATTTAGCCATTGGTCTCGCCATTATGTTCACCGGAGTACCTGTATATTTCATCTTCGTTGCATGGAAAAAGAAGCCTGCTTTCATTAACAAGGTACTCTTGATTATGTTGGAACTACTTATTGGACAGTTGAAGGCTTGAATGAATAGTAAGCAATGCAAATTAACAAGACAATCCCTGTATTTAGGCGTCTGATGCAATCACCAGACTGTGCCAGAAGACCATGATGGTGGTCGACGATACGAAAGAAGAATAAGTATAGCGCATTCAAAGAAGGAATTTAGTTAATTGAACAAATCTTTTGATTGTCACCACTCTATTACGAGCGGTTTAGTTGCTGAGCTTATCATCATTTTTTTAACATTCGAAGTTTTCGTGTCGTATGTACCATGGTTGGTTGGTTGAGGATCAAATAATTGAAATCACAATTGTCGCTCTTTCATGTCAGAACTTTGAGCTGACTGAGCAATCAATATTGTTAGATTTGTCCTAGTCTGTCGAATATTCTCAGACGCTTGACAGGGTCTGGGGATTCATTCCCACGTTAGTGTCCATTTTAATTTTTTTGGCGAATGATCTCAGAGCACTCTGAACGTTCTCTCAGTTTTCGTATTTTTTGTATGGCATATCTAGTAATAAGGATCCACAAATACTCCGTAGATTATCCATTGTATCTATTCCCCTTGCTTTAGTCTACTCGGAATGACAATAATACCTTGTCGTCCATTCACTCGCCCTTTCCTCTGGAAGGCTCTCACCCCCCCCCTTTATTGTGTTTGTCCCTCGCATTATCCCACGTGTGCAGCCTCCATTGTTGAACTGACTTCACACTTTCTCATTTCTTCTCCCAGTTAATTCCAAATAAATTTGCAATTGTGTTACCGTACCAAGAAAGGATACAGTGGACATAATTTATATAAAAAAAGCTTGCTTCCCAACTGTAATTCTCCGCAATACATATGAAGTATGTAGTTTGAGCACGAACAAATGACTCTCTACTCGATCTGAACTAGAGGTTAATGAGATCTTGCGAGTAGCAAGCCAACCTATCAACCTTTAAGCAGCGTCCGTCCGTATTACTCATTCGATAATTTCCCGTGTAAGCTCCCTGTTGAATGAATACACCTACATTCGGTGATCCATTCTCACCTCTAAATGAGCAAGCAATGAGAGTGGTCGAGAGTGAGAGACGATACTATTGTTCTGATGTGTCGAGACAGGTTGAGAGGGAGCGAGGGGAGAGAGAGATTCAACGATGGAGTGAATTTCACTGCTCTCGCCTTAGGCAACGCCCCTCTCTTGACTAGATCTGAGAACGTACCGTACAAGAAATATCGCCCCTTTCCCCTCTTCCTTTCTCCTGGAATTCCCTCTATGAACACTGACCGGTAATTGATCATGATATCTCCATTGTCCATCCGCTCTCTGATAGTGATAGGTAAGTAATTGCTGACTTGCAAGAATATCTCGACTTTTCTTCTAGCACTTTTGCCTTCGTCGTGTCTTTCAACATGCCCAAATCACGCGCTGCTCGGATGCGTCTTGCGATTGAAAGCTCAGCGAGTGCCCTTCGAAAAGAATATGATGAATGTCGTATTCAACATTGCGACTGAAGCCAAATTGTTACGAACCTGCAGGTAGGGTTCAGTGTGCTCATTCGTCAAAATCACTTGGCTACAGGGTCTATTCGAACACGATGCCATGCTTTCGTGAAAAAATTGTCGAATGTGGAGATGATAAGTAAGTATTTGAATTTGGAGAACAAAGGAGTATTCGGAATCCTTTGCTTTGTTTTTGTAATTTTATTATTGAAATGCAGGCAGAAGAGAATGCTCGATGAAGTTGGCCGCATGCTGATGTTTATTTGCTCGCCCTTCTCTCTTCAGCGGCAACGGTAAATCTTTGATTCTCTCGTCGTAATCGTCGATCTCTTACATTCCATTCATCGCTCCCGATCTGAATTCGACGTTTGCTCAATGACCTCTCTGAACCTCTCCTTGCCGTTTTCCTCATTGTATGGGATCCGTTCGTGTGTCAAACAGTGGCGTCCTTTTTCCCTTCAATAGGATCTTTATTGCTTCCAAATTGGAATGTATCATGTCCTATTCAGATGGTTCTCGAAATCATTCACTTCTCTCTTTCACTTTCTCTCTAGTTTCTATGAGAAACGCTCACGGACAATAGGTGGAGAAAGGTCAAATAGAGCTTAGGTAATCGACTCTCACGGGTCTCACTTTGGTTGGGGTAATTCATCTCGTTGCATCTTTCTAATCTTGATCATCCGATGTGTAAATAAGCGCCATAGGGCCCGAAAGATGCTTATAAACTATGAACTGTTCCATGTTTGCGAGAGACAGGGACAAATATAGCATCGTCTTAGTGAGTGGAGAGAGGATGATCTGCTATAATCAGCTGAGAAAATGTCAGCCGAGAAATATGATTAGTCTTCAAGCGAATCAAAATAAATAGCTGAGGGCATATAGGGTGAAATACGATTGAGCTTTCGTTCTACTACTTGCAGACATCTCATCAAACATCAGCGTTGCATCTCTGCCGTTCTCAATCTCCCCCCAACTACTGATTGCCCAATAGAGGATCAGACCTACTTGAGGGATCTATCCCAGTGCAGGTAAAAAACCATAAAAAATCTTTACAAACTCATTCAATGTCAATCAGTTGTATCCATTAGCGCGCCTGTTTGCCTCTAGCCTCCTGAAAGGACACATCTTTGAAAGTGTGGCTCTCCGTCCCGGGTATCACTGTGGGATATCTGATGTCCGCTTTGAGAGGTGCACTCAAGGGAACTCACTCGCGAGATCCCTGACGTGTTCGGAGATTTCGAGCTAACACTATTCTATGAGAGGGATATGGGCGTTCGTATGGATAAGTAGGACATAACGATCGATTTATTTCAGAAAGAACTGTGCCGATCAGAGCTCAAATTTCTTGTGCACTATGCAGACATGGATGAGGTATTGAATTCAGAAGCCTATTATTATACCATTGATCGTTCAGGAGATTTGAGATATATATTGTTGATATTTTGGGGAAATTCTGATACTATTAGAAGAAAATGCATGTCCACCCAGCAACATTTCTGATTCTTTCCAGTGAGCAGAATGTGTGCACAATGCAATCCCTTCAACAGAAGTGTGGAGAGGAAGCGGCGGGGTTGTATGACCAGATGCAGGTGCGAATATTGTCACTATCGATCAGGGAGATACTACAGTTTACATTTCTAAAATGCGATTGACAGTATCATTCAGGTGACCGTGTTTGAACCGCACTTCCCGATTATCTGCGATCGCGTTGCTCGTAAGTATTGCTGAATTTTGTTGAATATTTAATATGTTGTCAGGGTCCACGCTCCCTCCTCTGACAACGACGAAGAAGTCTACAACAGCGACGTCAAAGGCGCCCACTACCTATCCGACCACATCTTCATCTGTAGTCTCGACGAAACCTGCATCAAGGGCCAAGACAGTTAGCATAGTATCTCAAGTCCTACATATAAAACATATATTTCCAGACGTCTGCGCAAGTTTTGCCATCAACAACTGCTGCAATCATCAAGGAGGATACAACGACTGTGGAGCCGGTAATGGAGAATGTCACTGACAATTCTATTGTGAATCTGCTACAGGTTTGACCAAATTTCTGTCGAGTAAATTAACACATAGTTTCAGCGTCCTGCGAAGAATCGAACGATTGCGGACCTGTGGGAGGTATACGCTGCGAGCAGCGACAAGTATCATAAGAAGCTCAGCGAATTATGGAAGAACAAGAAGCGTGAGTCTTAGAAATATTTTTTTAAAAAACAAGTAGATGGGAAGATATTACGTTTGATTTCTAAACATCTTGCTTCATCCCTTAATCGTCACAATTATTTCCCTTTATCTTCACAATTTTCTACTTATAAGTAGTTGTTGCAGTGGGTATTCTCATCGATTCTGCATCTAATGGAAGCCTTCTTCACTCAACAACGATGACTACGTCGATGGCCACAACGACAGTACCTCCTCTGCCCTCGACCGAACGAACAACGACGTCAACGGAGCCCTCAACGACGTCGGCCGTCAGCCCGCGAACGATCAAAGTGATCAACATACTGCGGAGATTGCTGCCAGATTACATGCCGCAGCTGAGCAGCCTTTTCGAGCACGTGAGTGCAGTGTATACCTTCAACCTGCATCATTTCTATTACAGGGAAACGATCTGCTCATGCTGGGCACCACTCCTCCCCTTCCTTCCACTACATCCATTCCCACGACCTACTTTGCCAAGAAGTCCTCCTTCAAACGGCCTTCAAGCTCACCGCTCGATCCCGTCTACGTTCCCACAGCAACTCCGACAAATCAACGATCGGTCCATCGAATGGCACCACGAATGGAACACCTGCAAAGCTCAACGTCATCCCCGCTTGCGATCCCTTCTGAGGCCTCATCGCTGTCGACGATGCAACCAACAAGCGTGCCTACATCCTATGCACCGCAATTTCCCATTGCCAGTTTCGATCCGAATTCCAATTCAAGAATGCTTCGACTACCAGATGCGATCTTCGCAACCGGAATAAAGGGCACAACGACGAGTTCAGTGGGCTCCAATCCATCATCGATTCCGTCGAAGTCGATGACGGAGAGTATTTCATCGACGAACTACCGGATATCTTATCTTCCAACTGGCGGAACGACAACAACTCCGCCGACGAAGCTGAACCTCTCATCTGCTGGAAGCTTCCCCGAATTCATCAAGAGCCTCGCCAATTTGCGACCGATTCCGGCAAAAGAGGTTTTCAGCAACATTTTCGAAAATCATTGAATAATCCTTTCTTAAGATGACTCAAAAGTTCCTCGCTTATCCTCCATCAAATCCAAAATTTATCTTCGCCGCACCACGGCAGAATGACGGGTAATCATATTAGAATTGTTTGTAAATTTACCAGATGTAAAAACTTGGGCTCAACTAATTCTTTTGCACAGATTCAAAAGTATATGAGATATTGCAGCGGCATTCAATCAACCTCATCATCTTCTCAACATCTAATCTCCGAGAATACGAATAGCGAAGAGAGAGGTAAACTTCAATTCAAATATCTTATCAATTTAAAGTATTGCAGTAGTGCGTGGTGTTGAGAAATGGAAGCCGTGGTATCTTGGAAGCGACAGGAGGAATTGAACTTCGGAGTATTATGAATAACAGGGAATTCGTACTTGATCCATATTTTTCGTTTTGTACCTCAGACATGAAACACTTCATAATAATTTAAATATCACATTATTTTTATTTGTCAAATTGTGCTTATATTTAAGAAGATCTCACGAGGAATATCAAACATTGTCTGTGATATTTATTTACAAACATTTTCTGATCAACTACATCGAATACTGTGAAAGTTGAAAGTATTGTGCGATGCGATAAAAAAGAAGAAATAAAGAACACTTTAAATTACAAGATAATCAAAAGGAAGTTAAGGGTTCAAAATTGGAATGGTTACGAAAAGCCGAGCTGAGAAAATTAGAAATTTCGAATTAATCTAAATCACACAAAATAAATATTTTTTAATTCGTGAATTTTCAATCCAAGTACAGAAATAACGAGAAAATACAAATATAATAAAAATGGATTATAGAAATGAGGAGATTCTTTTTCTTTCTACATATTGACACATTGCTATGAGCTCCGTATTCTGAATCATAAAAGAGACATTAAAGAGTGAAAAACGGTCGGGAGAGGTGAGAAAATGCTAGACTTTTCCGTTGATTAAATCGAGGGCAGAGGAAGTATTGGAAGCTCTTTGGTTCACTGTATAAAGATAGACTGAACTATACTGGACTCTATTGCATTAGCATAGCATACTTACAAGCAATAAAAGCTTCTAACGATATTACTCTCATATTTGTTTCACCGTGCCGAGAGCGTCTTCATCGGGGTAGAGAATGCAAGGCAGTATTGCATATAGGAGGATCGCTCGTCAAGATATCGATTGCAGTTGTAGATCACGACGACCCACCTATAATATATCGTAAATTATTTTTAATTATGTAAATTATTAATTATGTGAATTAGTCTTTCTCTACAGCATAAGACATATTAGTTTATGTGAATAGTACTTAGTTTAAGAAATATTAACCTATGATGTGAACTGGTAAGTAAATGAAACAATACTGTAGTGGAATCTGATGTAAAAATGATAGAATTAGAGTTAATCATCCTCCTTCTAAGAGAATTGTGTGAGTAATGGCCATTCCATGAATGCCATTCGCTGATACATAAGATGTAGTTGAATTGATAAAGATACGTCTTACGCTCAACTCCTAGCAGTGATAATATTAGTGCATCGGCCAGGAAACGAACCCGGGCCGCCAGCGTGGCAGGCGAGCATTCTACCACTCAACCACTGATTTCGGGCATACGTGTACTCGCGGAAAAGTTATACAAAAAGAAAGGCTGAATATCTGCTCACCAGCACTCGAGAATGAAGGAAACAGTGTAGATGACAAGCATTGCGTAGATGTGAACGAGTGTTCCGGTGTCCAAGGCGACCGTTGAACGGTTCGGATGCTCCTAAGATATTCAAAAATGATTAATTATATCTTCCTCGGCAATTGTTGTTCCATTCTTGAATGATCTCACTCTGAATGCGGCAGCATTGAGCAGTCGATAGAAGACGGCCGAATCTGTGGAGAGGGCGACGATTCCACAGATGATCAGCAGGAAGAAACAGATTATGGCGAGGCACTAAATAACGATATTATTTCAGTTGTGAATCATAATTTACCTGAACTACGATGTGTGGAACAACGAGCATGGCTTTGTTGCGTGTGATGCCGATGAAGAGCAATATCACCGCGACCGTAGCGATGCCGAGTCCGACCATTTCAGCGACGAAGCATGGGAAGACGTAGTCTGTCTGGAAGAAGAAGACAATACATTTTAATATTTTCGAAACAGATAATATTCAGTTGGCACACAAAATAACACCCTGGACATATATGATCTCTTCTGGATATCCTCCAATTACAGTCGACACCCCGACCAGCTTCCCTCCTACGCAATAACTCTAATCGAACAAATGATGAGTTACAAATTAGTAGCGCACTAGTGCCTTCATGACGTTAGAAACCAATGATCTTTGAACCCAAAGAATGTAACTCTTACCTTGACTCCACTTTTGACTTGAACTCGGTAATCGTGTTGAAAAAAGATGAATAAGGAGTGGATGAAGAAGAAGAGAATCATCAGAGCATGAACGCCTGAATGAATTCGTAACTTAGTGAATAATGATGACTATAATCCTTATGACGTCATCATTTATTGATAAATGTGGATACTGTATTGATCTTCTGATGTCAACCACAAAGGTAAAAGCTCACATCCAATGATCATTGCTCCTGTTTTCACGTGAAAGCAATTGCACAGGCATCGATAATCGCCGGAGCTTTCGTCAAACTGAAAATAGCCAGAATTTT
The DNA here is from genome assembly GCA_900490775.1 of Pristionchus maxplancki. NCBI lineage: Eukaryota > Metazoa > Nematoda > Chromadorea > Rhabditida > Neodiplogasteridae > Pristionchus > Pristionchus maxplancki. The sequence continues at coordinate 630,346 of LS568980.1, read as the reverse complement.
CTTTTGTTTGAATGAGAAACATCTGTGGAAAGAGATGTCAAGAATGTCAGTCTCACCTGAATTGTGGTAGGTATTCGTTCCTCGGCGTGTCCATTCCCGTTCCGATTTCCTCGGATAAGCACAGATCGAACGGAACGCCCGTTCATCATCTTGAACACTGAAATTATAATAAGTCAGAACAAATCATGATACATATGCGATCTCAGACGAATTCTGAGACTAAATGGTGGAAATCAATGACGGATGTGATGTCATCATTCGCTGTTTTGATCGGCGCGGGGATTGAATGCATTCATCGCAGATTGGATGGGCATCTTGGAGGGATAAGAGGAATGAGAGACGCGGAATGGGAAATGGAAGGAAGTGAGAGTAGTCGTGAAGGTGAGAGACTCGCATTGAGGAAAGTGGGAATATTTGGGCGGAAGCAGTTATCGCGTGATGGATTTTACACACGAAATGTATGGAAACATGGAGGGGCAAGTTATGAATGAGATTCCTGCTTTGGGGAAGTAAGTTGAGTGCGAAAAAGTACTTGTGAATTATTAATTTGGCAATGAACTAGAGTGCAATGTTAGGGATGGGATGGAAACGCCGGTCTCTGTGTATTATACGATTATAAATATAAAGGTCATAGGAAGTGTTGGAGATGTAGAATGCACAGTGTTATTTTGACTGTCGACGCGTGACGACTAGAATACGAAGGAAAAGGGAAAAGAAGAAAAAGGAGAAGAAGAAAGATTTCGAAGAGAGAGAAAGGGTGTAGAGAAATAGACAGCAGTAAGCAAGCAAAATAGAAGAAACCCGTGAGGACGGAAATGATGACTGTCGAATAACGAGATTTTTAAAAAAATTATGTTGGTTCTTGATTTCAAGAGTTTCGATTGTAATGGATTATGAAGGGACAGCAAGACTTTGAGAAAGATAAGCCAGCTTCTCGAGATACTTGCAACATCTGTCGGGTGAGGAGAAAAACATGATATTCAACGAAGATATTCATACTGCGCATTAGATGTATGTGAGAATGAGAATGAAACGCGGGCCTACTCTCTTTTACTCGCTCAGACTGAACAATAAGTGTGTAGAAGAACTAGAACATGGCGTGAAGGCAGATAGGGAATAGTGACTGGCTAATATGCATATTTGCCTGAGAGCTCCTCTCTTCTCTCTCTTTCATGCTCTCTCTCACTCCTCTCCACACGCACCCTCGGCAACACGATATTGATTGTAGTGGCTATTGAAGTGAGGAGGGGGAGTGAGGGAAGCCCGGTGGTCAAACGAGAGTAGGGAGGGGGAAGGGGTGGGTGTCTCTTCCCTCTCTCACAGAGTGAGGATAGCAAGAGCAAACATCGGGCACCTCTCCCCTAGTAGAGCGTGTCAGAGTATAAATGGAATTGGAATGGTGGTAGAATATTCAAAAGGAGCGAACTCAGAGCAACACGAAATATTCGGTGTAGATCGGATTACTCGTGAATGAATTATGTATCGGGAAGAAGTGAGGGAGGTCTTTCTGCCGTTTTTTATTTGGGGGTGAGCTCGATAAACAAATCAGTCAGCTGTGAGCTCTTTTCTTCCTTTTCTTCACTCCTCCGTTCTTCTTTCTGTTTGGTTGATGCAAAAAATGGCTGGAAAAGGCAGACGCGAAAAACATTGGAGAATACGCACTGAGAAGGGAGAGGAAGAAAAAGAGCGTAGGATATCCACTTCGAGCCTCTCCGGGGAATCATCCTGAGAAGAGGAGAAGAAAGAGAAGAAAGAAGCTGCCGAGTTGGTAAACGACGCAAGACAATATCAGTGAGAGAGTCGAGATACTCGACCTGATTCCTTCCCTAGAGACTGCGTATACAGCAGAGCATAGACATGTTGTTTCATGAGATGAGGAGACGAAACAATAAAAGATGTGAGATGAAAGAGAATAATACAATTTTGAATGCGCGGCTCTCTCAAGTCTACCTAATTGTGGGCCCACTTCATCCTTCACGAGTCCTCTTGCTCAATCAGCGCCGTTGCTCACAAAGAGGAAAATCGTCGCCTATTCCTCTCTCCTCTCTCCGCCCCCCCCCCTTCCCCTCCTCCGTTGATACACTTATTAGATTGCGTCGTTGCTTCGAACACAACGGAAAGGAAGGAATGGGAAAGAGACACAAAACTTGGTTTTCACTACAAACCAACTCATAAAACACCGAGAATTAGGAAAAAGTATATCTTGACTAATCAAAGAGATCATAAGCAGCAGATTTGACAAAGTGACACGGTTGCATCAACCAATCATGTGATAAGCTCTCTCTCTATGACAGTATATCAGAAATGAAGAGAGACGAAAAGAAAATGGAAACATTACTGGGTAATTCGATCTATTCCCACTCGAAAAGGTCCCGTGATGTTTGAGTGCCTCCGGAAATTCTTTCTCGATAATTGAAAAGAAAACACTGGGGCTGCTACTTGGATGAGAATAATGGAAGGAATATTACGGATATTACTGCCCCGCTCACGAACCTGACTGAAAGTCGAACTATGCGTGGATAAATTATATTTACATGCTCAACAAAAAATATTAAATAATGTAATATAACATTTTATTTGTTGTTATATCCATATGAGAGGAATCTTTTATTAGCGCACAAATATTGTACAGTTGAAAAAGGCAATCGATACGGACAGATGATATTTGTGTTACACCCGAAGTCAGAATGGTCCGAAATATAACACGGCAAATGACAGGTGAAAGTATTTGATTTTAGAGTTTTACCAGGAGAGAGATCCTAACAAGAGACAACAACAGGAATAACAAGCACTACTTGAGCCAACTGGCATTATTCTAAGATGAATCAACTATCTCTTTATTAGTCATAGTAGCGTGAGCATTTTGCCACAATCGGCTCTAATATTGCTGCTAGCTTCTGAACTTGTAATATTGACAATTGCATGTGTATATAATTATTGAAAACTGCAGTGATCACAATTGCTGTTTGTTTGGGAACTGGGTTTCGGAAGAGGGAAGTCATTTTGGGCTGGACATTTGCAAGAGGGCGCCACTGAAATGTTAGTGAGATGAGATATCAAAAATCATAAATTATAATTTATTGAACTTTCAACGGAAAAGTAATAGATAATACTTGAACCATTGCACTCACCTGAATAACTCGGTATTGTTTTCCGTCTTCCCCTTCGACGTCCGTGCATGTGAAATTGAATTGTTGAGTAGACACTGAGGAGTTGATGATGGATTCGAAACCGGCTGAAATTATTAAAACTGAAGTATCGCCTGATTTAGGTTGATTAGACACCATTTTTTGCTTGCTTACCTGGAATAAACGACAAGTCCAATCGGTGCTCATCCGTTGATATTGAGTATGCTGCCATGTCTAGGCGCATTTCAGAGGGCGATAACTTTGCAAAATCATCGAAAACGACGTCGGATTTGCTGTCCTTTCGTAGTTGGGCTTCCTAAAACGTGAATTTGATTTTGCTCAAAATATTCGTGACAATTATTCGAAGAGCCGCATCAAGTCATGGCACACTAGATAAATAGGACGAGATAATTTGTTTATTTTGTATGTACCAACCTGTCTCTTGCTGTAGATTCTATCCATCGATGACAGGAAGAGATTAAGCTTGTACTTCGAGGCGTTTCGCTTCACATCGGAGACAATCTGAATAGATTTTGAAAGCGGTGTTCATTATATTTGAGGCAATTGTTCACCTCTTGGAGCAGGTTCAATATCTGCTTGTGCATGTATGAAGCGAGAGAGTGGATGGAACTCGGGACTGTCTGAAATTATCCTATCTTCAATCTGTAGTATCTAAACTGAGTTTTCGTAGTCGATTGATTATCGGTCAAACACGTAAAGTGCATAATTGCGTACTCTTACCGTTCGTCTCACAGTATTCATCGTGAATGTCGATCCGAACGTAGAGAGGGATAGCATGGACAGCGTCGATTTAAAATTGTGCAGGAACGGTTTCCGCTCATTTCCGATCGGTAGATCGAGGCTGTTGTTCAAATCTTGGTTGAGACGCAGCCACAGTGACTGAAATGACAACGTTGTAGAAGAAGAGAAGATAGTTTGAAGCAATCATGCATTTTTGGCTTTTTTGTGTTATTCATTTGTACGATAACTACAGTGTTTTCAAGATTTTTCGCTGATTGAGAGGTCAAAGATGTGCCTTTGAATGCAATTATGCCGACCGATAAGGACAAGTCGTAAAGTCAATCACGAGAATTGAGTCGCAACATTCTCAGATAGGATCGTATTGTACATTTTTAGTGATCTTACACGAAAGTAATTCGCAGTCTTCACGGGATTCCGAAGGTAAGATGAGGTGACAGTCGATGGGTGCGGTCGATCAAATACCATCTCCACCTGAGCTTTCCAATTTGAAATATTTTAAAAATTAAAAAAAAAACAAAAAACAGAAAAGGTAGATTTCTCACCAGCAGCCGAGAGACGAGGTCTACACTATCATCCAATTTTCTCATGATTCCAACCACATCGGCGTCTGGATCACTTATCTGAACATGCTCTTTATATATTTTTTTTAAATTAAAAATAATTTTTAAAAAAATTTCTATTCTCACCTTCTCCAAAGCATCCATGAAGAGCATGATAGTTCTGATCAGCGCATTGGACTTGGACTCTGAGAGACAAAGCAGGTCTAGAGAAGGGGTTAGCTTGCTTCGGATGACATCGACGAAGAACGGAAGGCCGGACTGACTGGACCGCACCCATGCCTGAACATTGAATGGATTCATCTAATATGTTCAGTATCTTCTCTTACCTGCGATATCTCCGCTGGGGAATCCGGAGCGAGAGGTTCGAGGGAGTCCAGAATGCTATTCAAATCTTCGACACAGAGCTGTTTTGACACTGGTTTCTTTCCAGACGAAGAGTTTACAGTGAAGACCACTTCTCGACCATGCATAAGAAAACAGCTGAATTGACTACTTTTAAAGAAACAAAGAAGTTTAACTACATTTAATCATTCAAATGTTTTTAAAGTCATACCGATTGCTGCCTATGAAAATTTGAAGTTGATCGCATATCGACTTTACAATTCCATTCATTCGATTTAAATGAGGCAAGCTGTATGCTGTAGTTCGGCAATCAATCGTATCTGAAAGAAATGATCAACGAATGACTCAACGAACTGCTCATTTTCTCAGAATCTATCTGATCGAGTCCAACTCTACTGTGGCACTTTCAGCACTGTACAATACTCTAAACAAAACACTTTGCCGTATATTTATGTTGTTATCTTTATGAGGCTGATCATCTGATCATTTCCTTCTTTCCCTTGATCACATGCAACATTCTGACGGACTATAGTGAGAGGGTACAAAGTTCTTATCACTGGCTATATTGACGAGATAGTGGGACAAAAGAAGAGTGCGTAGAAGAAAATTCACGAACCGTGCACATGATATAATGTCCCGTCGTGGTATGACTCAACGAGTCGCTCGATTGCTCGATATCCATCCTCGACAGAAGAGAGATTAGAGTTCATCAATTCCAGTAGAGGACCAAAACGGATGCGCAGTTGTACTTTTAGATACTCAACGAAGGCTCGATGATGTGCTGATTCCCTGAAAATTGTATACCATATCAATTGCTCAATATTTGGAAAGACTAGTAGCCCAAGAGTCTCAAAAACCATCGTTTATTTGTTTTATATTCAAATATTCTATATTTTCTTACCGACGAATTGGAAAATTTGATAAACTTACTCTGAGGCAAACGAGAGAAGGACCGTCCCGCCATCCAGACTATGAAATCTGACGTGACTGTGGCCGGTTGATATTCGTTCGAAAGCGTCGTGCTGCTGTTCTGACGCTCGATACGTGGAAATAAGTGGCATGAATAAATGACCTAAAAACGCACATTTTATCATCAACATTATGAGAATTAACTGACCAATCGCTGGTAATTCCTCGACTATTGATTTCTGTTTTCCGATAACTTTGAGGCTGGCTCGGGGAGGGAGCGATGAGGATGAGGATGGTTCGGAATCGGTGTAAACCCCAGAGGAAGAAGAAAAAGATGCGGAATCGACACTTGTCCGATGGAAATACACTTCCTTCTCCAGTCTCTCGTGGACGTATTCTTTGAATATCTCATCGCCCGAGGCAAGAAGAACTTCATTCTTCGCGCTAACGATCAAGTATCCAAACATCGGCTGGAAATGGATGACGATCACTTTATGGGAACGAGCACGACAACAATCGATGAACGTTATCAATATCAATGGACAAGACGAAATATCGGCGCATATGGGAGGAAGTTAATGGAAGGAGGGAGAGAGGCCGATTGATACAATGCGAGTGATTGCCTGCGCTTTTCTTATCGTCCTCGGGATTGGGAGGAGAGAGCGGAGTTGTTATCAATTTCGACTGAATGATTGAGAAGAATGAGAGGACATATACCAGACACACACGAGACTCACTTATTTTCACTCGTGATTGAGAGAAACAAATGTGATTTCAATCTTTGCACATAAGGTTAGAACGGATGACAGGGGCAACAATGGGTCGGGGTTCAATTCGACTCAGAGGGGAAGAACTGGAGCGGAGGATAGTTTCTGAACTTCGAGCATCACGGGTCCTCTCCTAACGAATATTACTCGATGAAGCTCCTCGTCGTCCTCATTGAAATCATCGTTGATGTAAGACGTGCGATTGACGGACATCTGAATATTTCTATAATGCGATCATATATTTAAAGTATATAGTAATGTTTATGTTCAAAATAGTTTCCGATTATTGATAAACTAACTTCAGTGATCGAACTTTGTCCTGTATCGGTTCCTTCGGAATCGACCGTACCTAGGCGTTCGCCTAAACGTCTTCCCTCTCTGAAACAGCCAACCTAATAAGGCGTAATCTATCGCACGCTGACCTGACGTTTTTCATCAGCTTTCCCTCTGCCCGTATAGCCGAAGCGAGCATTGATATCTTTTTGCTCTGTTTGCTTGAAGTAGTCAAATCGACGAAGAAAGGATACTTATTCACGTATTGCAACTGAAATTAATCAATCTCTCCAAAGTGGAATGAATTAAACAATTTGTCTGACATATTGTGGACCGAGAGGATACAAACGCTAACAACTTCAACAACTCACCATAAACTGACTGCACTTGAGAACTGTGTCTTTTTCTTGAATAAGTTTGACCGCCTTATCGATTTTGCATTGTTTATAGTTCATCGGATCTTCTCCTAACTCAATTTTGTCGTTGTAAGATTCAGTCTTAGTGGAGTGCAAGGGCATGGAGCCAATTATGACTGGAACGTTCATTGCCATCACATCGACTCCTGAAAACAAAAAAAATATTTCAACATTTTTTAGCTGTTGTGATAGTGTGTTGTGAATGTCAGTGAAACAAAAGACGCGCATTCTACGTTTTCTTCCACGATAAGTCTGATTGTTTCAGTGTCTGACTAATGGCGCATCATTTGTAGTTCCCGCTCATGCACTGTCCGTACGAAGTGTCTGACTATTCTAGAGTCTATAGTCCGCACATTTCCCTTACTTCCCCCTTTCTTGTTCTTTGAGTGATGATAATACGTCAGATATTCTTTTTTTTCAGGAAAGGTTTTGTTTTCGAGGACTACTATCATTCAGCCCCTTGTTCATCTCGTGTTATCGTTTTCCGTTGCATGTGATTTAGACGAGACACTATTTCACAATGACCGGAAATGACAACGATAAGGGAATCAACGTAAGAAGTCCCACTCACAAATAATTCACCTGAACTTTTGACTCTGAATGCGAGGGAATAGGAGATGGTTATGAGTCGATTAGCATCCCTTTCAGCAGCACTTTTCTCACTGCCGTGAGCTATTCTGCCTTGGCTTAGAGACATTCGCGAGCGACGATTTGTGGGAACTGCCATCATCTCAACTTCATTCGGAGTACTGTAATTATTTAGTTTACAAGATTTTAACGGTGTCGTCGACACTTAATAGGTTTGATCAGTAATCCCAGATCTAGAATGCCTCATGAATAGTACAATCTGTCTCTTTTGAACTAGGATCAGTATGTTTGTTTCATTCGAATTAATTTATAATAACAGGATAATAAGTGTCGAAGATACTTTAACCTCGGTGGTAGAGGTGGAATGTGCAGCTTTCTGTCTATCTTGATATTCGCTCCAGCATCGACGAAGAGTGCCAAGAAATCTTCGTGGATATCAACATTGTCTGAGATCCAGCTGATCTGAAATCCCATATTTTCACTCATTTGTAACCAAACATAATTTTTCAACTCCTACCGTAATATTGTATCTCAAATCTTTTCGGAAACACTTAGTTGATTGTTCACTGACATACCTCATCCTTATTCGCTTCTGCGTTTCTCTTCTTCTCTCGTATTCTGAGGATCTGTTGAATGGTTACGCTGACCTTCTCAATTCGACGATCAGATCTGTTCTCGATTCGACCTGAAAATGAGTGTCGACATATGAAATGATCACGAGGAAGGAACACAGACAAACTTCTATTCAAATCCATACCCGATATGCTTAGTGACTCTCCACACACGAATGCAATCTTCTCAATGTTGAGTGAACAGCGCATCTGTCCTCCTATACACGAGCACATTCCGAACTTACTACAACATAGAAAATTTGATTTGAAAATAGTAACAACGCTGACCGGTGTGCGGAAATGGGCACTGGTTCGAAGTGAGTTTTGGAGCAGATGTTAAGGTCAGTTCTCTCGACAACTGAGAAGCCATGGACTGCGGTTGCTCGTGTGAAACCATTCCCTGAGTCGTTACTCTTTTATATTCTTTCGATTTGCTCCATATGTTTATTTTATGGTGGTCGCGTCTCCGTACCATTATGATATTCAAGGGAAGCTGTCGCCGTGTAGAGAACTCTCGCGTGCTTACACTCGATCGAAGTCGCGAGATTGGCCGGAAGTCGTTCCTGAAGAGAAGAGAAAAGATGGAGAGAAGAGGACGAGATTTGCAAATTCGACGAGATTCAACGTGATTCTCGCTGTCTCTGCGACTCAAGCAAGTAGGAACCTCGAAATTGACGTAGGATACTGTCTCTGAGAAGCTGGTATTCTTATCGATGAGAGTGATCTCCTTTCGCAGATAGATTATCTCATCATTGAGTGATGCTTCCTTCGTAGTTGTTGATGACTCCAGTCGCTGGAATAATAATTACTAGCTGTCATTAGCAAACAAGAACAACTTTATTACTGTCCCATGTTATAGGCTTGAGTAAATAACGTAATTCTCTATATTTTCATTTTAATTCGTACTATCTCGTGCACGTATTCCTTCCCTCTCGTATGACTCCTTACATCTCATTACAATGGTAAAATACGCTCAAGAAGGCCTGAAAATCTAGAAAATTACCTTGCTCTTAAGTCTGCCACTTCCACTTAGAATTAGCTGAACCTTATTGGTTGAGAGTATGCAGCCTTGTTTTGAGGTGATTGCAATCTGAAAGACATTCAGGACCGCCCATCACTTTTGCTGATTTTTATGTTTCGCATCTACCATATCTACATTTCAACTATCTATATCCACTTCTTTGTTCTATCCTGCTTCTATCGTAATTTCCTAAGAACCCTCCGTCGGTCACCTGTCAGGGAACGTTAGATGTTCTAGCAGGGATGTTATAATTCCGAATACAAAGCTAACCTTCCCCATGATTCTTTCTCCAGGATAGAAAACAGCATCGGGTTTATCAAATTCGATGTTCAGCTCCTCGAGAAAGTCTTTGGATTCCTCAATATTTTCTCATCATTTTTGCTTTCTTGCTTTTCATGTGGCCAACATTGTGCACACTTCTTATTGAGCAGAAGTTTCAACTTGATAGTTGAAATGAAATAATTTCACGTACCTGCGTGTTAGATTCCATAATTGAATGTGCTCTATTGAAATAGGCTCTCCGGACGCTCAAGATAGCGCGAATGCGCGCCGATAGAAGAGGTTGCGGCGCGGTGTGAAGGAGATCTGTAGTGGTCAGGCCCGACATTCAGGCAAACAATGCACACGATATGGATCCAGAGAAGGGGAGACTCAAAATACAACGCGAAAAGACAAAAACAAGCAATCAAGAGGGAGTGGTTGGGAACGTGGATTTTGGCAGTAGTCGGAATGGTATTGCGATGTGGTTAGGGAAAGGTATGGTATCTAGGTGCGCTGGAAAGAATGAGGAACTCTTGCGAAACCGATTATTGGGGTGTATGAAGAATGGAATCTCACCCCTCTCAACTCTCTCTTTCCACTCTTGAATAGGCTGTTTCTCTAGACTCACATTTTCCTTCTCCTCGTATGGGTATCATTATAGTGCAGGTTTATTGACTTCCTGACTGGTATAGTAATCGCCGGAAGCTCGTTTGTCCTCTCGAATGTTTCATCGACTCGTTTCCTACCGTACTCCATTTCCGGCAAAACTCGGTTTTAGTACAAAGGATTGCTTCAGATACAGTTACGTGCCCGAGGCCTTGTATTTGTTCATTTCCGAATCCCGTGTTCTAATTATTATTTAGAATATTCGCGTTACCGTTATTCTCCGTTCTTTACCGTTTGCATATTTTCGAATTTTAATTATTATTATTAAGTTTTTACGTGAAGTTGAGTGCTTTCTGATAAGAAGGGCTCTAATACAGCTGACACGGGAAGAAATTCTAGCGAGTGTGGGCTCCCACCACGAAGTGCCTGACCGCCTGCGCTCTCTCACTTGTTTATGGCTTGGCACAGGAATGTGCATTGTCGCAGCCACTGTTATCCTTCCTCCATCCTGGAAATTCATTCAATTGACGAGCAGATTGCTTGCTCGCCTCACTCAGAAGGTTTTCCATCCGATATTGGGTAGGATTTGTCTTGATCCGTGCTGTAGTACCTCCTCCGTCTCATTTGATCGCCGATCGCTGTTGAATTGATCAATTCAAACCGGTCTTATATCAAACCTCGTGATAAATACCCAAGACTCTGCCATTTTCGGTACTGAATATACTTACATAGGAAAGAGACGGCTATAGTCCCAATATTGACTGTCTTTCTAAAATTGTTTGTTGTTCACAGGCTTCAATTTGTAAGGAGGTTTGAATTTCAATTAAGCGTATCCTCCAAATCCGTCCATTTACTGTTAAATCACGTTGTTTTGGTTTCTGTACGTTGTAACCAGAGAGTAATATCAGAGTAATATATAGAGAGTATAGTAATATCACCGTATGATGCGCCACTAGATTTGCCGTTTTCCTGAATGCTCATTTTCTTTTGTTTTATGGTCGCACTTATCTTTCGTAATCAACTGTAACTGATAATGTGAAATATTCATTTTCAGGATCCAATGTTCTAAGTTGAAATAATCATTATTCACTCTCCTTTCGACCCCTCGTGGTTCAACAAGAATGGAAGACAATTTGGACTTCCGGCGACTGACAATAAGCAACCAAAGTAAGATTGTAAATGTGAATTTAAAAATTTGTTTTTAATAGGGCATAAGTAAAATATCTGGTTGGCTGTCCTCGTTTGATATAGCTTAGCGAGTTTTTGCTGTCGATCTCGTGACTGAATTTTTTAAATATATTAATTACCCGGTAGTATTTTACTCTCGCCTACTATGAAATTATGAACCCTCGTAGAGCGTAATTTTCTTTTCGTTCGTGCTCCTATTTTTATTTGTCAAAATCTGAGAAATGACAGCCTATGTCATGAATCGAAAGAAGAAGAATCGCCAATTATGGCAGTAGGATAAGTGTCGGCTTAAGCGAAAACGTTAATGCATGTCAAGTTCTTTCAAAGCGAAGGCAAGCATTGTTTTGGGCAATGCGCACTGCAGTGTCATTTGGGACTCTTGATCAATGTGAGATTCGGGTGGTATCGATAACTCAACTAACAGAACTTCCCCATATCAACTCCGAACACGTATTATGTAGATTAAGAGTCTGATTTTTCAGCGAACAGTCTCGCAATAGCTTACTATATTATCAATTGAAATAGATTGCTAACAGTTTACTAAAATGTGTTCAAATCGAGGTTGCATTTGCCTGCAGTTTCCCGCTAAATTGATTAAATATTTATTGTCAGACATTTCATGAAGAAATAGGTACTTTTTGTGCTCCCTCGCTCCCTCTGACTTGTTTCAGTCCAGAGGTGAAGAAGATGTAGTAAGGAGAGAAACGAAGATTTATTATAGTGGGGCGGAGTCCTTTTCGTTGTCTCCTTCCCCTCCTTCCCTTTTCGCTTCTCAGTCTCTCTCCAGAGGCTTATGATCACCCCTGACGACAAACGCGGCAGTTCTCGAATTTGGTAGCTACTAGTAACACACCGGGCCCAATTTATTTCGTATATCAACACTTTCGCTCCGCTTATTTTTTTGATTTCCAGGTATGCAGAGCGTAAAGGATTCTTACTCGTTTCCAACGGAGGGACGTTGGGTTCGTTTGAATGTTGGAGGACAGGTGATTGTTGTTCATTATATGCTTTTATTCGCTCGTACGACATGGAATACAATGACATTATGCAGATCTTCCAAACGACCCGTCAAACACTATGTCGAGAGGGAAGCTCGTTCCTTGCCCGCTTGTGTCTGGAAGATTCGGAACTTAGTAGCGAGAAGGTGAGCATTCCATTTCCTTTCAAACACTAATGAGAGCGTCAACCTCCTTATCTGAAATTTTTTTATCACAGATCTCAGATTTTCAGAGGGTTCTACAACAAATGCAATCGATTTCAGACTTTATTGGTCGTATTCAAAGAAGTTGTACAAAAACAGATCTACTTTTTTCAAAATAACACTAAATATGGTAGCCATAGAAACAGAATTTATTATTTAAATACACTTGGGAATTTCGGCTTCGGCTTACCAATACAGCAACAAAGAATATGTTGTTATGAAATAAAAAGAATACAACACTCCTAGTTCATCAGCTAGTGTAGTACTTATGCTACTAAAGTAAAAAATCCTCATTATTTCTGAGTCGTTTTAATTAACGAGTGAGTAGGCGAGAGGTTAGAATGGTGAGAGAAAAGAGTATAATTTAGGATATAAAAAAGTCTCTCATTTATTTATTGAAACCTATTTTTTCTATCGCGCCAATACTTTACGATATGCATAAACTCTTTAAGTGATGGCTTCTCTTCACTTCTCCAGGGGCTTCCCAGTCATCCAATAATCCTTCGAGGAAGAAAATTGGAGGGAGGGGTTCAATGATAGATGGAATGCCACTTTTTCTTCTGGATGGGGCTGCTTTGATAGGAAATAGCATACACATAGGTTTTACATTATAACCGCACTTCTATTGTCTTCCTGGGGTAGAGATATATAAAAAACTACTAAAAATAAATAAAAATGTTCAAAATGTTCACAACACTATAAATTTCAGGATGAGACGGGTGCCTTCCTCATCGACAGAGATGCACAATATTTTGCTCCTATTCTCAACTACCTCAGACATGGAAAACTAGTATTCAACGATAGTCTCTCTCTCGAAGGTTGGTAATCTTTCGTTTTCGGATTCGTTCTCACCAATGATTCATTTTCCTGAATCGAATTGAATCTAACAGCTTTTCGAAGACAAAAATGTTGCAGGAGTCCTCGAAGAGGCAGATTTCTACAATCTTCCCGGCCTGTCGAATCTGTGTGCCGAACGCATTGTGGAGAGAGACGCGATGAAGAAATCAACGGTGAATTTTATAAAAAAATAAAATTGCAAAATTATTATTCTTTATTCGTGTAAATACAGTGAGAACAGATTAGTCCAGAAAAAACATGTACACTGGAAAGTGACTATCAAACATATGGTAATATGAATTAAACCAGATATTTCAAACAATTGCTAATAGTAAATATAATATATTCAGGGAGAGACGAAGCATGTTTACCGCGTCTTACAATGTCACGAAGACGAACTTACAACGGTTGTGAGCGACGTGAGCGACGGATGGAAGTTTGAGCAGGTGATTTCACTACTGTATCAATCATGTTAGAGTGCAAACAATTATGTTACAAACAGATGGACTTTTTCAAGCTCTCTGCTAATAAATTGAAATAAAGTGCCGATAGTTTGGCCTTTAATTTAAGCTTAATTGTAATTTGATATAATAAATTAGACTGATCTAAAATATGCTCCCTTCTCAGTTGATCCCTGTGGGAACATCCTTCAACTACTCGACGGAAATGCCTCCCGAATATCTCTGCATCGTGTCTCGTAAGTATCGTGCTTGTTCTCTCCTTTTGATCACCACAGTAGCGTGTTGCAAACCATTTTCCTACTTTCTTCACCATTCATTTTACAGGTGAGTGCCCTGACGTCGTCAACGGCAACGCAACAGAGTCGCACGACCGCGCTAAGTTTCTGCAGCAGAAAGCACGCAACAATTAACTATACCTCATATAAATGCACGACAACACATCGTTTTTTACCCGGCGAAGAGATCGCTATTTCTTCTTTGGTACCCTTTTGTACACAGTCATGCACTTTCACACAACCGATTCTTTCAAATATTACAGATTCAAAACAAAATACATCATGGAATTAATTTTACTCAAATCAGAACCGTTCTTTTCGATTCTTCTTTTCTAAATGACCTCTGCCATTTACACCTCTCTAGCACTTATGAATTTTTGCGATTTATCACTTATTTGTATGCCCCTCATTCACTACCTTTTTCCTATTTTTATATAAATTATGAAATCAACAGCTCGCTTTTATAGATAACCGCTAAGTAACAATCATATGATAATCGCATATTATTTATATTGAATCTCAAGCACGTATTGCCTTTATTTATGATTTGCACAATTGTTAATCCATCCTCGATTCGTAAAAACTTGTTTCAATTTCAAAATTCTCGGTACAATTGCGTGACCCATGATAAACCGATTTCGTTTAGATGTGTAGAGACTATTTCATTGCATTTCCTTGCCATGGGAAATGGCATAACAAGTCCGTTACTATGGTGCGCGACGATCTAAGCGGAAAATATGCGTATCATGAGAAAGAGGAAGGGAACGTCTTATCGTATATCAACTCCTCCCCTTCCTCTCTTCAGAACATCTCGTCGATGACTGCACTTCGTATTAAATTATCTATTAGGAATCGTTGTGCTTCATTAAAAGTTACAGTAATAAATCCACAGGATCCATACGATAGATTTGATGTTTTCCAGTCATGATATTACATAATTCTAAAATGCTATTATTTCAAACTTTCAATCGATAATTCAATGTTCTCTTGTACTTTCTACATGCCTCGCTCAACTTGATTAATGTATCAAGATATTTACCACTTCGAACTTCTTCTCGTTTCCAGTCCCTTTCACCATTTTCGGTTCAGAATGGATGCATCCATCCTTCCGAATTCAAATTCCACACTCGATTCGATTGGCTACGAATTCAACATCACCACGAAGAAGGTTCGAATTTCCATCGGAGACATTTAATATTATTTTGTTAGCGGCTCATAGGCAAACAAAACAATTCGAGACTTATTATCCCCTCTGTGATTGTTTAGTTTAGACGAAATCAGCTTAGACGACTAATTGAAGTAAACGATCCTCAACACAGAAGTTGTATCATACTTTATGATAGCTAAATATCGTATTTCAGGCCTTTCAAGAGGAAGGAGTAATGTTCGCTCTTGTTTTCTGTGGCATCTTCCTACTCATGATTCTCGTTATTCTCGTCCTGGTGTGCAAGGTAACAACAGTATTATCAAAACAGAATTAAACAGTAGTTCATTAGTCTCAGTATCGTTACCGTACTCTCAAAAGTCCATACTATCGAGTGTCACCTTTAACTCTCCCCCGCATTTGATTTCGAACTCAACCGCTTTCACACGAACTTTATCCGTTATTATCTATAATGGATAGGTACAGGGCAATCTATGCGTTAGTCGATGAGGAGAAATATCGAACTTAGAGAAAGAAACAGACAAAATGCAGCCAGAGCAATTAAGGAGGAATAGGCATTCTATGGTTGAAAAAATCATTGGAAAAGAGCCGGATCATTCGAAGAGAATGATATCCTCCACAGCGAGAAGATATCCCTCATCACAAGTGAGCAAGGGATACATGGGATTGCGCGATTTGTTGTGGCGTATCTTGTGCCAGATATGGAAGGCGATCTCGATCTGGAAGATCTATATGCTCAATTAAATAGAAATCATGGTTACTAAACAGGAGAGATTATGAATATCTGATAGAGAGAGAGTAAGTAAGAAAGACAGAACAACATCCTATAAAAAAACAAGATTGGATGCTACTTCAATCCAATCGTTATCTTAGTGTATTCTCTACTATCGCAACATACATTCTTTCCATTATGCACCCACGACACAATGCTGTTATCGTCGCGATTCGCCTCGATTCGAACATTCGTCAGCGTCTCAAATATCGGATTAGGATAAATGTCGAGCAAGTACAATCATTTCCGTTAGCATGAGTACCTGTCTGGGCTTGAACTTGCCGTTCTCGTCAAACGCGAATTCCTCATAGCGACTAGCCGCGGGAAACGTCTGAGCACATTTTATTATCGAAGGTTTCAATCGGAAAAACATGCACGCTGTGTTGATAGAGAGCTAGCATCCCTCTTTTCCTAGTGTACTCGCTAACCTCCACGGCGATGATTACGTAGTTGTTCTTTCTGTCCTGGGGAAAGAGCGCATAGCTGGGGAAGGTGGTCTGCATCTTCTCCAGAAGAGTATGTACGAAGCGGAAGGACATCTGTTTTCTATACCTTGAACAAAGTTAATCGAAATGAGCAAAATTAGATGAGTGACTCATCTCATCTCTAACATCTTTGCTTTTTCTGACACTACTCACAAATGAAATCGCGCCTCGCAGAGATATGTTTGCAAGAAAATTGCACGAGATATGAAAAAGTAGCACAAATGTTGCCTTTTCGGATCGATCCGGGAAAGACATCTTGATTTGCGTACTAGCCCGCTCCTTTCAGAAATGACAGTTGCTATCTTGACGCTCTCTTTCTCTCGTTTTCAAATAGTAAAAGCTCTCGATAGAGATGGTTTTGACAGCTCAATCGATGGCTGTCGCCTATTATCTGCGCTTTCACAAGTGTACTCTCCCATTCAGCGCACCCTTATCGCTTCTTGCCATATTCGAAATGATCTCGCTCCCTCCTGTCGATAAATGCGAACCATGAATGCGATCATTGCCCATTCCTCGAATGAGAGATTACTGCGCATAAATGGGCATCGGAAATGGAACACATGAATGGTTCAGCAAAACGGATCTTGTTCTATCCATTTCACCTCACCTGTGTGACCGATCAACGCATTTAGTGACAGAGACATAAGGGAATAATTGCAGGTTTGCGCTCTCCGTCGAGCGATCGTTCCCGATCTGCATGGGGCAGAGTTTGGAGAGGGAGGACGAGCATTAGCTCTGCGATTGCCTGCTTTCAATAAACAGTAAGAGTCACAGGACTAATCAATTGATCTCTAATATAAACTATTTTTTTCAATTTCTGTTGTATTCTCTATAAGTTTACAACCATTGATCTGATCAATCCCACATACTTTAGGATGTTGATTAATATTGTACATATAATCTTTGATCTTTTGCCGAAATACCTCTCTCAATCTGAAATCCCATGAATATCAATCAGGCTACGTCACCAAAATAATAGTTGTACATGATTTATCGCATTAATCGATTTCAATCAATTATCAGTTCATTACTTTTCTTCATAAATATATTTCGACTAAATTGAAAATAAAGACCGTATCTATTAACTCAAGCACTCTCCACCACTCTATCCTCTAATGAGTCATGGTCTTCATTTTCGCTTTCCGTGTCAAGAGGATTGCGGTAGAGATGGAGAGAGGAGCCACATGCCTGAAAATCAATGGGTGGCATAAGTGAGATCATGAGTTTAGTTGAAATTAATGCTGACCTTTGCGGCTTCCGCTACAGTCTGCTTTCCCAATGGTATCGAATCGATTGGCGGTGGAGCGATTTCACCTGAAATTTTTTTTCGTTATCTTCCCGTCTCTCTTTCAATTCGGAAACAATTCAATTTGACGTCAAAATTGTTTCTAGAATGATACAATAAGATGCACTCACCATTATCATTCAGCTGAGAGCGTGACTTGTTGATGATATTTCTCGAGGAGCGAAGAGAGTTTCCAGGATATCTCGGAAGTGCCTTTGGCTGGAGGAACGTGTGGATATCTATAAAGGATGAATACTTCCTCGTTCTCAGTGTTAATCTCACCTGAGGGAGCCATAGAATTGTCCTTTTCCTCCGATCTCAGCAGCACTTGTCTTTGCACTGATAGGTCTCTTAGCTTCCGCTGCCCTTCCCTCACTGACGCGTATTCCTCCAATTGCTCACTAAAACGACGCAGTTCAAAAAGCACATGGCTGCTGTTGTATTTTCACTGGAACTCTATGATATGAGTAATATTCTGGGGCTAATTAGATGAGTTCGACGACTCACTTGGGCGTCTTGTAGTCCCTCCACTGTTGTCCCTCTCGGCAGCCGAAGAAGATGTAAGAGAGACAGAAGATGAGAAGAATGCAGAGAACGGCGATGAATGGGAAGACGAGAACAGATTCGAAGAAGGAATAACCGCCTTCGACGATCGACGCTGCCTTCTTGTTTTGCATCTTCTTCTGCAACTTTTTTTCTGTTTATTTGTTTTTATAAGTGTTTTTGCATCTTTTTATTTGGCTGGTGAGATACAATTTTGCTACCGACTCACGTCCTCAGGCGATATTCCCAAATCGACCGCTTTTTGACTCTTGAATTCCTTCTCTATTTCTTCATCAGCAAGATCACGAATAAGAGTAATCTTCTTCTACAATGAAGGATCAACCATATCGATAGTTTTTTTAAGCCAAAGCAGCAAAAATTTACCAGATTCGTTTTGCACCAATCAATATCAAATGAGGGAGCGAAGTGCTTATCGATAGATTGCAGGTTCTTCTTGTTGCAGTTCTTCTTATCCCGTTTTATGCTCTCAACCAAGTTGTGAATGTTCGGGTAGAATCGTTTTTGCGTTCCAATGGATACGAACGACCTGAATGACAAAATATAAAACTTCGAAATTGCACAGATGCTGACTGATTTCAAGGCGATGTATAGTAAGAATTTAGATAACTAACCCAATCTTCTGATTTTGCTGATTCCTCGATAATTGCACATTTTTCTTTATATCGTACGCAGGAGAGAGACTGTGAATATAAGGGTTCACGTTTTTCCCCCTGAAGAGATTGGGTGACTTATCATCTAATTTGTAAAGTTTACTTGAAAGTTTCCCGAGCAGCGATCTCCAATCTGCCGATCATTCCGCTTCGATCAGAAATCAAATCTTCCACATCATGATTCCTGATGAAAATCTCTAGCGATTCTTGGGTAGAGCGAGTGAATCGGGCTGAAAATGTTTTCAGGTATAATATTGTTGCAGATATCAAAACCATTTTTCAGGGTCAATCAGGATCGTGATAATTCATCCCATTCCTTTGCACCTAATATCTCGAGCCGTATCAGCTACAAATGAGAAACATGTGCTCTCTTATTGCCAATTCGTTTATTTTCTATAGAAATATTGTGAAATGAAATTTAATTTTTTTTACTTACAGTCGTCTTGCAGAGTAATCACGACGAACTGCTCGGCAATTTGGAACGTGTCGAGGCGTTTCGCAATGATGTGAATGGTCAACTGCCTTTGTCGGCCGACCGGAGTGCCCGCCAGATAGGCAATCGCGTCGTGTTTTGACCTTAATTATGCACTTAATATTTATCGGTGTCGTACAATAAACTAAATATGCGAGAGGACCGAGGTTGAATGATGTATTTATCAAAACCGAAATGGGGATAATCAAAACTAACTTGATCAGTGTCATCCATACAGGAAGCAGTGGCTTGCCCTTGAGAGTTGCTTTCCATTCTACCGGCACTGAAAAAAAAGTTATGAATTGAATATGCTGCATAAAATGTGTCTAAAAAATTCATCAACCAACAACACCAATCAATTTTCTAAGGCTCGAGACTATTTCTAAAATAAAAAAATGAAATGGCATACCAGTATGAGGGAAGAATGTGGCTGAATGCAGGGTGTGAACGAAGAATTTCCCCTTTGTACCCAATGATTGCCTGAAATGGCGAATTATTTCACCGTTTGAATCTTCTAAATATCTCTATAATAAAAATTCACAATATTTAGTTAATCAGTCAATGAAAATGTACCTGGTCTCGATAGCGTAACTCCATGAGAGTAGAGTGAAGATGAGAAGGGAGACTGTTCTATTCAACATTCCCTTCTCGTATCTTGGATCGGCCGAGTCTCCCCTCTCCTACTCCTTCTCTCCAATCTCCTCAGTCTCTCCGTTACACTCGACTCTTCAATCTTCTCTGACTACGCCAACAGCCGCTCAACTAGTCCATTCAGTCGGTCTCACACTCGTCAACTTCCTATCTCCACTCCCTTCTCGAGGAGTCGTTTCGAGTGCCAAATCGGCCGATTAAAAAGAGCGAGTGAAATGACAGATGCATTGAGGCTTTGAGACATTGATGATCACTGCACCTTATCCTGACGATTTGAGAATGTTGAATGACAACCATTTGAAAAATTCTTAAAGGATCGAGTATGAAGGGAAAATAATGATTTGGGCAGTATTATAATATAATTTCAGAATTCAAACAGCATTGGAGAACTTGGCAAAATGCCAAATTTGTAAGCAGACTGTGGTCTCACCACGCGGATCCTGAATATACGGTAAATTTCGAACCCGTGGCCAATTCAAATCACCTGACGTGACCATTGTGATTGACAACTGGCAGACTGTTTCTTCACTTATAAAAGGATGAATTTTTATAATTTTATTTTTTTGTTCGAAATCCAGCATGTTGAACATAGAAACTTTGACTCCTGAACTTCGATGAATTTGAAGCAGTTTGGTATTCAGTAGGGTAATTACCAAGGTGATGTGATCCAATAATCTGAATTTCAAATATGTGACTAATTCTGGAATACCACTCGTACAACGCCCATTCATTGTTCTTTCTTTCCTCTCGATTCAACCACGTGGCCCTTCCCTCCTCTCTCTTCGCGTCCACTCTAGTACACTATCACACCTCTCCCGCTCCTTCCAACGTGTTCTTTGACTACCATATGAAACTTCGAATGGAGGAAAGAAAACCGAAAATCATAAATATTCTTTGCTATAGATTCCTATTTGGTTTGTAGCTCTCCTCTCGTCGTTGTATTGATTGCATTTTCGCTCGTTCCAACTTGGATAGCTCTTACTTTGCTGCCCTTTATTCGTTCCATGATGTTGTTCATAGCGAAAGCGAACCAGATTATTTCAGGTTAGCTCCTCAATCTTTCTCTTGTGCTTCATTACTCTCGAATGCCCTTTGACAACAAGAAGAAAAATGCCGCTGAAGACTTCGACCCAGAAGTAGAGGCCGAAAAGGAGTTCGAGAGGTGAGGTCACTCAACTATAAGAATGTCAAAACGTTGATTCTACTCAGAGCATCTGAGGAATCCTTAGGATTGATATAAAAGGGCTTGCGTCCAATATAGCATGTATTTAACGATCATTATCACCGTTTTCGTAGACATGCCTAAGCTCTTGAAATACGGTTCATTACAGTCGCTCAAATGGCTCGGGAGGATCCGGAGGGAAGAAATCTTCTGTGAATGGCAAAGTGGAGAAGAAAGGAACTGAAGTAGCCAATGGGGATGAAGTCAAGAACGGAGATGGTAAGTTACCGTATCCTTGGTGATTCCGAGATCTTATTAGTGTAATGCATCTGGCATTATACCTTTAGATGACAATAGAGTCTTCTCATTTAATGGAAATCACACGAATTCCTATAAATAGTTGTGACTGCAAAGCATATTTGATTTCAAAATGGTTGAGTGAACTTATTTCAGCAATCTCCGTCGGTTCGCAGGGGAAAACTGCGGTAGCATACAAAGAGGCTAAGGTGAATTGATACTCTGATTATCAGATTTTTATCAGAAACATTTAGGCGTCGAGAAAGAAGAGATGCAGAGGAGTCAGCGGATCGAGCATCAAAAAGGATGGTTAGTTACTTTATTTTTTGTTAGAAAGATTAATTTGAAGGCGGTCGCTTCGACTACGGGCTCGACAATCGAGACGATTTCGATGACGTCTCCGACGATGAGATGGGCGACATGGCTCGGTGATTATTTTCGATATTCGATGTCATAACATCACGTGATACCTCCGTCAGAAGCTTTATTTAGAGATTTTATGACGCGGAGTTCACTGATATAAATAGTGCTTTTCAGATACGTAAAAGACAACTACACTGGGCACACCTTCGACAGTGAGAGTGATGACTTCTCCAATGATGGAAACAGGGAGAATTCGCCATTGCCGGTACATTAATTAATTATAATTCTATAATTATTGTAATATGTATAGGTTAAATATTTATATTGTAATACTTATAGGAGAACGCGATTCGTCTCCAGAATTGTCTGCTCGAGGCTCTCAAGGACCCGAACGCCCAAGAGGCCCTTCATTCCATGACGGAGGTACAGGCATTGCACTCCGCCGTAAACAATAATTGTCTTTGAGGTTCTCATCGAATTCTTCGACGAGAAGGCTCGTCTCGAGACAATCGAGAAAGCACTGGATGACATGGTCATTGTGAGTGAATCAGAATTTGCATAATATTATCGCTGCAATCGATCGTTTTCTAGCGGGACGAATGGACAACATCTGGCGCCGTTGATCGGATGGCAGAGTACAAGACTGTCTCGCTGCTGGCCAAGATCATCGATCAGGGACTCATCTCTGTCGAGGCATTCAATGCCCATTTCAAACAGTGAGCATTTCGAAATTTAAAAAAAATAGAGAAATATTAATATTAACTGGCAAGAACATTCCAGAGTGGATATTTAAGGAATCCGGGTGACTCGCAGACGCTTCGTCTCATGCACTCTGCTGTCGGATTCTACCAGTCGAATGCGCCCGAGCTGCAGGGAGATATGCTGCCCGGTAAAGAATTCACGCATTTAATAAACGATTTGTTCTCATAATTCCCAATATTTCCAGTATCTAAGGTCAAGACTAATGTCAATTGTTTTTAGCGCCCCCCAAAGAGTTTGCGGACATTGCGGACGATCTGTGCCGCTCGGGTGAAGTGAGCTGTGTGAGAGAAGCCCTACTTGGATGTCCATTCCTCCACGCGGATGTCATCTATCAGGTATGTATTTAGCAATATACAATATTTGATTATGACTACCACAGGTATGCAACAATGCTGCAAACTCGATGAATATGGACGTCATTTTCAATGCTTCAAAGACATTCAAAGATCTCATATCAGAGAAAGTGAGTGATATAAAGTTATTTGATATGAATATGGCTGTACATTTTCAGGTCATGACGGTGGCTGCAATCAATGCGGGTGTTTCTCGCTTTCTCACTGAACTTCGGGACACGGAGGTATGGTAATTGTGCTTTGGCATTTGCAGCTCACAATAGCTGTGAACTAGGTTTTCCGTCGGTTGCATTCAAGCTATTGACAGTAGAAAGTATTCAGGTAGATCTACCTGCCGCTTCTTCTCTAGCCTTTCTACTAGTTTCCTATTGCATCGAGAGTCCTGCTTGCATCGACTATACTGTCTACAGAAAGTGTCCGCGGTATATCTCACTTATAATAACAAGCTCATATTCTAATTTCAGTCCCCGCAAGTTCCTTCGCAAGCGCACTGCTTCTTCCGGTCGTCTTTCCATTCGCGAAGATGCAGATGAAGATTGCACGGAGGTCAACTACCTCCAAGTAGCGTAATTAGTACCCGCTAATTAGTGTACATTATTATGTTCGTACCCTTCACGCACTGTTAATTTCTCGCACTTTCTTAGTTACGTCATCACTTGTAATATATCTAGTTCGGGCTCATTCCTTCCGCACATTCATCATTTCCCAGTATAGAATAGAAGGGTCTCCTAATCTGTCAGATAATCACACCGTGCCCTCAGAAACACCATAATGTGTTCTTGCTAGCAAATTCAGATATGCAGAAACTCGCTATTCTTGGTCTCACCCTCTTGAGAAGGCTTTACGCATAGTACGAATGTTGATTTTGTATAATTCATATTTGGGATTGTTTCTGTCAGAAATCTTAGGAAACGCTATGCAAAACTCATGATTAGCCAAACTATTCCTTGTTTTCAGTACTTCAAGCATCACAGTAATTGTTATTACAGATATGATTGGATTTATTCTACTGTCAAATTTTTAGCCCTCCATCCACTGTTAGAAATGTTGATGTTGAACAAAGATCACATTGAGTTTTTACGAATAACTCTTCTCCGTTGAATAATGTTTTTTTGAAACAATGAATAGAACGTTTGCAGTTACCTCAGTAACAATATCAGGTGAGGAAACGAAAAAAAGTAAGTGAATGCTAACATAATCTGAATTAACTTTCGATATGAATTTTCTAAACTACTCATGTTTGTGAATACCCTTCAATTCATCTCTTCGGGAGGTAACTGTGATATTCAGCAGTCCCGGACAGCAGTAGTAGCAAGTGTGAGGCCACGGTAGTACCTCTTCAGATAACTGAAAGATATCTGAAAGCAAACCAATTTTGAGACAAAAAAAATCAGGAACTTACGCATTGCATGATTCTGGATGGCCGAAAACTTCGAAGAGGCGTGTAAACGAGATATTCCATCAGAATCAACACACTGATCTTGAAGATCCAATGAAAGCATGCATTCGCTGATTCGCTACCGAAATCGGCAAAGCATCCGCAACAACACATCAAAAATCCTGGGAATGTACAAATTCTTTGATATTCAAACGAATAAGCGATGAATTCAAGGTAATATGAAAGTTGCGCTTACCGGAATAACTGAAGAATGTCTTCATGGAAAATACAACAGGTTCCAAATTTTGGACGTTTCCAAAATAATCAGCATCCATGGCTAAAATATGTGCTTTAGAATACAATTGGACATGTAATGGAGGGATAGTTAGGTACGGAAAAGAAAGAGGAGTGCGTCCTGAATGGATACCAGGGAAACAGAGCGGGACTGGGCGTGCATTAGTAAGAAGGGAGGAGGAAGACAGCTATCTACGCTGAATCCAATTCACAATCTATACTCGATCAATGTCATGAGGCCTAGACGTGGTTGCCAGTATTCTCAATGCAAACTAACGTTGACCGTTGTATTTGCATAACCTGAGAATGGCTAGTGAGCACGAGGGGAGAGGGTCGGGAGAGAAATTCGAGTGCGCTCGACAATAAGAATGTGCCAACAAACATCGAAGGAAAATATATATGCATTTTTCGATTGACGATTGCAAAAAAAAGAAAAAAAGTGGTAATGAAAAACTCATGTATCTATCAATTTGTATTTTGCCATTCGTAATATTTATTTACTAAACTTCTCGTCAAATTCTCAACTCCGATTACCTTTGCAATCGATGTCTACAATTTGATGTTTATTATGATTCTCGAAAGATTGTACGAAAGATTAGTCATGTGCAACATACATTTTCTAGAAAACATAACGAATATACCCGCAAACGTCATCGACCAAACTACATACAGTAATCAAACCTACAGTTTGTCACTGATTTTCACGTCATCTTGAGGCTAAAGTCCCAGAGTGATTGCAGACGACGACAAGCTACATCGTTATCAGCAATGTGCGAGGCAGCGCTGACGTGGTGTCGAAGTGCCTATAAAGGGACTGTTGATAGGAAGAGACTCACTTCGTGTCCTCGTAGCAGCCATGAAGGGAACCATCCTCTGCCTTCTGGCAGTCGTCGCCGTTGAGGCCATCTACAGGTACGACAATCCACAGCCTCGTCTTAGGGTTCGAATCAAAGTTACCAATAGAGATTGATGAAAAAGTCATCGAAATTTTTAAAAAATCTTAAAAATCTTTAAAAATGTAAATTTTAGAGTGCCGATGCAGAAGGTCGAGCTCGATCGCTCCATGCACAAGCCCAAGGCCATCGCCGAATACCTCAAGCAGAAGTATGAATTGATCAAACTATTTGTTTACCAAAACACGTATTCAGGTACATCAAGGGATACAAGGTGTCCAGCCTCATCTACGAGGAGGGACTCTCTGACTTCGGCAACGTTTGTTATCTGGAAGCTTAATTTCACATTATTTCTGATTCCAGGCCCAGTACTACGGAGATATCACCATCGGAACCCCCGGACAGAAGTTCAAGGTGAGACAGTATAAGCACCTTGCATTCTCTCTGAGAATCACGCGTCGACAGTGATCACTCCTCTAATATTTCAGGCTCTCTTCGACACTGGATCCTCCAACCTCTGGATGCCGTGCAAGGGCTGCCCCACCTCCGACATCGCTTGCCTCAACCACAACAAGGTGATTAGCTAATTAGTAGCTGCTAATTAGCATCAAATAACCTCAGTTCGACTGCGGCAAGTCCCCCACGTGCACCAAGACGGACATTCCCTTCGAGATCGAGTACGGAACTGGATCGATGACCGGATTCGTCGTCGACGACGTCGTCTGCGTACGTTCAAGCAATCTTAATGAATTTATTTCATCAATTCCAGTTCGGCAACGATAAGTCCGGATATTGCACGGACAAGACCCAGGGCTTCGCTTGCGCCATGGCCGAGCCTGGACTCACCTTCGTCGTGAGTGATATATCATAACATATATGTATTTAGTCATGTCGCAAGATGTGTCCGAAGAGTGATTGCTATGGATAAGAATATCGTTGCAGGCCGCCAGATTCGACGGCATCCTCGGTATGGGATGGGACTCGATCTCCGTTGATGGACTCTCGCAGCCTATGGATCAGGTTGGAGAAGAGAAGGAACGGTGGACAATGAGTAATGGCAGATCTGGGCTGACAAGGACAACTGCCCCGAGGAGATCTTCGCTTTCTGGCTCAACCGTGACATGCACGGATCTCTGCAGAACAAGAACGGAGGAGAGATGACTCTCTGCGGCACTGACCCCAAGCACTACAAGGTTAATAGCCATTTACAACAAATAAATTTAAAATTAAATTACAAAATAAAAATAATAATATTTAAAAATTGCAGGGCGAGATCGCGTGGGAGAATCTCACTCAAGAGGATTACTGGAGAATCAACCTCGGAGAGGTCAAGGTTGGAGGCAACTCGGTCGCCAAGGGCCCCGTTTCCGCCATCGTTGACACCGGCACGTCCCTCCTCACCGGCCCCAGCGACGTCATCGAGCAGGCACGTCGTCTGGAATCAATCGACAATTAGTCGTGTCCTTTGCAGATTCAGAAGGCCATCGGCGGTCACGAGATCGGCAACACTGGCGAGTTCATGGTGAGCTGCAAGACGATGAGCTCTCTGCCCAACATCACCTTCAACCTCGGAGGACAGGACTTCGAGCTCACGGTATGGCTAATGACTGGGAGAATTCGTTGCTGGATGGGGGATAGCAATCCATAATCACTGCAGAGCGAGGACTACATCCTGAAGATGACGAACGCCGGAGTGTCGGAGTGCATCTCCGGATTCATGGGAATGGACGTGCCCGCTCCTGCTGGTGAGGCAACTTATAAATATTTTTAAAAAACCAAAAAAAACCAGACTTAACAGTCTGCAAAGATGTAGACACATAACAATCAAGAAATATTAATGCTCAGGCCCTCTCTGGATCCTCGGAGATGTGTTCATCGGCAAGTTCTACTCCGTGTTCGACCACGGCAACAAGCGTGTCGGATTCGCCATCGCCGCTTAATTTTGTCTTTGATCTTTCACCCCATAACGTCATTGTACCACAGCAATCCTTAGAGAGGAAAGCTTCCCATCCCCTCGATTTCGCCACTCTCCATCTCTCGTTATCGCTCGTCCGATACCCAGAAATGGAGCTAATAAAGAGATCGATGCCTTTCAAGATTATCTCCCTTTTACAGCCGCTGATTGTGTACACAGGGACAATTTTATCACACCGGGAAAGAAAGCATTGTGGTTGCATGGGGGGAACTTGGAACACAAAGATGACTATGAGCGTTGTGAAAATCGGGAATTTCAATTAAAAAGAAGCTGGTTGTAGTATCTCGAGCAGTGGAGATGACCCGTTCGACACATCTCTGTTGTCCTGCAATTCACGAATCTATTATCTGATCCAGGATTGATCTAGAGGATAAAATAATAGCGCACCTCACAACCGACATCCGATCAGCTCTCTCGAAATTGGATCGCACTAGCTCATAATATTGGCCATCGGAGAGGACGATCGAGTGTAATTTGAGGCATTTCATACGCAGTACATCGATGAATTTACTGAAGATTGTCTTTTGAAAAGTATCCGGAATACAAATTCAGACCTCGATTTATCGGAGAACCTTAGTGTCTCATCATCCCATCTGATCTCGAGTCTGCTGAGCTTCGGGCAGTTTTGAGCGATGCAATCGATGAATTGATCAACGTGAATCTTCGCCACCACCTTTGGACAGCAGTCCTCAGCTATTCCCATAACGAGAACTCTAGAATGCAGAAGATCGTTCGCGATCTTGAAATCATTTGACATCATTCGTGAGACAGATCAGAATCAATTCTAGTGTGCTAAAACCCGTGGCTGATAAGGCAGTCCAAACAACTAGGAGATAACAGCTCAAATCGAACCTGATGTTCTTCAATTGTGGGATCATATTCATCCAAAAGTATTCGAGAAGCTTGTGATGACCACCCTGTGAGGACATTGTTATTATATACTATACCCTTTTACTCACCAAATTGAGCCCTTGCAGCTGAGATCCGTGTCTGTTTATCATCTCGACCAAAGATGATTCGTTCAGTGAGTCACAAGTGTCGAGGTTCAGGTATTCCAACTTGCCGAAGGAACCAGAGTTCATCCACGATTCAAGCACCTGTTCGTATAAAGACAGTTCGGGCATGCAACGAGGCCAGTCTCTCTGACCACATCATTGAAGTGCTCGAGCCAACTCGCATCCAACCATCGCAAATGAGTCAGACGAGAGAGAATGTAAACGATCGAATCAGAGTTCAGCTCAGTACCCTGGAAATTCGACTCGTTCTCATGTTACAAGTAGAAGACAATACCTTGATGTCCAATTCCTCGATTCTCGTCTTCTCCCATTCCACTGTCTTCACAATATTGTTGTCGAGTTCTGTCATTCGATCATTTAGTTTTTGGAATTTTTTTATAAATGTTTTATATTTTTATGTATACTCACTCGTGTGTGCTAGGAAGAGACAACGCAGCTTCTTGCACCGTTGAAGGACCAGTTTCAGGCATGATCCGGTGACCTGAGATCATGCGAGGTCAGAGTGATCACGTTAATGTCTGACCTTAGCACAGTAGTTGACACTTAGACACTCGAGATGTGCACAATTGGAAGAGATCGCGTCAACGTGATCGTCGGTGATGAAGGGTACCTGATCACATTATTATTATTATTATTGATTATTATTATTATTATTATTGATTATTATTAATATTTATATTATTGATTATTATTAATATTGATTATCATTATTGCATATTATTATTATTATTATTACATGAGAGTTTAGTTGGACATTCGTAAGACAAACTTACTCCCCACAAGTTGACCACTCTGAGATTGGGAAGGAACTGCTTGAGCTTGAAAATGTTCACTGTCTCGTAAACTTCTTCTTCCTCGTCTTCAACTTTCTCGTATGTTCCTGGAATTCGAGTCTTCTATCTATCGATCCATTCAAGATTCAAGACAACAAGCTCATTTTTCTCTGCCAGCCCCGCTTCCCCTTCTTTTACTTTACACTCTCTCGCTCTCAGTAGTAGAGAGACTCCTCTTTTCACGCAAATCACTCGTTGACGTGAATCAAGAGAGATCAGCTGCCAGAAACGTGAATTCTCAAAAATTCCCATTTTCGATTTCATCGGCTCACCTATTATGTGAAGAATCTCGACCGAGGCGATAAAAGTGTAGACTTTTCTCAAAAATCCTTCGAGGAAGATGTTCTCGGATAGGCAGATTGTGAGGGATCTCAGACGAGAGGGAAAGGCTTGGAGATCGGTGAAGTCATGCAGTTGCATTGCAGTTGAAAAATCTGTGGCCGAGCGGGTTTGAAACATATTGAATGATCAATTTGCCAACCTAGCGTGAGGTGCTGCAGTTTTGGGCATTTGTTAGACATCTCGTAGAGGACATTTGGAGTGATGAGATCCGTAGCCAACTCGACGTTGCGCATGTCGACGAATCGAGTGCCGATGAGATGAGTGAAGTGGTCCACATTGGCAATCTAGGAATAGAAATTACCCCTAAAGTCAACCGAATTCAAGAGATGAATGTTCAAGAGGACATGAAACTGTTTTAGAGTATTTGCGTTACCTGGAGGCCTCCATAGCTGGGTCGGAAGGATACGAAACGCCAGAGGTTCGGATTCCACGCAATATTACGCCATCGGCGACACACCGAACTCACAACGAGCACCTGTAAGTAAAATGATCATGAGAATTTCCGGAAATCTGCAATTTGCGATATTCCCATCGTTATGGGGTTCGTGAATTTGACCTGATTCTCGGAAGGGTGTTTATTTACCTGGCGAGCCGGTAGATACGAGAAGATGGAAGTGAGAATGTTGTCAGGCAGTTTGTCCACGCTCTGAAACGGTGGAATAATGCAATGATTTAATTTTTTTTTTAATTCGGTTATTAAATATCTGGTGAGACTCGAATTCGCAGCCTACCATGGCTACGGTACTCGCTCTCTTGTGCACTGTCACATCCATATCCTCATCTTCCTCCATGAACTCTGCCAGCAAGTCCTTATTCGAGGAATCGTGCATCGTCACCCGACGAGTCATGTCGAAGATTGCCGCCATAGCGGCAACTCACTGATCAAGGTGAGGATCGATAACCAAATCAGATAAGCAACACAAAAAAATGAGATTCGCGGATGAAGAGGAGGAAGAAGTGGAAACCTCGCCGACTCTTTTTCGTTTCTTCCTCTCTCACCTCTGCTTCCCCTCCCACCCTCCTCTCCCTCCCCTCCCATCGGATCCATGGTGTAATGTAACCCGGCGCTGAATCGCGTGATAACCTCCTCCTGTTTTTTATACGCTGGATCTTACTATAGTTTCAAAACATACTGAGAAAGCAAGAAACAAGAGGCATTCGATGTTTTCAAGATCTGCGAAATACGTAATATAGTTTTATGTATTTGACTGCCACCTATGGTGCAGAAGAAAATAAACTAGCATAACTAGAAGAGGCACGATGGAAAAATCCTGGAAATGAGTTCGCCGCATCAGTTACTAGAGAAAGAAAGATGATAATGCTTAGTGGCGATTGAGTGAATATCGCCGCCGAGGTGTAGAGTTTCTCTCGTAGAGAAGTCCTTTGCATGTGAATGAGACTAATAAAAAAATCGGAAAGGTCCCGATATATCAATTCAGATTGCGGAAGAACAACAGACTCACCATGGAAGATATGTAGCTTCTCTTCCTGGCTGTGTCTGGTTCGGCATCAAGAGTGGAGAGGAGGAGAACCATCGAATGTTGAAGAACTATGATAAAACCTCGCTCAAGATTCGTATAGCTAGATCAAACTTCAAGAAGACGAGAACGGAGGCGAGAAACTTGTGTAATCAGTCAGTGAATCGAGAGACGAGAAGAAATATTGAAGGGATTAGTGGCGAATTAAGAGTGAAGCTGGATAGTTTCGGATGGACGAAAACATGCACATTATTGATTGATGACGATGTCATGGTTTTTTGAAGTGCAAAGAGTGAAGAGGGATAGAGAGGCGAGATATACAGTGGCAACCGGACGAAAGAAAAAGAAGACAAACCAAGATCGAGGGAAGCGCAAAGTTAGCTTCTCATTTGCGCGCGAAATTGGCGATGAAGCTGTGCATAAAATGAGTGGAGCCAATAATAAGAGAGAAGAGTAGGTATTTCTCTCATCTCGCTCTAGTTTTCTGTTCTTTCCCGTCGTTTACTGCAGAGACGCCGCTCCACCACATGGTTTTTGTTTCGAGATCGTGGTCTTGATTGATTATATTGATCAAATTATCGTGCGTTTCGAATGCTCAGCAAAGTCACTACGGTGTTTAGCAAAAGTTCTGTGTTTAGCAGCGGACTCCGCCCACCTTCCTATCTGGGCGCCCCGGAACGCTTTAAACTCTATTTTGCTCGCACGTTTTCGCGACTTGTTTTATCGATTGCTTGCGCGATTACGGCTTTGTTTTTTGTGTCGTTAGACAAAAATAAATGCAAAAAATAAGCCAAAAACTCAGCAAAACGAAAGTGGGCGGAGCCCGAAAACGCAACGCGTGTGCTTGCTCCGCCCCCTTTCGTTTTGGAACGACTGGAACCGAATTCGGCACTACCGGAACTGATTATATTCTCACGATAAATATATCTAGCAAATATTGTTTACTTCAAAAAGTAGCCATCAAAGAATGAAGAGTTCAGAGAACTTGGTTAGTAGATCGGTCGAAGTGTGACCATTTCTCGCGAAGCATTCCCAATTACTCATTCGCTATTTCGAATATCCATCCATCATCCATCGATCTTTCAATCGTCTCGTCACTGCTGGCTAGAAGAGTAGTGAAACAGGTGCCGGAGTGTCTCAGAAGAAGAGAAACAAAGAGTACGCACTCAATTGCACCAACTTTCTCTCTCAAGCTCCCCCATTGAGATTATTCAACATGGAGACTCACCGGCATTCTGGAGAGAACGAGAGCCAAATTTATCTTGGAGAGCGCCCGAAGTTTGCTCATTATCCGAGCCTGAATAAAAATAGGTCAAATACTAACTGAAAGAAAAATATGGTCCAAAATTGCAATGCATACTTTTTTCTTCTTCCATTCTTCGGTATCTCTGAAGTGTTTTTTCTTTGTCAGCCATGTTTCCTTCGCTGTTGACGCTTCTTCTGTCGCTTGCTGCAACAAAATTATATCATAGGTGGAAAAAGATTTGTGGCCCTTCTTCACATCTCAAGACCACCAACTACACCAGACCCTATCCTCCATCAATCCCGTCCATCAACTTACAGTCAGGGAATCATTGAAATTCAATTTATGCGAATATTTTTCCTCCGGAGATGTGAAGTAACGCCAAGAAATGTGAAGAAAAATCTGGTGGTTACAAACTGTAATAATTGTCAAAAGATTACAGCGCGCCGGTGTTTGAATATTTCGAGCATGGTTCTATTTATCGAGAACTCTTCGGATTAGTATTCCCTCCTGTCCGCACGATCATTGCGTATGCACACAGAGCGAAGGGTGCTTGGTTATATGGTGATCGCGCTATAATAAATGTTTTTAAAACGTAAAAAAATGTGATATACTAAAATACAAACGTTAATCAAGAAAATTTAATGGGGAATTTTCATAAATGACGAGAATGAAACATGTCTAGTTAATGAAGAGGGTAAATTCGCGTTAAGAATGAATATGATTGAACGGAAAGATCTATCTCTAATGTTTTCACCAGAGTTGTTTGAACACTTTTGATTCGACATCAAAACTAAAAACGACGGATGAACGAAGTGTGGTGAGCCGCCCTCAGATTGAAACATGTGGCATTCAGAAGCGTGAATATGTAAAGAGACTCTTCACGAGTGGTCAGAAAGAAGAGATGCGAAGAGGAAGAGAGAGAGAGAAAGTGGAAATGTGTAAGTGAACTGATAGAGGAGAGCAGCAGAGATGTAACAGCTGCGGAATATCCCTTCACGCCTATGGACTGGTGATGATATATGGTCAGGAACGACTGACTCTCAAAGTCTGGCGGAAGGGACGCGATTAGTTTGCAGAGAGAGAGAGAAG
The DNA here is from genome assembly GCA_900490775.1 of Pristionchus maxplancki. NCBI lineage: Eukaryota > Metazoa > Nematoda > Chromadorea > Rhabditida > Neodiplogasteridae > Pristionchus > Pristionchus maxplancki. The sequence goes on along the minus strand of LS568980.1, from coordinate 596,615 downwards.
CTCTCCGGATCGAGTAATTACTCCGTGGGATGGATCACAACGAATGGAGGGAATTCAGATCAAAGCAAACTGAGTAAATCCGGCGTCTTTCCTCTCCGCGGCATACACAATTCCGGATGTTTGTGTTTCCCACGACTGTTTTGCGGTGGGAAACACAAGCATCCGGAGATACTCGATATTTAGGATCTCGCGTGAAATGATCGTCGAAAAGATTGTTAGTATCACCCTTTTCTTAGCTCGCTCAGAATCTAATTTTATTTATATGCAAAATATGCTGAACATACTGATGCATTCGACGAAGTTCTCCGAATGATTCCTCCTCCTCGCAGCTCCAATTCTAGCATTTCCCTGTCGATGTTTGAGTTGAGTGCGTCCAAGAAGCGCTGCTTGTTTCGACGTTTACGCGTCGCCCTCAACCATCATATATCCAAATAGAATATATTCTCTTTGGATTGCACGATTAAGACACATTCTGTTTGTTCTACCATCGCTGTAACATCCATATCGGGAAATATACATTAGTTGATATTTAGACACGCAAACCTTAAAATAGCCGGTTTTATGATGGGTTCGTTAACTTCGTCGAGGAGATGCAGACTGATGCCGCTAGAATAATAATATTTTTTTATGAACTGGCCGCATAGTATATTCGACTTGGAGATGGGCATCTTCTTACGAGGTCACTCAAACTCATTGATATAGCGACCTGAATCTGCTTCCCACAGTCTCAACGCCCTCGACCAACTGTCCTTGGATCATCCGCCTACGAATCACCGAATTCTGCATGCCGACATCTGCAATCTCTCTGTTTGATCTCCCTATCAACTGGGTAAACTCGCGGCATCTTACCTATTGGCAGGGACATATTGATCGATCCGAAGCGTCGAGACAACACAAGTTATGAGTGGGATGCACTGTAGGGGCTAGGGTCTGAGACGAGAGAAGAGAAGGGAAGAAGAAGGCGCAAATAGTTCGGCGATGTGATAGAACAACGATTGTCCCCGTTTCTTTCCTGCGTCGATCTGATCTAGCTCGAGTGAAGTTCCCTCACTAAAAAAGAAGATAAACATGATGATGAAAATTTATTATAATTTCGTATTCTTTTATAATTTTCCATCATGTCTATGATAATAGGCTTTTACTTTTTCATTCCTACTGACAAGAAAATGTTTGCAAAATTATAGCCTCGTAGGGGGCTCGAACCCCTGACATTCAGATTAAAAGTCTGACGCTCTACCAACTGAGCTAACGAGGCTCGCGCTCTCGTCTTACTGGCGAGTGCTCACATGCAGTCTCTCGCAGTGTCTGACCCGCGTAACAGAGGAAAGAGAACCCTAGAGAATATGACAATGTGAGAGTTTACCGACGGGCAGACAAAGAAAAGTAAACGGGGAAATCGTCGTTACTTTCTTTCTTCGAGAGTTTAATCACATTCTTGTGATTAATTCAAGCAATTTGTTGGTTGAATAATAAAATTCGATCTATTCAGTTCATGATGTTGTTTTGTTGTATTGATATTGTCATACGTACTTTACTTTCTACTTTATGAAGAATGCAAAGGTAAAATATAAAAAAAATAGGTTTCATATGCAAAAGAAGGGTCATTTATGTTTCACCATAATTTTGAGAGAGTCAGATTAATAAATGGGATCTCAAGTTATAGTGTGGTCCCCGGAATTGTTTGGTTTAATCGGAACAATAAAAATACAATTTCGTGAATATTAAAATAACAGGCTACATCTGCTGCCACCCTCAATCAAGTTTTATTTTATAATATGATGCTATATCGATATTCTGGCCTCCTACACACGTGTCCTGCTTTACTCCACACCAGGTACTTCCAACATCATATCAAAGATAATTAAATCGTTGATACATGAAAGAACATAAAATAATTGCTAGACAAATAAGACTTGTTTGAATGTTTTTTATTTAACTCTCTATCAGTTATTATTAATCCTTAAGAACTATCGAAATTTTACGAATTGAATCTTCTTCAAAGATTTCAACTGCTGAAATCATAGCTTATTCTTTTCAGGAACTGTCATGTTACTTGAAGTGTGCTCACTCAATCATTATTATATTATGAGAATCACGAAGAGAACATGAATATTGCGTGAGTTAAATTATAAGTCTTCGTATTCCATATTAACAACTGCAAGAAACGGGGGTTAGGTGAGCATTTCTGTCCACATTTTTGCTAGTATCTTTAGTCAGGATTGTTCTGGATTTGTTCTGAAAGTGAAATTGTATATGCGGGTAGATCTGCAACGAAAGATCAGCAACATTTTTAATAATCTCGAAGAGTGGTAATCCTTCCTTTGCACAATACTCTTCATTCGTAGCCCGACCACCATTAAATCTGCTAAATAGATTGAGCGTAGAGCAAGAGAGACATTTAATTCCGCGTCCAAAAAGATCTCGCCTACGCTTCCAATTTCTAAACTTGACAATGAGTGCTTTAAAAAAACTATCGAGTTAGGAAAGAGGGGAAATATAAAACTCGTAGGACGAGTCGACAATCCCTTCGATTCCTTTTAGAACAGGACATTGCTCTTAGAAATTGATGATATAACCTTACAAACTGTCGGATTACAAAGATATTGCATGAGTGATTCAAATACCTCTACAACAAGTTCAATAACCTAGGAAACAAGGAACAATTTTTCGCATTGCGAAACATCGGAAGCAGATCTTTTGTATCTTTATAGAACGGGATCGCGGGTGTCGATATCTACGTTTGAGGAAGATCACACCTCCGCATTTATCCGATATAGACGGATTAATCGTCGTGGTAAAGAGAGGGAAGGGCGTGTTCGGAACCCGCCATTTATCCTCGTCGGCTCTCCTCGTATGCATTCACTTCTCTTTGTTCTACCAATGTGACATCATTGCAGTACGATGGTTGTGAACTGGGCAGTAATGAGGAAAGTTCTTCTTGCTTCGACTGTCATTCTCTTCTCTATCGTCGTTCTCCTCGATTTTCTTCCCCGACACGTGGAGATGTCGTATTCAATAACTACAGACCAAGTACGTAAAAAGGCGAGTGTGAGGCAATGAATCTGTCACTTGACCAACACCCGACTTTTAGTATGCTCCGATCATTCAGCCTCGAACAGAGAGAGATGAAGTGTTCGTTCCCAAATTCAAGCGATATCATGATGACAGAACGGAGAAAGAACGACTCAAGAGTGTGGAGAATCTGGGAAGAATGGACCTCATCAGAAAGGCCAATAGTGATGTGAGTTAATGTTTACACGTTTTTTTGTTGAAAAAAACAATCAAAAACAGGTTTTTTTATTATGAGCTTCAAATTGATAATAAAAACATTGCAGCCTCTTCCGCCTCGTGCGTTTACTGGATCTGCTCAGAGAATGTGTTCGGGCAAGAACGGTGAGGCCGTCTGCATTCCAAAGTTCAAGCAACTCGAAACAAGAACAAGGGTGAGTCGCTCATGTTGATGATCCGACGTTGACTGCATGCGAATACGCATATAATGACTGAAGAGAAAAGGCGATGTTTCTTTCTCGGTGACTCCATTGAGTTAATGATTATGTGGGTTTGAGGTGGCCGACCAATACAAGCTGATGACGTGTATTATCCAGAAGAGTATGAGCACTGTCATGACGGCAATTATGTGCTATCTCTACAACGAGAAGGCCTTCACTGACGCTGGAAGGGAGTTCGCCAGGGAGTGCACATTGATAAGGTGATAAAATTATTTTTTCGGTTGACTTTCCCCTTCCAACTGCTCCTAACTTTCCATAGGACAATAGTTAATTAGTACTCGATAAGCAATGCATGAACTTTGTAGGTTCTGCCAGAAGAAAAATGAGTTTGCTCAAGTGTTGGGCGTACGGAAGGCTTTCAACATATCCACAAAAGAAGAAACAAAGAACTGGAGATTCACAATGATCACTCGAGACCCAGTGGACAGATTTCTTTCGGGATATGTGGATAAATGCATACGGTATGGCCATTCAATTTACATCCTGAGAATGATATTCATAAGAACGAATAATGATAAATGACAGCAAGGAATTATGTTTAGAATCCCGCACGGCCCTGGCTACTGCAATGGATGCCATCGAAATATGACTTGCTTCATACTGTCAGAGTACGATCGAATCAGGTCCCAATTAGACAGAGGACATTTATTCCGCTCATTTGAAGATCGTCATTTCTTTCCGCAAAATTGGTTAGTTATTTTCACTTGCATCTCTCGAATAGGAGTGAAAAATAAAAAGGGAGTGAAAGTCCATTGAATCATTAAATCCATTTTCTCAAATCAACATCTCAAAATAGCCACTCAAGAAAATAAAACTATATTCAGGAGATGTGATTTGCACAAAGAGTACGACAACTATCGTTTTCTGCGGTACTCGAGTGATCCATCGGACACACTTCTCGAAGATTTAATTCCCATTCTCAAAGAGCAGCACGTGCCCGACTCATCCATCCAATTTATCCGTGACCAGCTAAATGCGGGTCGAACAGTGCACTCAACAGTTCAATCTGAAGCGAGAACCTTCTATGAACAGAGATTGAGAAGTTCGCCATTTCTTCTAGAGTATATTGTGCGGATATTCTATTATGACTATGTTCTTTTTAATTATCCGTTCCCAGACGGATTCTAGGACAATCATTTTTATCCAATAATGCCTGTAAATAAGTGTGCAGCCGAATGAAAGTATCAAGCATGAATATATGAATCGTATCCTGGTGTGGCACAGAACATGGCTTATCCCAAAGTTGTTAATCAAATTGTGAGCGAAACGTGATTCAAGATTTTCTTTGATCACGAGGTAAAAAGGTCTGGCGAAAAGGTGAGCACTCCGGACTGAACTAGCCCAATGTGATACTGGCCTAGCAGTGTCCTTCCGCGAGCCCAGTCTCAAAATCGAGATGTACCTTTACCTTTATGATTTTCTTTTCAATCGGTTTCCCATTCAATGTGCAGCCGAACAAATGTATCAAACATGAATTTGTGAAACCTTTTCTGACGTAGCATATAAACTGGCTTTTCCTTTTTCAAGCATTATGACGTCTCCTTCGACTGAAAAAAGAGTTGATTATCGAATTGTGAGCGCGTTGATTGTATGAAACAATTTTATGAAAACAAAAACAATGAAATTTTGCAACAATTGTAATGTAGATTACGTAAGCATTTGTGGCTTCCGCTCTGTCCAGGGCTTCCACTTGGGTTGCTTTACTCCTTGAGTCGAATTGTTCGTAGATCCCTGTGTATTTAAGGGAGGAGTGCTTCCTGCTACTGAGACAACAGGTTTGTGCTGGTTACGGTACTGCTTTTGTTGCTGCTGACTCTCGGAAAGGGTAGGGAAATGGTCAGCGGTCAATGGCGGTGCCGCACTCTTGGTGTGATGATGGCAGTGCTAAAGATATTTTTCGCCACAATTTCGAAAACAACTTCATTGATTAAATCTGTCGCTGGGGATATAGATGTTGGGATGAAAAAATAAAAAAAAATATTATTACTTTGGTGTCTACTTAATCTACTGAGTAGCTAAGTAAGTAAGTTTGGTACCCGCTGATTCGTAAACGAACCTTGATCTTGATTGGAATGTACATGAATTTTGGAGATGGTGCCGTCATTAATACTGCACGACGGAGAGGTTGATCCTGAAGCATTCATTATTTGTAATATGTATTATTTATCCTCTCGTTTTAATAAGGCAGAAAATGAGACGAATATTCATCTATCAAAGATTAAAGACAGATTAAAGATATATGTTACATACATATATGTAAGAACATGTTATGATATGTAAGAATCACTTTTTCCTGCACGAGAAGGTCAAATTCGGCGGGATAACAGAAGTTGGTGGAAAATACTTCAGAGATCTGAATTTAATGTTGTTATCTGTATTTTATATTCGAATCCACTTTAGCAACGAGCAACGGGCGAGTCGAGTAATTCGGAGTAGCGATTCCATTCCAGATATTACTGAAATAATCATACCCCAGACGTACTATCAAGTTCAATCAATCCGCTGAAATGTAACTAAAATAGTCATTTAAACGATTACCCAAAAAGCGAATAGGCAGGCAGCTTTCTGATATCTTTTGAGTAGGAAACATAGAACCCTGGATTCTCACTGAAAATTCACTTACACTGCACTGTCAGAATAACTGTTTTATAGGCGGACGTACCGTGGGAAAGTGTGGCTTGTAACTTGAGTGAGTCCGAATCCCGGAGGAGCGGGTAGTGGAGGAAGAAGAGGAGGCGTCCACAGAACTCGAATACGATCAAGTTGTTCGAGAAAATGGACGGAAACTTGGACTGGCGAAGGCATCTCTTCCAATTCTTCTTCCATCGTCTGGTCAATCCAAATCATCGGTTGAAATATAAACTGTACAAAGAGATCGATGGGGAGTGAACGAGTGTAATCAATGACGACCATGAAGAAGGGAGTAGTAGTGAATAATGATATTCATAATATTAAGTTGTTTTATACAACCTTATATGCGAACAGGATCGTATGAACGATATTCTAGAAGAAAACTGCGGGAGTGTCATGAAGAATCTTGCCCACTTCGATGGGTGCTAATTTGTTATGAGGCAAAAGAAGAGTGGTGAGAAAAGGAAAGTCAGAACGATGAGTATTCCAAGTTAAATATTGGAGACGACAGCGTGAGAAATGTCGCCATTTTCTTAACGAAAATAAAGAGTCTGACTATGACGTCCTTGCGAGCGCCTACCATATCTATCGAATATCGTAATCATTACTGGCTGACTACCGTACTTATTGCGATTGCATTATTTACTGTCTATTCATTGCATTGAAATACAGGAATGTGATATAGAAGCATTCGATCAGTATTAATCATTCGGGATAAATGCGTTTTCGCTGCCCGTTACAATTATATCGGGATTTGAAAATGGGCAAGTACATTGTGATTATGAAAAGAAAGAGATTCGGATGAAGGAACATGGGACTGAGATAGATTACGATCACTTGTCTTGGTCGATGTAACGAATGCGAGCTGCAGCAATGGTGCCGAAGAGCGGCTGTGCCTCGAGGGCCACCATGTCTACAAATATTTCCATATATCTGCCATTGTTGTGGACTAATTTGATTAGACACGCTATGATTACATCTCACTAAATATCTTGCCAAACTTGCCTGGTCCTTGGGGGAGATAAATGCGAACGGACGAGATCTCATCATCGTCCTCCTCCTCTTCTGCGATTGGAGCAAGGGCTGAGGCCGACATTCGGTTCGCGAAATCGTTTCGAACCTATACAATCATTATCATACCAAGACGTAACTGCTTACAATACGGGGCCATATTCTCGCATTTTTTGTCTCAGTATCAAACATTCTCAAAATAATACACAATTCAGCTTTTTAATTGTGTGTGCATGGGTTACTCTGATAGCATTAGCGCATCAAATAAGATAAATTCAATATTGAGGTCACCTGTTCATCTCTGTCAAGCCAATGTCTGCAACAGTACTGGATGAGGCAGATGGCGAGGGCGAATCCGAGAATGCTGTAGAGGATGTACTTGAATACATCAGACGCATATACTGAAATAAATATCAAGAAAAAATCCAAAAATCAATCCTAATATTCAATCGCATTTCTTCAATCATTATTCAATCACATTGAGACCTGTGCGCGCTATACCAGGACTTCTTTTATTTTTTCAAAATCTTCTTTATTGTTGTCGTACTTGAACACAAGCTAAATAAAAATAATTAATAAGCCACAAACTAACCTTCCGAGGCAAGAGCGGAACTGGTGTAGACGGAAGTAGTGGGAGATACTGTCGTCTCGACGAATGGATTATCCATTCCGTGCTTGATCATGTGGGTGAAGTTGTGTTCAGACCAGTCATCGTAGTTAGCTGAATAATTGTTGTCATCCAAAATATTTTTTAAAAAGCATAAATTGTAATTTCACCTTCTAAAATACGGAGAGCAGGGGCCATGAACGAAGGAAGATGAAAATAGAGCTGGCCCTCAATCAAAGATTATTAAAGATTAAATTAAATAGGAAAGATTAAAGAGTAGATGGTGACAAGTAACGATCTGAATGGACAAGTAGCTCCGCCCTCATTGGCAAGGGAAAAGCAGGATAAAAATCAACCACGCTAAAGCTAGAGCTGAACGCTAGAAGAATGATGGTTGATAGAGAGATCGGAAAGATATGATCAGATTGGAAAAAGATAAAGCTGCATGTCGAGATCTCGCAGTGTAATCATGTGCTCTAGCGAGATGAATTTGTAATAGTTTCGGGTGGATTCATCCCATATGTGACCCCAACGATTCCGATACTCCTCATATCTTTCCTAAACAATCGGTAGTATATGAAAGGAAATAGTTAGTCGGAAGAAATCAAAATAAGACAACATCTGGAGAATACTGTAGGAATGAAAGGGGAGAGAGAAAAGAGTAAGAAAGCCATCTCCTTTGTCCAGTGTCAGCGATGAATATATGTTACGAAACTCGCCAGTTGAAGGAAGATTCAAATGAGAGCAAGGATGAAACGGGCATTGCTATTCGATTGTGTTGTGAATCGTGGAATTTAACAAAAATTTATCAACCGAGGCAATATATCCGAGCGCAAGATAATGAGTCAGAGGATGGGAGGGAATGGGTTCACGCCGAACCTATTCCACCTTCAGCAAGATAATACTCAAAGGGAGAATGAGAACATCAGTAAACCTTAGGAACTAATCAGCAAGAGTGAATTGGGTCGAATAATTGCAGGGGGAAGAAAAACCTCGATACGAGATAGATACGTCCCGTCAGCTCATCTGCCGTTTCGCCGATATGATTATCGATTCGCCCTGGGGCGAAAAATCAATAATGGCTACTAGAGGGATGCATGCCATCGGGAGGGTCGTCTCTCTCGCGGAAGCGCACAGTGGGTGCAACTGAGCTCTCGCGCGGAGAAACGTGAGTAGCTAGTGGATACGGGCAGTTGAAGAACCCGTATTAGACGATAGTATTGATTAGAATCACAACGATGTCTCCTCTTGCTGGTTGAAATCGCTACTGCTGGTCACGTGATGTTCTCATTTTCTAGCTTCTCGATCGACTTTCTACAATTTGTGAATTGATGGGTCTGTTATGATTCATGAGGACTTACTTTCTGATCGTGTTGTGTAAAAACCGGTATCGAAAGATGAGGGTCTCCCAGCGACGAAATAGTGCATCGGCGACTGAAAAAACAACATGATTAGCACATTCAAAAGAGTTGCTACAATGTGTTCAGTTAACCTCTGGCCATGTCTAACTAACTCACCACCGTTCTCTCTCACTCATTCCATGCCAATTGCGCTGTTGGCACCCAAGCTGCCTGGAAAACACAAGAAGAATTGAGCATTTTAAATGCGATGATTCAATAAAAATGATTCACTGCTGAAGTGCGAGTGCGATAAGCAATTATTGTTGGAGAAGGAGTGATGAATAAATCGGAGATGAGTTGGAGTGAGCAAAGTGCATTGGGAGTGTTGAGATCTGAGGGGAGGGGAGAAGTAAAGGACAAAGTGGGAGAGGCGGGGCATAGCAAGGAATGGGACTGTGCAGAGATGAGTCATATATCATCTTCCTCCTTCTTTTTCATGTTTTCCGCTGAAGATAGCCTGATAACCTTCTGAAACGACTCGATTAATGAAAAGCTTTGAACAATTGGGCGCGTCTTCTCTTAGATAGGAACTCCATTGATAGCGCCCTGCTTTTTATATGAAAGTGACTTTTTATATGAAAGTGACGATTGTAAATCGAGTCCCGGTGAGTATCTCGATGAGAGAGAGAGAGATGTAGCTTGTCAGGATCTTTCAACAGTGAAAATCGATATCGGAACAAACCACGCATATTTCAGCACAAACGTAGGTCGGTCTTAGATAAAGAATCACTCATTGACGGGTACCAAATGATCAGGGGAACTGATCTTCAGACGAAACAGTATCCACTGAACATCGGGTTCACGTGTCTCGAGCATTCCATCAAGTTTTAGAAGGGAAGTGAGATTGTTTAGTTCCGAGAAACTCGATTCAACCCGTTGACAGGCACCCCATGTACAGGAGCACTGCTCTACAATGCAGCAGGTACCACTGAACATCGGGTACCCGTCCATCGGGTAGTTCTTCTCAGACCACTAATAGACGGGTGATCGATTGAGCGTCGAAATTTTCATGTGGTGGTGGAAGGAAAGATTGGATTTCGAGAAGTGAATATAGAATATGAACGATTGGTACTCCCATACTTGATATCTGAATGTGGGGTCCACTAGTATGCCTTATTAACTTACATGCCCGTGCCTTGTGGTGTCATGTTGAATGAGAGACAAAGGAGACGAGGCGGATGACTCGAGGAAGGCGCACTCAACTATAGCGAAGAAGGAGAGAAGTGAGGAGTGAGACGATCGGGACTGCTCTTATCAATGGAGAGTGAGCACTGATAACGCTGCCTAATCCCTTGTCGAGAGAGGCGCATTCCACGGGGCCATTGTTTGCACTATTTCAATCATCATTTTATGCATCGATGATCGTGACAGATAGTACAGATAATAATCGTAATAATTTGCTACAATCAAGTCGGATGCGAGCACGATGATCGGAATCTGATTTACATTTTCAACATCATTATAAATTGTTGGCAGCTTGTGAATACGATTAGCTTCTTGAACGTAATGGTAAACTACACACTGACTGCGGAAAATATCATTCCAAGTCATCGCTCTTTCTCTATCCTTGACTTTTAATTGTGTCGGCTATTTTATCTGCCAGTATCAAAACGCAATCACGGCATCCCTGAAATATTCCATAATTACCCGGTTAATCTAATTCTTCTCATTCGGACTCTCTTTCCTTCACGATCGTCATTCGTCCTCTAATGAGGTAAACCCAGTCTCTGTCTATCTCTTTCTTGACTCTTTCACCCCACTACCCTGATGCCTTACTTGCCCCATCAATCAACAACTGTCCACTTGAAGAATGTCTTGTGTTCAGTCATACAGGCTTCTCGTCTTATCCTGAAACTGTTCTTCTTACTCTGCTCCTTTCCTTCCCATTCAAAGGGAATAACGAAGACGATAGACAGCACAGTTTCAGGAGAGTGCGAGGAGCGAGAAAACGATGAGAGATAATGCGAAAATGAGAGAGTGAGCGACCCTTCGATTGAAAAGGAAAACTGTAAACAGAGGGATGTCGAAGATGGAAGAATAACTATTCCGAGGGACCGATAAATTATCGAGGTAAGAAACGCCCAAAGAAGAATCATAAACCGCAATAATGGGAATTATGACCTACCGTCGTTCAAGATCTCGTTGCCAACCTGACCAAAAAAATGAAGCAAAATAAATGAAAAAAAAATGAAAAAAACCGTCTTGGAAAATAAAGACAATAGAAATTTTGAGACGTGAACCTTTCTCGAATTCCACTTCAATTAATCGAAATCTGCCTTTGATCGTGAACGTGACCGGAATTATTGTTTAACGTTCTCAATCTAATGCGATACAATCGATAGGGGAGTTGAAAGTAGATCACGGGATAGTTGCATGTGTTAGTCACTGTGGTGTTGGGGTGGGAAACGGGAGAAACAGCAATAATCAGAACGAAGAAGCGGAATAAAATCGATATTACTATGTATTCCCTCGCAGAAAATAGGAACGAAATAAAGGAGATTGGTCCATGCTTGGACAAAATGAGAATGGGTTGTGATGAATGGGAATGGAGGAGAACAGAGGATTCTTCTTATGCCAGGTTTGTAAATTCTTCTGATAATGCTGAAAGGTTACGGAGGGAGAGAATACTGTATGGTAGGAAAAAATTATGAATGCAGTTGCCAAAGGGACAGAAAAGGTTCGATATTACCTAGAAACTGACTCAAAAAATCATCGAAGTTCAGTTAATACTTAGAGAGACGGAATGAAATGTTATCACCTTGGTGATGTTTAGATCGGCACTCGATAATACAGAAAAATGACGAGACGAGACACGAAACTTTGCAACCGAGAGATTTGTGGTATGGGATTCAATCATCGAAGAAGGGTTATTGGAAGCTCTGCCGAATACTAAGAGCACGGAAAATCGAAAGGTGCTATATAGTATGCCTGTAATGCGTGATATACGATGAGTCCACTCTAGCGAAAGAAGCCCATCTCAAGACGAGCGAAAGATAGCGGCGATTGGCGTCCCTTGTACACAGGAGGTGCAACTCTGTAATGGGTCTTTTTTATTAGAATTAATTTGAACTATGAAACCTTCTCGGATATTCATTCTTTCTCTCGAGCTCCTTGAGTTCAGGCTTGAGACTGGTCTCCATCGTCTCAGACACACTGTTCAGCTTAGCATTAATGTCCTGTAAGATGTCGGAGACTAGATCAACATAAACATAATCAGTCATAGACACTGTTCAGAAAAAAATGATCAAAGGAACTCACCAGACAGAACTTGGTGTATTCGGCGTCTCTGATATCAAGAGCGACCCCATCTCTCTTCTGCTTCTTCACTAACTCGACGTACTGGTCGCGCGCACGCATCACCTTCAAAGATCAGAGACGTAATTTAGTTCCCATCAAAACACCGAATCGCCTTCCTAATTAGTCTTTTCGCTCGGTTCACACGGCCACTTGAAGAAGAAGTACTCTAATCTTCGAGAAGTTCTTAGGAGATTCTAGTCTAGAGATCAACAAATCATTTCCTCATTGAAATAGTGGTTATTATTTCGCATTCGGTCAAGGAATGAGTCATATTTCCGTTCATATCGGCTCTAAAATGAGAGAATATCAAACCTCACGAAGGATCTTGCGAAGGGAATGGACGCGAGCGATCAAAGCACACCGACGGATCTCGATCTCATCTGAATCGATAATTGAATGTTGAATTTTCGATATGCTTCAGCTTCGCAATTTCGATACGATCTTCGGGAGATGTCTTTCAGCGTATATCTGTCCCAGAGAATGTAGTAATATATAATAATACACGAATCAACATGAAATTGACAAACAGACCGTGCTTAGTAAAGGAAAAGTTTATTACGTTTCTCCGTGTAAAGGGGTAAAATTATTATGTGCATTGTCCTCCATCATGTAACTCAATCATGACACCAGGGCAACACAAAAATTAGTCGATAGTCTTGATGGTCGCACCTACTTGAAACGACGACATGCCACGCACAAGTACTAACCTTTATCTTCAAATTGCTGACGTTTCACGGGATCGCTGTCGAACTTCTGAAGGCAGATCTCGTAGTTGTGGATGACTTGAGCACGCCAGTTGAGGATTCCGTGGTCAGCAGTGATAACCGAACTGGTGTACCATACGGTCTGCTGCAAAGAGTTCAGAGATCAATCCATCTCCTATTGTAAACCACGAGTTTCACTCTCAACATCATTTTCTCTGATGATTCATGGAACGAGAATCGATCTTTTCCTGCTGAATGAATACGGAGGAAATCTATTAATTCTAGGGCGGTATTTCCAGTTTTTTTAATGGAATACGCAGGATGCATAGTATTTGTTTGGCAGCCCTCCAGTTAGAATATTGGTTGAAACGCTTGAAACATACCCTATTGACCTTCTCCATGAATATTCTCTCCTTTTCCACATTGATGACCGTTTTCTCCTTACGATCGCTTTGTTTGTCATCAGCGACGAGCTCGTCCTTCTCGACCACCTCTTCAACGGCATCGTCTTCAATCTTCGGTAGCTCCTGTTCAACAGCCAGAACTGCACCCGATGGCACCACTTCTTCTTGTTCGTTCACAACGTCTTCATCCGTAGGCAGCGATTTCTCAACGGTAACGTCTTCTCCCTTCGGGAAGACCTCTTCAATGACAACGTCGACACCCTTCCGAGGCACCTCCTCAGCGACAGCGCCTTCACCCGACGACATCTACAATGGGAATTGGAAGGTGGAATAACAAGAAAATAATGGTGGTTAGGAGAGGTAGGCCATGCAAAGGGATGACATCGGAAGGACAGAATTCGAAAATATTCGGGAAAAGGGTGGCTGCTAGTGGGCGGAGCCAGCAAGATAAGTGTTCTAAGGGGAATGGGGGAAAGGATGACTCTACGAAGAGAGCAAGATAGATGTGCGAGGGACTGGCGAATATGAGGAGAGTCAGGGAGGCGCATTGAAGAGAGAAGACGTGAATACGAGAGAGGGCGAGGAGCGAGATATGGCGCTGCTTGTCGCTGCTGATTCAGCACGTCCATGCAATGAAGAGGAGCGGGGATGGCAATTGACTGATCATAACTGTACAAGATAGAGAACAACGAGGAGAGACGCACCCGGAGTGCAATAACTAGCAAAAATAGGCGACAAAATGAGTGATCTAATTTATCGGTGGGGCCTGATAGGAAAATATATTAGATATTCGAACAGAGTCGTTGGAATGACCTGTGGTTGGCGGGAATGTGGTCGAGACTGTAATTGCACACATATGGCAAAGTGCATTGCGCTCCTTGTCGGTCTAGTCATGGGTCAAACTGAGAACGAGAGAGAAGAAGGAGGAGAAAGGAGATGACTAGGAGCACTCTTCACCCTCTTTTTCCAGCGATGACAGAGAAGGAGTGAAATCTGGACAGACAAAGAGGGTGAGAATGAGTGTGAGTATCCTAACAAGGAGCTGTTCAAAGTGGTCTTCTCATTCCCATCAAACGCGACCGCATTTTTCTCCCGAAATGAATCATTAATCCAATGTAAATAGGAATACAAACCTATGAAAATGTTTAATGGACTACCCATGCAAGTTTACATGTAAATTGTCAACGGAAATATCTTTAAAACTTTAAGCTACACTACTAAAAGTGCGAAGAAAGTGCAAGACCTACAGTACCTTACATGCGCTGGATCCCATTATCTACGACACTTGCGTGCATTCATCTAACGGTTTTTTGATGGGTTGTTCTTTTCAATAATGGGCAGTTAGAGAAGATGGTGTGAAGGAGGCAGTCAACATGAATCTCGAGGATGGAGAGAGGGGCCAGAAAAGATGAGACACGATTGAGACACACCACAGAGGTAGATCACCACTCGAATTCCGAGATTTATACACGAATTAGAGGATAGAAGGATAAAGCTAATTCCTCACTTGGATTCCATGCAGTATTCTTCTCATAATCAATCCCATAAAATTGATCAACAAACAAATTGCCCTTGGACATTTTTGGGATAACTTCAAATGCAAACGGTAATATAGAACGACTTCAAATACCCGTCAAAGCCACAGCATCTCAATGTGTTGAAATCCACGTACTGTTGCTCACCTTTTCACACTGTTGATTGTTCGTCCCTTCCCTATTTTCGCTAGCGAAAATGAAGATGTTTTGCATTTTCAAAACAAAAAGAAGGAAAACAAAGAAGGAAACTACATTTCTTCGTTTCTGATTCATCGTTATCAATTTCAAGTATTTAAAATAGTATTCATTTCTTGCAGTGAGCGATTGCAGAAACGGACTTGAGCATCTTTCAACATGATATCGGAAAGAACCGCAATCGATATTGCAATGTGATTGTTCGGATTCATAATTTTATGATCTTAAAATGACAGTAAGGAAAGATGCCGGGGAGAGCACAACACGTCACTAGACAACACACAACACCATATACAGCAGAGGAAGGGGAGAATTGTGTCTTCGTCGGGTCGCGGAGGTGACTAACACCTTGAGGGAATAAGAATCGACTTCAGAAGCCATCTCTTCATTCCATTCCATTCATATTTCTTTCTCGAATAATGATAGATTGCAGGTAGGTAAGCAATATGAATTTATTGCTTATCGCCGTCGGCATTGTTCTCGTCTCTGGAATTCCTCGCTCGAAAAGAGCAGATGCGGATGAGTACGACTACTTTTCCAAAGTCGAAACTAATCTGGTAGGCAATCAACATTTTCGAATATGCAAGATATTTCGCATAATTATCTCAGAGATATGGAAACTGGAGCAGCGCCCGATTGGATACTCCTGTGTTGTCTTCATTTTGATCATTAGATAAACATACTTCTTAGGGGATATCATTGAGAATGAGTGTAACTCCCTATAGATCTGCCGTTGGACGGGAAGTTCTCCCTTTTGCATGGGCGACTGCGAAGATGCTGAGCAGAACAAAATGGAGACAAAGATGCTGTGAGTCATCGCCCATTTACCCGCATAACGAGCTCAGTGTCCTGCACTATTTCGTCACCTTTTCTCTCTTTAGGAACGAGGCTTACACGGCGGTTGAGCGAAGACGATTCGGTCTGCCTTGCGTGTTTGGAGCCAAAAAACTGTGCTGTCTGAGCAAGAAGTATGTTTTGAATTGTAAAAGACGAAAACACTTTGATTATATAATCTGCGAAAATATCTTGATTTCAGAGACATGGAAATTGGCGCATCGCCCGATCTAGCTTTGGACATTCCTGTTTCGTCTTCATTTTGAACAACAGATAAACATGTTAAACACATTCTGGCGTCTCTAAATTCATGACTTGAAGACAACTCCTCCAGTGAAAATTTTACTAAACAAAGTTGTAATACGAGTTCCAACAACTATGTGACCACGCTATAATTACCACGTAATATTACGACAGCTCTTTGAGAAATTATTTTCAGATATCTTTATCAGAATATTTACGAGCTATTGCAAAAAAAAGTATTGTGGTCCCTGGGAACCTTTCGAGTGATGAGACACAACCTTCGCATGGTAAAAGTGAGAATGAGGCAAATTTTGACCGGTTGAATGAAGGAGGGATGAAAGCGAGGATATGAGCGAGAAGTGGACGATATGGGTATACGACACTAGCGAATCCACAGTTTGATATGGCACGAAGATGAAAGTGATGGTGATCTTTGATCAACTATGAGATGAGTATGGCAGATATGAGATGATCATTGCAGAAGGAGAGCAGCAGATTCAAATTAGACATATTTGGCAAAGAAGCTCATTTCGTCGACAAAACATTCGCATGAGACGCGAACGTTGAGGTTGAACTTCCGCCAGACCTGAATTACTTTGTTCTAGCATTTCAGCAGATAAATCAATTTACCTGGCACTCCTGCGTTCCGATATTCCTGAGAACGACGAAATTCATATGCTTCTGCTTGCATCGACCGTGTGCTGAAGAATTCTATTTCAAGCTATTTTAAATTGCAATTATTCTTTTTCATTTTTTCCAACTTCTAGATCATTTCCCATGAAATTCATTGTAAAAGTGTGACGTACGATAGTCGTAAAAGTAGAGGCATGCGTTATCCTCGTCACACGTAACCTGAATGAATTTTTTTTGAATATTTTAAAAAAAATAAGCGTTATATAATTTGAATTGTTCAAACAATGCAGCGAGGAGAAAACTGAACAAACCTCATTGATGAAGGGAGGAAAGAAAGAGTCGGGTAGCCTTCGAATGGATTGGCATGCCGAGCATAGCCTCAGATATCCGTCCTCCTCCGTTCCTCGACGATCACAACCGAATGGAACGACATGCGATTCTCCTGAAGGCGCCCATCTTCGATACTTTCAATTCCATTTCCCTGTTTTCGTCAGCGAACACAATTTTGTGCGTCTATACCCGTCCTGCCTGTCGTAAATGCGCTTCATTTCATTGTCAGCGAATTCGTTTTTCGAGAACAATCGTACAGATCTTGCCGAAATGTTCGCCAGCTCTTATTTTCAAAATAGAGATATTAAGCGTTTAAAAAAAGAATCTTTGCGAGTTTCCTGTTGAGTCGTTATCGTCGTTGCGTTTCCTATTTATCGTCAATCTTTAACTCATCTCTAGTTTACGGCAATATGAAGCGCCAAATGGGTAATTCGTCCCCATTTTTTGTCTGGGCTTCTATCTTACCCCAATGTCGACTACAGCGAGCTCTAGTGACGAGAGGTGATACATCAGGCACTACTTTGTTTTCGCTGAGGGAGATCTACAGATATCAGCTGCTCAGGAACTCTTTAACACTCAACGATTACCAGGGCGGAAAACATTGGGAGACAGAGCAGAAGACAACTTGCATCTGACGTATGCACCAACTCCAGTTTCCTTTCCTCAGATGCATCAACTAATATCAGAGAGTGTCTGGGACCCCTAATTTGATCGCTCCCTCTCTCTCCCTCCTAGCTTTCCTCTTCTAACTAGATTTGCCATGTTCGAGAGCCTCTCTCGCGTGCTTTCCACTACCAGCTCTTGCTTATCACCAGAAACCGCTAGAAACAGCTAGGTGCCGTCTTTCAAAATAATCGTGTTGTGCAATGAGAACCGTGTTGATTAGCCATGTAAAAAATGAATTACCGATCAATTTTTGTCTATTTCCGACGGTTTCGTATATCGGAGCGCTTGTAGACGTGGTCGGTCGAGACGTTGTCGTTGACTGCATCTGTATTGTTAACAATTATCAGATTCTCTCATGTTTCAGCCCTCTAACTTGTCTCATCTTCCCTGTCTCAAATAGTGTTTGACACACATTTGTCACCTTGATTTACCTTGTTTTCCTCTAGATCTGTCATCAGTCTCGTAAGTTCTTCGAGCACCGCCTCTCTCTTGCTTCTCCTACGTATGTGCGGGGACAGAATCGACCTCCTCGGTTCGATCCTGGAAACGCATAGAGAACTACGCGGTCAAATCCTTGAAGACGCGCGCTTCTTTGAATGTACTCGTCGGTCAGCTTGAATGATGTTTTCATTCGCGGGGGAGTGGCTCTCACTGATTGGCGTCTGTTGTCAGAATTGGGTTAGGCTATGTGATAGATACCAAAAAGTCTCCCAATATCTCTATTTCGGTCACTCGCCGACACTTACATGCTGATGTTCTGCATTCGCTCCCTCACCGTATCCGATCTGACATCACACGAGACGTCCAATTCGCCGAGAATCCGAGATAGGGCTTCGATATTCCGCTCCGCCGCCTCAACACCGCGAGTCCGATTACGCATCTGCATCTGAATTTAGAAAATACTCTGAGAAAGACTACTCGAAAGTACAGAAAAAATTTTTTACCGTTTATAAAGTTCTATCCCTGTATTTTTTCTGAACTTTTTCATGTATTTTTATACTATTACTTCACAGTTCAGATAATTTGCGCCAAATAAAAGCATCGTATTGCCTACGCTATATTTTGAATGATTGCACTCATCATCAAAATGAAGCTGCCCTCTGCTCGGGCTTTTTTTGCTCACGATTGTTGTCGGATACGCCATCGTAGTTCTCAAAGTCGTTTCGTGAACAGAAGCGCCCGCGACGAAAACATTTCTGCCTCTGCCTCGTATTGAGGCGATGCGCCTCTCGACCTGCTGACATGTGTAGCTTCATCGCTAGTATTTTGTAACGCGATCCCCCTATATTGCGTGTGTGCCTCAGTGATAGCACATTGACTCGGCCCTCGTTGAATAGCAAATGTTGCGGATCCCACTCGAAATTGGCTTCCTGCTCAATTATTCATCGTGGTCATTGCGTGTCATTTCCTATACACCACTCAACCATATTGCGTCCGCACTGAAATTGCCCCTCCATCGTTGGTTGATGTTTCAATATTGACAATGGCTGCTCTTGTTATTGTACCTATTTTTGGAACCGTCGAGAATATGCACAAATTTCAAATTTATTGGTATTAGACATTGGAAAGTCCCGAAAATTGATGCATATTTTTATTTGTCCCCAATTCTCGGAAATTTATATCATAAAGCTGTTGCTCACTGACCTCATACTGCTCCGCGATAGTGCGGTCAAGGAAGCGAAGAATTCCGAAGACGTCCCAGGCCATTAGATCCGGATTATAAGTGCCCTAAAAAATTAATTGAGATACTCTAATATCTTTATTATCTGCATCCCCTTTTTGACATTG
This sequence comes from Pristionchus maxplancki, assembly GCA_900490775.1. Taxonomy (NCBI): domain Eukaryota; kingdom Metazoa; phylum Nematoda; class Chromadorea; order Rhabditida; family Neodiplogasteridae; genus Pristionchus; species Pristionchus maxplancki. Next base: position 576,828 of record LS568980.1, on the reverse strand, counting down.
TAGCTTATTTTTTGGTATTGTTCCTCAATCCGATTTATGAACAACCATACTTTTTGTTTGAGTTCTCGAACGAGTTCGTGTTGTGTCAGGCGTCGACACTCTTCTGTCGTATGATTCACCTGCAAATGACGACTGAGAGTACGATATTCCATCTCTCCTCCACCCTGATCTCTGTCACTACGATCTAAGTTGTCTAACTTTCACAGTAGCGCAATCCTTCGTATTTGTTCATTATATATCCTCAATTAGTAAGAATAATGAGACAGAAGCGGGCTGTAGCTAATTTCCAACCTACCGCCCTTGTTTAGTCGACCACGATGTCTTTTTGTTGTTTGCGCTCGCGTCTAATTTTGCCCACTAACGAAGAAAGTGCGGACAGTCGCCAGAGCCTTCGCGATTGCAATTTCCTGCTTCCCTCCCCCCTCCTCTCCACTACCATTCACAGCCTATTTCCATCCTCTCGTATATTGCCGGCGCTCTGTCCTCTCTCTCGCAAACACAGGCCGAATACGCCTCGACACGCGAACTAGACTATGGTTGTAGACACCTTCGAAACGTCCATTTCACCTTCATTCTATCCACTTTTGCTTATTTCTCTTGTTCTATATCCTGCCCATTGATACTTACCGTTGGATTGAAGGCTACTCTTCCTTTTGCTGGCGGTATTGGTTCCCTTCGTTCCTCCCGCTCCGATACTCCATCCATTGTCTGTTTCGACCTTGTCGGGAAAGAGGAAGCAGTGGTCGTTCTCATATTGCTCATCATCGAGAAATTCGTGAGGAGAGGGGAGAGTGAGGGCGAATGAGGAGACGCCGCAGAGATGACGACGCCGTACGCGGGCGAACGACGAGGTGCCTCTCCGAGGGTCGACGGACTCGTCGTCGGCTGCGGTTGAGGAAGTGACGTTGATGTCTCAACGACGACGTCATCTGTCAGCAACGCCGTCGAGTTTTCTACACTCTCAGTTGTCGTACTGACAATCGGCGTTGTTGAGGGAGGAGGGAGTTCGATAGTGGAAAAAGTGGGATCAGACGGCGTCAAGACATCTGGAGCTTCACCCGAACCCTCAACGGTAGTGTTCTCGAATGCGAGATCGTCGAGTGAGTTGAGAAGATCAAAGAGCTTTTCTTCTATTCGAGGCTCCTTCGCTTCTTTCACTACAGGCTCGAGTCCTTCATCTTCTAACGCGTTCTCATTCTCTTTGGCGGTGAGAGATTGTATCCTCTCCAATACGTAGGATGACTCTCTATTCGGCAAGGAAGCGCTGACAGGCGAGAGAAGCGTCCTCTTCCCTCGTTTGCCCGTCGAATCAGCGCGTGTTGACTCCACCTGAAATGAGTTTTGCGACAGTCCTCCCTCTATCTCATTCGACTTGTATACTGGAAAAAAGTCGTGCATGAATGATTTAGCGACCATTTTCTCTGTGAGAAAGAGAGTAAAGGAAGAAGTAAGACATAGGCGGAAACAAACCTTCTGGGCAACTCGCTCAAGCTCGTCCGCGAGGTGTCGTCTGTATGATTCCAGTTCGTCCACTTAAAGTGTTAATCTTCATTCATCCTATTCGCTCTCTTTTCTCCTCAGTCACCATTCGTAACTTTAATTCTCGCGCTCATTTTTTCGGAATCCCCCAGACAAGCATAATTTTCTTCTGCCTTTGTGTTTTGGTAATCCTCATTTTCACACATTCAAAAGCTCTCGAGGAGGGGAGTCAGACAGCCCCTTCCTACTTTCATGGTCTCTTCATTTCGAGTATCTGCTGATTATTGCATTGCCATCGCCTATTTCTTTCAAATGTTCTTCAATGATGAATTTCGGAAGCACCCATTGTTTCCCTCGCAATTCGCCTAATTGATTACAATAATTACGTCACGATATTTAAGTTCTGTTCTCTGACGTGAGTTTTTTTTGCAATGCATAGAAAATAATATTTGAAATTATGAAATAGGGAAGATATGATGAGTAGTGAGAGAAAGTGGAAGAAATAGCGCCGTAGGGAGAAGAAAGAACTTGTTCTCAGGCAATGGAAATGTGGAAGGAGTGAGGGAGGGAGAGAGTGATCGCGGAACATTGTGTCCGTGAGGGAATGAAATCTCTATCTTTTTATCTCTGCCCGGCTCTGTCTCTCCTGTAACGCGTCCCCCACCCGATCGGCCTTGTCAGCGAATAACAAGATTATCAAAATATCACCCTGATAATTTATCAGTATTGAGAGTGAATTAACGCGCAAGAATATCCGTCAAGAAGAATAGGTTCGAGACATTAAAGTTAAGGAAATTGCCGGGGCTCAATGTGAGAACATTTTTAACAGTTTCATTTCGATAGTTTCATTTTGTTGTGAATGAGTAAGCGCTTGAGGATGAAAAGACAGACGGAGACAAGGATAAAGGGGGAGAGAAAGTGAAAGCTGACCAAGGATTGCGGCATGCGCGCTGTACCAAGCGAATTGATCATCCCACTCACCACTTTTGCTTTCCAAATCAGCAGCTCGAAAGTCGGCTGCACAGATGAATATTGGAAGCAGGAGAAGGAGTAGTTTCGATATGCTGGCCAGCGGCAGCCAGCTCATTTCTTCAGAGATTGACAATGAAGAGTGCGTGGGAATGAGACTAACCTGGTAACTATGTGGGTTCCAGATTGGACTTGCCGCAACTGCAGCTCGCCTCGCTTAAGATGGCAGCAGGGGGGATAGGATAGAGGAGAGATGAGAGAGGTAGATATAATGCTGAATGGTCACTCTCACTGGAAATCTGTCTGACTGTCCGAGTTCTCTTTGATTTGCCTTATCCTTTCACTGCGCCGACTTATTCATCCCTCAGACCAGTTCGCCAACGAGATTTGGCATGTAAACATTAGCTGCCGACCTGGTAGCACGCCCATTTCGAGACCATTTCGAGACTCAGGACTAGTACATTGATTGGGTTGAGCGAACAATCCCGTTTCTTGAACTATTATTTTAACACATTAAAAATGAAAAAAAAATTTAACATCAATTGAATCGGTGAATAGTCCATCTCCCTTCTTGGTATTGTCAGATAGAAGAAAATAAGCGGGAAAAAAATTGATGAACAGATATCTGAAATAACAGTGAATTAATATTTTTCGAAATGCGAGCTATACAATTTGCGAGCTGTTTACTCGGTATATCTCAGTTTATCTGGAAAATACGATATCGATAGTTCTTCTTTCACAAAAGCTGTAAATAGTAAAATTAGCGCGTTTTCTTCGGTAGTTATAAGCGTCTTGAATAACTAAAGTGCTGTGATTGAGGCCAGTTATTTATTTGCCTTGGCGCAGTCTGTTGATCTCGTGATCCTCAAGAATACGAGTTTATATCATAGATAATCAACGACCATAACAACCTTTGTATTCGCCTTAGGGATCTATGAAATCATGCGTACTCGCTCTCCTTTCATCCTTACTAGCACAATGCGTGTTGTGATAGTCTATCACGCGACAATGAGTCTGCGCTCACATCAACACCCACACCCTTACTCAACGGCACGTTGAAAGTGCATCGGTCCTGCCAAAAATGCACGAATTGTGTTCTAGACCCAATGAATACCTTGATACTGCCATGTCCGATATGCGTTATATTCCATATCCTATTTAGCCTACCCTGCCGTGCCTGCCTTGCCATGTACGGCTCTTTTGTCCAAGCTATTTCTTCCCTTCCAATACACTGTTTTTCCTTGCCGTCTCGGCTGCTTCACGAGAAAACGTCTCGGAATGAATGGCTGCCGAGACGGCATTGCGCCACACATTCAAATTTGAGATTACCTCAGGGCACTTTTAAAAAAACTCCATTACAATCGTCTACATCATTGCATTCGAATATTGAGTGACCGCCCTCTCTAGCAATTTAGTTTTCACCAGTAATTATCTAGACTTCTTAACAGAAAATAGTCGCAAAGCGGCGAGTTGTCGTGGATTAATACCGGATGTCCAGTACAGACCGTCCATATTTTCCCGTTCCTACTATTCTCCTAACGACGTGTTTGCACAACTGGCGTGTTCGTCTGTCTGCTTACTCTGCTTCTACTCACACCCATGCTTGGATCTTCATTGATAGTCTTTTCCGATGGAAGCCCTGGCCTCTTAAATAAGCCCTCTCTCGTTCGTTCAAAGGATCTCAGAAGGCACAAGTTGAAGCTTAGCCTACTTGTTTTACTATTCTTTTCACGAAAAAGTGCATTGAGTGGGTCAAGCCGTTCTTTTGTGATATGCCTGCTTGTAATATATTAGTTGCGTCAAACAACTCTATTTTGGTACACTATTTCTCTGGGAAGCTCTCCTGTTTTGCGCCCATATGTCCCTCTTTTTATATTCTCCACCATTCCGTCTTTCTCTTTCGTCCTCTTCATTGGATTCTAGTACAAAGTGAAAAAAATCGTTCCTTAGAAACTTAAAACTTCCACCTGTTTGTCTCAAGGCCTCCTTTTTTAATCAAGTGAACATTCTTCTCTGAATAACTCTGTATTTTCCTTGGGCATGTTTGTAGTTGTCATTTAATGTTAAATAATATATAAAATAATGACAAATATATAATGCGTTTACGTGTTAAATGTTTCCGGGAGAAGAAAGGCCCTCGCACGTTTATGAGGGTCTGCCAAATTAAAATAACATCGTGTCTCTGGCTGCCCTGTCGCCAATTCGTACATGTTTTCATCTGTCGCTCACTAGGATACAGGAAGTTTCTATTTGCGCTTGCATCGGGTCAGCGGAGACTCTCAAAGCACAAAGTAACGTTGGGTCCTCTCTCTCTCTCTATCAACGCTTCTCATTTATCCAAAGTGCAAGGCCTTGCGTATTTAATACACATTTCAGTCTGCTATTCTTTCTTTGTCATTTCCCTGTTGCTTCTCTCAGATCTTTATATTTTCTCATGCAGAACGTGATTCTGAGGCTTTGCAGTGGGTTGGACAACCAAATTCCGTTAGGCCTCCCAGTCATTTTTTTTCTTTCTGGCTATGGCACAAACTTCCTTTTTCGAAGGAAGAAGAAACTCCTAAAATTCTAGGCTTAGAGAAATGTGAGAGAACCTCCTCTAATCGGGTTTGAGAGGCTCGCACACATATGATGCATACATATCGCTCTCATATCCAATCTAATTCCTCTTTTGCATGCTTCTTTGTCGACTTTCCATATCCACTCAAGACTCAACACACAATTTGCTAAGTGTTCGCAATTCGAGATTTGATTTCGCCCCTTAGCTCGAGTGTTCTCACTTATTCCATCCACACCATAAGCCATCGAACAATCGCGTCGTAAATATCCGACGTCTTTCGAGGGAGGAGAGAGAGAGTGGAAGTCCGATTCATAATTAGTCCCATCAGGGTGTCACTCTTCCTCTCCTCATGTTTCTCTTGTATGTCGACTCGAATCTTCCTCCCCCTTCCTTCCTCCCTTCCTTCGTCTCTCCTTCTGGCAGCACCGCTCCGCCCACTTCATATCTGTCTCTCCCTTCTTCCTCTGTCATAACTGACTTCTCGCGACTTGTTCGGATTTGTTTTTTCATGCAGTGATAACTAATCGTCCCTGACTCTTCAAGGTATGACCCTGAACAATTCGTCATGCGAAACGTTTCGAGACGCGTTCACTAAAATCAACCTCTACTTTCGAGACGATGCAGTGCTCAACGGCACAGAATACTCGAGTAGTGAGGTACGATCCAATCATCGGGTTTTTTGGCGCTCCTGTAGCTTTTCTCCTACCTCCTCTCTATTTCTTCCGTTCAAACGAAAATATCGCAACATTGGTAATTGCGCATTTCGCCGCAACGCGCTACTCTTCTCGGAATCGTTTTTAATAATCATAAGGTACATTATTGAGAAGCGCAAGAAAAGCTTGCATACTCTATTGTAGTGAGGGCGTAAGGTGATTAAATTTAGCAAACTGTTCATCATTACTTACAGTGGGGATATGCGATAACTACCGCATACATCTTCATAATTCTCTTCGGAGCCTTCGGAAACGCTCTCACAATCACGGTAATAGTATAATAAATTTGCTCAAACTCCACTTCGAATTTCGCAGGTTGTGATCCTCAATCCTGCAATGAGAACAACCCGGAATTTCTTCATTCTCAATCTGGCTCTTTCTGATTTCTTCGTATGTCTCTATTATTATTGCTAGTTATGCCCATGCGAACAACGAATGGGAAAACAATGGAGCAGAATTGATGTGACTGCACATTTTGAACCAAAACAAGATAAATGAATGGTAATTATTATTGTGCAGGTGTGCACTGTGACCGCTCCGATGACCCTCTACACAGTACGGTACATCTTCTGGCCATTCGGCACTGTGCTCTGCAAAGTTCGCTATTTTATTATTGTATTTTATTAAATTTTATATTAATTTCGTAAACGGGACTGTTTCAGGTTGCGGGATCTCTACAAGCATTCAACGTATTTCTAAGCACATTCAGTATTGCTGCAATAGCGTTGGACAGGTATGAACTAGTGCTTCATTATCATTCTTTTTCCGTTTTAACAATTCAGAAAAAACATTGCATCATAAAAATGAAGACAGATATGAATAGGTTGAATATTTTCTAACAATTTTCCACTTCAAAACACTGTCGGTCGGCTGACTTCTCAATATTACTTGAGCGCAGATAAAGTATCTCTTTTACGAGTATCGCAGTACTGCTAAACTGCTCTCACGACCTATTAGATAGGGTGAAAAATTGAATCTTAGCGATCAGATAACGTACTATAGCAAACTGATTTGCTGTAAATTAGACTCAAATTTACTCTCATTTCAGAACAGAATCACCGTCAACGCTCGAATACAAATATGTTTTCCAGATACGTTCTGGTGATTTTTCCCACGAAGCGAGCCGAGCAGCGAACACTTTCTCTCATATTTTTCATTGCAATCTGGGTTGTCTCTCTAATTCTCGCCCTCCCGCTTCTCATTGCGAGCGATCTCAACGTTCTCTTCCACGACCAAGTCAGTGGTGTCTCGTTCTTGCACGTACTTATTCCTCATATTTCAGAACTGTGGAATTACGATAGAAATATGCCAGGAGCAGAACGAGATATGGCAAGGGGTGAGTGCATTTACTTATTTAATTGCATTTTTTTCTGATTAAATCGACATTTCACAGTAGCATTTTTCGGTATTTGAAGTATTGAGCACTTTTACACAACAGAGCCCATCCTTTACTTCCTGGCTAGTCTACATATCCCGTGAAAAATTCTAGAAATTACTTGGTAATGCTGCTTCGTGTGAACGTGACTGAATGGCCTCGCATTCATCATTCATGATTATGAGCGCAGCGAGGGGAGAACAACGGCTGCCTGTATACGCGTCGCGCTCTCTCTTGTTCGATACGGATACCCCGAATAAATGAACGGGCGCCGAAAACAAGGTGGTCTTTGAGATGTCGAATCGGAATACTCTGTTGTCGTTAGGAAATTCTTGGAGCCTTCATAACTAGTACTAGGAATGTTCTTGTGAGGTCGCATCAAATCAGAGACGTTAGAGATTAGAAATATTGGCACGACCATTTTTATATTTTTAAATGTGTATCCTGTATATTTGAAATGTATTTCATGGTGGCTGTTTGAAAAAAGCGAACTTTTAAAAATGCGGGATACTTTTAAGAGACCGGCTAGGTAAGATTCGAGGGTTCGACCGCTGTGGCCGGACATCGACATCTCAGATCCCCACCAAAACAGCTCTGGGGATACCCCCATGGGTCCTCATCACCAAATGGGACATTATATGGTCATATCTCATTTAGCCAAAAAGGGGCGGGGCTTCAAACTTTGAAAAAGAAAAATTCATAATAAAAAAAT
>LS568980.1:345447-566459 GCA_900490775.1 Pristionchus maxplancki | reverse complement strand
AGGTCGCACCATTTTTTTATCATGAATTTTTCTTTTTCAAAGTTTGAAGCCCCGCCCCTTTTTGGCTAAATGAGATATGACCATATAATGTCCCATTTGGTGATGAGGACCCATGGGGGTATCCCCAGAGCTGTTTTGGTGGGGATCTGAGATGTCGATGTCCGGCCTATCCTGGAATCTTACCTAGCCGGTCTCTTAATAACACTTTGAGTTATGACTTCTTCCAACGATTTTTGTTTTGAACAGGCATCTTTTGAGATTGAGAACTCTCGAATTGTTTGGAAGTCTTCGAATGTCTCTTCTTGAGTAGAGTAATTCCTCTGGGAGTCCGTCTGTTCACTCATTGTGCATAACAAATACGACTTCCTGATTAATGACGTAGTGATTTCCGGACGAGTAAGAAAGCACGTAGGCAAGCGCACTTTTGATGTGAAAAAATGAAGCTGACCAACGAATCAACGTTCGCGTTGTTTTTCTTGCTCTCCCCCAAAAATATGTGCGAAAACAGGACGGATGGTATTGCAAGCATCTGATTTCATTTGTATTTTCGCGAGTAATTAACTTTGGAGTACCTGATCACAATTGCAGATGATCCTATCGAAGCAGACATACACTCTCTCTGTGCTGGTCACCCAGTACGCATTCCCGCTCTTCTCCATTGTATTCGCCTACTCTTCCATCGCCCATCGCATGAAGATGCGTCTGGCCAACCGGGGCACCAGTATCATGAATGCCATGAATCGACAGCGACGACAGTCAGTTGCATAGTACGACTCTCAACGATGACGTCTTCCAGATCGGTGGTAGAGCGTCAACGTCGAACGCATCTCCTCCTCGTGTCCGTCGTCGTCGTCTTCGCAGTAGCATGGCTGCCTCTGAATGCCTTCCATCTGGTTAGACACCGTCGGCATAATCTCAACTCTCAAATTCTTTTTCAGTTCAACACTTTCGATTGGGTTGAATCCTTCTCCGTGCCGGTATTCGCATCGTGCCACGTAGTAGCCATGTGCTCTGCCTGCCTCAATCCACTCATTTATGCGTTCTTCAACCAGAACTTCCGCACCGAATTTGTAATTCTCTTCGAGAAGACCGGATTGAAGTGAGATCTTTATATCTTTTGAAATTATTCAGCGCGGCACGCATACGAATTCCTCATTCGTGCTTTTGATATCAAAACCTGGCTTAGTTCTCAACAAATGATCAAAATAGGGTTTGAGGAACTTCTGCGTACACAACTCCAAAATATTCCATCGCGAAACGGAAGCTTTTAGAATTGCGAGGTGACGCGCTAAAGTCGTTTCCCTTTGCTTGTTGATGTACTGTACGAAAACGACTTAGAGTAATCCACAGTGAATGCCCCTTTTACGAAGAAAAAATCTAGATTACACGGAATGACGATGTTCGCATGAACAACGCATCACTTATCAATTCTCTGTGTTAACCATAGCGCCACTTTGACTTCTCAAGTCTCTGTACTATTCATGTACCCGAGAAGGCAAAATTGCTCGATCTCTGGTTCTCGTACTCCACCAAATTTAGTCTTCGTCAAAGTGGCGGGGAAGCTCGATTGTGAAAACAAGAGACGCAATATTATTGGCTGGTAGGGAGCGGGTAGTACTGCGTAACTGCCGCTCCGACATACGTCCCCGGAGAGTGCCTTTATGGCGGAGGGAACTCAATTTGGTATCATTGTTTGTGATGCGGTGCCTGTCAAAACATGACTGAGGGACCAGAAATTCTTGAGAAAATATTGTACTTGTAGATTCAGCTGCTTTTCGGATCAGAAGAAGAAGTCACAGAGGAATCACGATAAATCGATGAGGGAAAGCGATCTGACAGAGCAAATTCCCGTCTTGAAGTCTACAGTTATGTCAGCTACTGGACATACTGAACTTCATATGGTCTAAGATCGTGCATTTCTCAGTATCTTATCTTTTCCAGCTAATGATCTCGTAACGGGTATACTCATGCAACAACCGCGTATTGTCAGTTATATTCTTGCCAATATTGGTACTGCATTGTGTATTTATTTTTTCGATAGGTAATCGTGTGTGATTTTAATAGGCGAACGTGAAAGAGTGACAAATATTCATTCGTTCTCCCCAAACCTTTCCAACATCGGGCTCGAGCCGCTCACGAGTTGTTTTCGACTATCCATTAAGTATGTATGAACCAGCATGCAGGCACAGACATCAAATCATGCATGTCCTCGACGTTTTTATCCAATTAATTTTACGCATCGTTTCGTCGCCAGACAGTGCGATAAATTTGCATCAGAAATTATTTCTCAAATAAACTTTATTGACACTACGGAAAATGAGCACAATGTATAGAAGGATAATTTCATACTGATATATAATCGGTTTGTAAGGGCACAATATTGAGCGATCTGAGGATACTGTTATAGACATTGTGAAATAACTGGCAGAGAATAGCTCGAGTGATCTTTGCGAGTGTTTTGATTACTGAGAGACAAGATATATGATACCAGTTCCTTACTTTGAATACCGTACAACGATATTGAATGAGCGGTCGCATTACTGAATATCTCACGAGGGCGGAGGGAAATTTGAGACTAACAAGATACCGTTAATAAGGGAAACTATAGAAGGCCAGGGGGTATATGTACAATATTTGAGGGACTAACATCTAGCAGCACTAACCTCGCCACTTGTTTTCACAATGGTAAGTAGTGAAATGGGCGAGTGTAAGTTGGGACTAGATACCATTCAGACTGAGAGAAGGATAGGGGACATAATTGGATACTTTGATATTTACTTTTTGCCGTACATAGCATTGAGTTGCTTCTTGAATTGGGTCTCGATGGTCTTTCTCTTGAGCTTCAGTGCCTCAGTGAGCAGTCCAGACTGGGGAGTCCACACTTCGTGGCAGAGATGGATCTTCGTGGGGACCTCGACGCGTTGCAGCTTGTCTGTAAGAGACATTTTGATTACCTTTCTTTCCATTGATTCTCTTTTTATGATCATTGTGACTTTAGCTCCATTCTAAGTAATCCCCTTTTCCGACCGACATCACGGTACGCTGAATGAATAGAGAGACCACTCAGGATGTGCTCACTTCCGATGTAGCTGACGAGTTCGGCGTGCACGGCCTTGGTGACGTCCTTGTTGAGGCATACAGAATCCCACTTCGACGTTGACACGCCGAGCTGAAATTACATATTGCACAATTTATTAGATAAAAAATATAATCTCTACCTTCTCCGCGATCTCAGTCACATTCTTCTGATTGGGAACGACGAGGGCAACGAGGTAATCGGACTGCGAGTCTCCGTAGACACAAATATTCTCAACAAGAGGGCAAGTAAGCAGGGTGGTTTCGACCTGAAAAAAATATTTTTTAAACATTATTTGGGACAATGAATAATTTAAAATTTTCTACTGGCATTTTTATTGATCTGATAAATTCATATCAGTTGATTCACCTTTCCGAGTGAGATGTATTCTCCATGTGCGAGCTTCAGAAGGTCCTTCTTTCTGTCTGAAACACTCGGAATATGAGAGTACCCTGCACTCCAACATACCGATAATCTTGAGAGATCCATCGGATCGGAACTCTCCGATATCTCCGGTTGCGAAGTATCTCTTTCCATTGACGGTCACGAAATCTTCCTAGAATTGAGCACCTCGCTAATAGTTCGCCAGAGGGAAGGAGAATTCGAAATATCCGTGCACTACCTTGGTCTTCTCCTCATTCTTGTAGTATCCCAGGGCGACTTGTCCTCCTCCGATCAGAATCTCTCCTTGAGGCACCTCGTTGTGTGGTGAGTAGCCAGCTGCAATCAACCATCTCCATTATTCAATCAACTCAATGCGAATTACCTTCCGGCCACTCCCTGAGCAGGATTTCAGCGCAACGGAGGGGAGGGCCCACCGAACCGGTCGAGAGGTCATCACCTGAATTTATAAATATTCGAAAAGGAGATGTAAATTAAATTATGATCTATAGAGCAGTAGCTGACCGTCAGCAATAGTTCCTCCTCCGCACGTCTCTGTCAGTCCGTATCCCTGCACTACCGGACAGCAGAAGCAGATGTTCATGAATCGCTGCGTCTCGGCAGACAGAGGAGCTCCTCCAGAGAGAATGATGCGAATCTGACCACCCAGCATGCTGCCGATCTTGTTGAAGACCAATCTGAAGAGAAGCCATTCAATATCGCTTAAATTCCGTTTTTATTTCACTCACTTGTTGAGGACCATACTCTGGTAGCCATCTTCGTAGCGCGATCGTTTTCTCTCGTAGCAGGCAAGGAACATCTCTCGGAAGAGAAGAGAACCCGAGTTGACCTCCTGGATGACCGCCTTATAGATGCGATCCATCACAGCCTGAATTCAGTAATTAACGGAGAAATCACTTCAAAATCAAGAAGGCTGGGAAGATTCACTCACCGGGACACACGCCATGAGAGTAGGCTTCAGAGCATAGCAGTCTCCCTTGGTGCCCTTCATGATTTTGGGGGCGCGATCGAAGAGCGTCTGGGCCGAGGAATAACCGATGCGGGTTCCCTGTAAGATAATCGAGATTTTAAAAAAACCGTTTTTTAAAATTAAAAACAAATCTCACCTTAGTCTGGCAGACGATCTCACCGCAGACCTCGAGAATGTGAGCGAGCGGAAGATATCCAATATAAGTATCCGTCGTTCTGAAACATTTTAATTTCTGATTAGATTCATCATTGTTTTGTCCTGGCTGTGCCTTCTGAAAGAATTTTTTTGCCTCGAGCTCAGTCTCGAAATACTCCTCATTACACTGTGGCTGTGATACGAGAGACAGCGCAGAGAAGACAAACAAACTCGTCATATCTTCACTGAATTTTGCGAGATTGCTATCCGATTACTGGTTTGGAGGTTTTTCAAATATCCGATAAGTCATTTCAGACTATATTGAAAGTGTCTACACTATCCATCGCACAGTTTCTTATCTGTGACAATTTTGTCGGGGACATTCAATGCGAGAATGTGATTGCACACTTTCATACAGCGATTAGGGGAGGGTACAGATCGATTAGGTGAAAATCAACCAATTCTCACCCGACAGCGAGTACTTTGCCCTGTCCACACGTCGCAGCGACAATGTTCGAGTGCGCGATCATAACACCCTGCAAAATATTTTTAAATATTTTTTTTATTTTTTGATTTTCAACCTTGGGATTTCCGGTGGTCCCGGAAGTGTACATCGTCATGGCGACATCGTTCGGTTTCGCCGTCATCTTAGCCGGTTCGCCTGGAGATGCGATGATTGTAAGAGAAGTTGTCGTATAACTCACTCGAATTGCCGAGGTTGAGCAGCTCTTCAAAGGAAAGGACGTTCGCAGAGTTGTGCTTCTGTACTTTGTTCTGCTTCTCGATGGGATCCTGAACAATACAGTTGAACTAAAGAAAACACAGCTTTGCCCACCTGAGACTCGAAGTAAACGATGTTCTTGATGTTGACGCCGCGAGAAATTGCTTTGTACACCTGATGTAAGCAAATTGTCATTAAACCGAAATACGGATAATTTACCTTAGGTAGCAGAGGAGCGGTGGTGATGATCGTATCAGCTCCAACCTCATTCATGGCAAACTCGACTGCCTCTTCTCCGAGCGTCGCGTACACAGTGGCGACTGCAACGATTTTAATAATATTTGAGATGCCCGAAACTAAATTTCGAATCTATCGTACCAGGGAAATTCCATTTGAAGCAAGCGAGAGCAGTGGTCATCCACTCTTCACGAGTATCGGCGAAGATCACGATGTGCTCCTGAATTATATTATTTATTTAATTATTATTTCATTTTGAAATATAATCTGCAAATGTTCCCAGGTGCATCGATTTTACCTTCTCCTTCTGTCCGAGGGAAGCAAGGGCTGATCCGACCATATTGACGCGCGCGTTCACTTGGTTATAGCTGCGCCAGTGATAGACGCCCAGCTCCCACTGAAATATCGAAAGTATTCAATTTCCGAACATTTTACACACCTTCTCGAAGATTTTGCCATTGGGCTGCTTTTCCTTGTGCACTTGCAGAACTTCGCGTGTTCCGAGGCAGTCCTTGTCACCATAGCGGCTGAATCATCCAATGTTGATTATATTCCCGAAAACGTTCTTATCAAGTGGTCCCTCGGCGGAAGTTCATGTTTTGGCAAGTGCCTTCTTCTCGTGATTTGTTTATGGGCTCATTTGAGTGTTTTCTGCAACTCTCATGCTCTATAGTCGGACAATGCTGTAATCAATTTCGATTCTTGTCAACTCAAATACTGATCAACGGGTGGAAAGGTCATGTACTTTGTTCGAGTTCAGTGAACCTAACATGTGAATGCCAACTGTCATCATCGCACAACTGTTCTCAAGTATGACCCTCCGTCAATATGACCTAGAAACTTAAACCCGTGGTATTTACGGTGCTTCCACTCTCGCTAATCTAAACAGTTTCGATCAGATCAGAACAGAGTGTCATTCTCCCCCCTCTCACACGTTTATAGCTCTTTCTCTTTCCGAGCTGCAAATCAAGATAAGCTCGAAAGAGACAGTGATGTACGCATGAAGACTAATCCGTTGAACCCTCGCCTGTCAAAATGGAACCAAGATGGTTTGATCAATTTGAACAATCTAAATAAGACGAATGCATTATATCACTCCGCTGACCAACCTGACATTCTCCATCCACAGTTTGGCCAGAGTATCGACTCCCTTGTAGAAGACGACGTCAAGATCTCCATCAACGGTGTCCATATGACGGTAGGGAGAGGTCGGATCTCCATCGACGATGGGGCGAGCCTGTAGTTAACGAGGCCCTTACTGCCAGACTCGAGATGGAAAACAATTTTTTAAAATTATTATTTATTGAGCAACTTTTCATCTCAAAAGTTCTCGGAAGCCACTAGAATGAATCATTATTCCCATTGATGGCGCGACCTAGCGAGAAAAGAGAGAGAACCGTTTCCCCAACCCTATAACCTTCCCATCACAAGCCAGCCATCTTTTATGAGGTCAAAGTGCGGTCAGAAATAAACTCCTACCTTGACTCTATCCGATCGAGCCAGCTTTTCAGATGGGTTCGCAAAGATCTGAAATCGATGGGGTGTGAACGATGAATAATGGGGAAAACGTACCTGGAATGGCAGGAATACGATGAGGTCATAGACGAAGAAGATGACTTTGAGGACGGCGAGGGCAATGGTGATGTGCACTGGCTTGCCCCCTGTTCCCTCATCGATCTCCTTTTCCATTCTGACCCTGAATTCAGAGATTGTCACATAGGTAACAGGGCAGCTAATCCACTACAGAAAAACAGCGTGTAAGCATGAATCGAAAATGAAATGTAGAGATGACGATGAATCTCCCACTGTCGCCAGCACTCATTGTGAGTAAATAGAGGAAGATTCGAGAAATAACTAGGGAGAGAAAAGACGAGAGACTAAGTTCGAGGGAGAGAAAAAGAGAAGAACGTGATTCGAACTGATAGGAGAACGGGAGGAATTAGAAATGGAGATGGAGGAAAGGAAGGAGCAATGGACAATTGGATGGAAGAGAGGGAGATCAGTGAGGATGAGAGAGGAGGTAGAGATACACACAGCTTTTACACCCCTCTTCAGATTATTAGGACACGCAACTAGGAATCTGTGCCGTGATAGGGGAGAAGAGAGCACAATGTGGGCATATCAGGAGAGGGGGAGACGGGAATGGCATGATCGACAAAAGAGGAGGCACCTAACATCGCCCCACCGTTTCAGTTCGCAATTAGAGGGAGAAGTAGACAAGAAGAGCAAAAAGGGTAAAATCTTTCAGCAGTACAAAGTATTTTTGCGTTACTGTGGTCAATAATAAAAGTTGTTCGTTGAACTATGAACATGAGCAGATCGCACTTCTCGTGAT
This sequence comes from Pristionchus maxplancki, assembly GCA_900490775.1. Classification (NCBI taxonomy): domain Eukaryota; kingdom Metazoa; phylum Nematoda; class Chromadorea; order Rhabditida; family Neodiplogasteridae; genus Pristionchus; species Pristionchus maxplancki. The sequence goes on along the minus strand of LS568980.1, from coordinate 558,583 downwards.
CGCGTGTTTAGGACAAAGAGATTGATTGACCCTGCGCACTCTTTCAGTTGTATTTCCCTCCCTCCCATCTCGTGAGGTCTAAACAATACCCGAGGAAAGCGATGAGTTATCGTGGGTTGAAGGAGACAATCAGATCTCTCCGAGTGAACTTTCTACCCAATCAAAGCGACGACAACCCCTCTTTCTGGGAATGAATGAGGGTATTCATGATAAGAGGCAGAAACTTCGAACTGCACAGAAGAGTGGAGATGAAAGGAAAGAGAGGAGAGTAGAAGGGAGTTATCATTTGATTCCTAATCTCGGGCTCAAGGTCAATCACTGATAACATCAACAAGTAATAGAAGTGCTAAGAGAGCGCAGCTACGAAAGGGGAAGAATAGAGTGTATATTCCTCTCCCATTACTCCATTCCATCGCCACTCTCTCACTGTCTGCTCCTCTTCAATCTCCCTTCTCTCTCCCTCTCTTTCAATCGCCAACTGCACTGAGGCACCTCGATCTCTATCCTACCCTGCGAATGAAAGCTATTTGTCCACTCAGCGTCCGCGCTCCCCTTCTCTCTCTGGATATGTTCCCCACTTCTCTCTCCATCGCGGGGGTATAGCTCAGTGGCAGAGCATTCGACTGCAGATCGAGAGGTCCCCGGTTCAACTCCGGGTGCCCCCTACGTTCTTTTGCTGGATTTTAGAAAGGTTTAGTGAATAAGAAGAGATGATGCAATGATGCGGGAATAAGATATTAACATTTTTTCTAAATTTATTTTTTGTAGCAATTAGAGCCGGTCATCCAGTGGGTGGGGTAATATCAACCTTCCTCTTTCACCCACTTTCCTCATCAGCCTCAGTAGCTTTGTGTCATCACTTTCTTACAACACGCGAGAGGAGGGAAGGGAGGGAAAGGAGAGGAGGAGGAGGAGAGGAGTGAAGTAGAAATAGTGAGGGATGAGGAGTGGAGAAGAATGGCAGACGAATGAGAGCACAGAAGTGGACAAAATGTTAACAACATAATATCAATTTAATCTCTGATTAAAGATTTCCAGATCACTCTCCTTGCCAAACAATTGTGCTTGAACAAAAACCTATTTAAGACACGACTTGTAAGTACTTCTTTGTATGGAAACCGTTGTTTTTCACTCGGTATTATGGGCACAAAGGCGATGCTCTAATTGGATCATTGAAAGACTAGTGCTTAATTTTAAATCGAAGTGAGTTATTGTTGCGCAAATTATTATTGATTGACCAGAGTGCCGTAACCACGAGACTAGTCAAGAGCGCGATATCGCGCGATCAAGATAAGATGATGCGAGATTATGATTGCTATCTATGGTATGTGGGTATCAGGTCTACTGCGTATTTTATTACGAAGTAAACCGAAGTATACCGGGGAAACATTTATTGACTAATAAGGACTGACAGGGCGAGATTAAGAATCCAAGAGAGTTAAACTGCCCTGCTTCACTTAAAATCTCCTATTGTTGATCGGGAACCGCACGAAAATCAGAAAGTGACGCCAGTGGGAAAGCACATACAAAACAACTCAGTTGTGAACGAAAAAATGAGAGGAAGGAGGAGAAGTGGGGATCGGAATCGAAAAAAACACCGGTGCGTCAGAGGATGCCACTCACGAGGGCGGAAGGGACTGAGAATGAGGGAGGAGTGAGATTGAGGCCTGTCTCTCGCTCTCTCTCTCACACACTCACTCTCTCTCTCTCTCCGTAAGTAAAAATATGTCCTCCGTCTGTTCATTCTTGTGACCGCATCGTTCTGCGCCAGCGGGAAGACTCATATACATCTCATTTATCGTCTGACAGATTAGGAAGGTCGAACGATAGTTGTGCCTAGCTGGGGTCAAACTATGAAGGGTCCAAAGAACAATGTGGGCGATTATTGAGAGCAAATGGTGGATAATCTGTCGGGTCGGAGGTGGAATAGTGGTCCGACGAAAGATTTTGATACAAGAAATGCAAAGTTGGAAATAAGGATCACAGTAAATTTCGACTATATCTTCTCGAAGATGGAAAATGAAAACAGGGAAATCGAAAATAATAATTAGTTCTCGCAAACGATATGCAAGTAGGTGCACTATCGGAAGGAAGTCGTGACTAAACAGTGAAAGCTTGCAGTTTAGATACAGTTTGGAATGCATGGTCACTTGCGCACATTCGGATGGGAAATGACGAAAATATGGAACAAACGGGAGAATGGCCGGATTGGAGCAACAGAAGGGAAAGTCAACGACAACGACGCTTCGTTTCTTGGTATATCATCAGAGGTACTTTACAAAAGACTGTCCAGATTGAGTCCATTGCCACCGCCCATCATGGAAGGAGGAGAGGCGAATGGAGATGCAGCAGCGAAGGCAGCTGCAGTCTGAGGATTGGCGAAGGAGGCATGGGTGAGTCCGCCAGGGAACACTGAAAAGAGGTTAAAATTAATCGATCATTTCGTATAGTTCGAACGAGAAAAATGAGGATCGAAACTGACGGCTGTTCAAACTCAACGAGTCGAAGGCGGTTGTCTGTGGCGGCGGCTGGTGGAATGACTGCATCTGAGGAATCTGAGGCATCTGTTGCATCATAGGGGCCGGAGCACTGAAGCCGTTGCCACCCATCATCAGACCGGACAGGTCATCTGCAATATATTTATTTGAATGAACAATTCCAGTGAAAACTCACCCATTCCTCCGCTCATCTTCTGCTGTACTGGCTGGTGTGTCGGCTGCATGCCGAAAGAGGCGTTGAAGTTCATTCCACCCATGCTCATCTGCGGTTGCTTCTGCTGCTGAGGCTGCTGCTGCATGGGTTGAGGTGCTGCAGATCCGCCGAATAGGCCACCGCCCCAGTTGTGCTGCGGTTGCTGCACGGGCTACAATATCGCACTATTCCATCAGTTATTTCTCATAGGAATTGTAAACGACGCTTATTCTTCCATTTCTCACAATAGGAGCCATGTACTCGCTTTCGCCATGTGTACTGAGGCGTAATCGAAAGATGAGCTATATTAATTTCCCACCCTCACCTGAGAAACGGGAGCCGCCTTGGGAAGATTGCCGAAAAGGGCGAGAATGTCACTGTTGCTCTTTTTATCGTCGAATGCGGCGGAGCCCATCGAAAGTCCAGAAAGTTCTCCGGTTATCTGCGACAGTTCGCCCGCCGACTGAAATAACATTTTTTTTTAAATCTACTGTTAAAAAACCCTTTCTAAAGAGAGAATCGTAGATATTTTGTGAGAAAAATGATCAATCGACCTAATTGGCAATGATTCATTCAGAGATCAGAAGGGCAACGAACCGCTGACGGCGCCGGGTCAGGAGGCGCACACGTATTGGCAACAGAAGTGGGACCAGCAGAGACGAAAGAACCGAAGATGTCGTCCATATCTCCTGAATAAGAGAATAGAAAAATCAGCAATGGAAGAACATTGAAATGATTGATACTGATATTGTTTATACAAACCGATGAAGTGAGTTTCAATATAGATTTTCCAAGAAGTGAGCTTCAAGTACTGTAGAATAACTATAAATTACCGTTATTTGCTGCAGGCGGAGGCGCACTTGGAGCTGAGGAGAAGTCGAAGTCGAGCAGCGATGGCTGAAGAGGACCCGGATGACTGTCGACTGCCTACACTCTCACGCCAACTTTCACACTCCGCCTCTCTCTCTGTGACGTGAAGTGCACGGGAAGGGCATAGGGATGCTTCACTGCCTCGTTATCATACGGAAGTAATGAGGACGACTCACCGCTGCGGCTGCTTGAACAGCGACGGGTGCTGCGGCGAAGGAAATGTCCAACAGCTCGGATGGCTCGGCCGGCCGACTAGTCACGCGAGCGCCAGTAACCGCTGAATAGTGATGAAATCACTGGTTGCTGACAGAATATCAACATACGTGCTCTGAACGATGCAACTGGAGCAGCCGCACGGTTCTCTTCTCCCGCCGCAGGAATCTCGTTGATGTCCACTCGAGGAGCCACCCAATCACGCATCATGTACCTTCAATTGTGAATTAACAATATATTTGAACCTTGATGCGCTGTAGATTTCGATATACTAGTGGAATAGTAATAAGCGCAAAGGAGGAGAAAAGTGGGGACTGCACTCTTTCAGACAGACACCATCACCAAGGCGACTCAGAGAGGAAGAGGGAGAAAAAGAGAGTGGGAACGCTATTCCCTTATTTCATTGAAATTTGAATCTGCATTTTTAGAGGATTTTGAGAAGAAAATCTCAATTCAATGTATCTTTGAACTAGGGGATTGTAAATTATTTGATTGTTTTTCTTCATTTCGAAAGTAATAGTAGCCTGAAGTAATTCGCAGACGTTAGTAGGTCACGGACGCAGAATTTCTGCAAGCAGATTCTCGCGCTAGCGTTATTGAGGGGTCTACTTCAACATGCAAAAAGGGATTATATATAATATAATGGTGCCCCTATTATACTATCTACGAATCATATTCGTGACCCGTTGAGACAGTCAACGAGACATTATTAAACGGAGATCATTTCTGTGTAAAAAAGAGAGGATGAAAAAATACAGTTCTTTAACAAAAAAGCAAACTCTTCGTCTAATCTCACCTCTTGTGCTCATATTTAGCACGGATGAAACTCTCGAGTTGCTGATCGGTCTGTGGCCGTCTGAAAAATTAATATTGTTGATTTATTATTTTTAATTTCTGTGAATATATATTGTTTTGCATGAAATATACCTAAAGTGTTCAGGTAGGTCGGCCTCATAAACAGCTTTCGCCTTGGCATTTCCCATCACTCGCATCGATTGGCATTGCTCGGCAGTCCACGAATCGAGATTCACTGATTTCACCTACAAGTAGGAGAATATTCTTTCAAACTGTAGTAATTAATTAGTTCTTTCAACAAAGGATTGATGTGAAGCGTTTGCTATGTACAGTGTTGGCAAAAAATGTTGTGCTTGGGCATTGTAGTTTCTCTGGTACGCAATTCCAAGAAATCCTCGCGCGGCACTACACTTAATTGTCATGCTTGCACGAACTGCGCACTCTCTCTACAAACTATTCCATCCTTCTAACACCACTCAGAAGTCGAGAGCAAACACTAACGAACATTGTCGGCGATCATGAGGGGAATAATGACAAGAACCGTCAACTTTCAGTATTTCATGCCTACTATTGGAGGAAAGACCCAAATATTACACAAAAAAATAATATGAGATAACACACCTTGGAAACGTGCACTCCGAGGTTGCGATGAATTCCCGCACATCGAATGCAGATGAATACACCCAGATTCCAAGATGCCCATCTGCAATATTGTTGATCGTAACTCGAACATGTGCGTTATTGTTCATGAATAGGGTAGACTTAAGAATTACTTCAAGTTTTAGAGAAATTCGCCAAAAGTTCTTCGTTGTTTTAATATCTCAAGTAATTATCCGTCTTGAAGGTCTTGTTCTGGCGTTTCTAGTAATTCTACAGCAAATCAATAGTAGCTGCGATTAACTTCTCACTAATATTGCATTGGAAACGCTATAAACAGCGGGACTGATAGCGTTTTGCTGAGTCAGAGTTGCAAGCAAAATCTGGTCACGCGTCATAACGAAAGTATCTTGAGATTATCCTTGAATAAATAAATAAAAGGGTGAATGAATGTACCTGGGCTGTTTTCCGTCGCAGTCCGCGCAGTACTTGTTCTCCTCCTCTCGAAGAAGCGCCAGAACAAGACCTTCAAGACGGATAATTAATGCAGATATCAATACAACGTAGAACTTTTGACGAATTTCTCTACAAGTTGAAGTAACTAATGAATAGGCAATTAGGTGAATGAGAATTAGCCTTAACTAATGGAAATGCGATAATGAAAATGCTCCTCCAGAAGTTCTCACCCTGAAGTCGGTCGGCCTCGGCTTTTTTCGCGTCCACTTTCGTCTTTGGAGGCATTGATGTCCTTTAATGAGATTAATAAAGTGATTAAAATGAGTTTCAGAATAGAAAGAAGCGCAAAACCTAGTCTACCAGCCATGCACACACTTCCAAATGCTACTCTCTCCTTCTCCTGGGCCCCTCTCAATCCACTCTCCCTCTCCTCCCGCTCTATTGCTCTCGGCTCTCCCTATCCTCCCCGTCAAACTGTTCCGTTGGTTACGGTAAGTAAAGGGAGATCGTGGTGGGAGTGCGAGTATTGTGAATGAAAAGGAGACGCCGTGGAGCGGGAATGGTTTCTTCTTGAATTTATTTTTTTATTTAAATGCTTTTTTCTTCAATATTCTGACTCGTCCACGTTTATAAAACGGGTATTGCTTCAGGTGTCGCCATAATGAACTTCGTCAAGAGCCTCGCAGCAATATCTTGGATATTTGTATTACTTTTCAGCGTGAGTGATTCTTTGATTCAGTATTGGTATTACATGTGAAACCTAAAATGATGATGATGGAAGCTTAAGTATGTATGAATTTCGATGTTATAATATAGCTAAATCTTTAAACCAAAACAGCTGATAACATGTGTTGGTTGTAGCTTGCTTCTCTACTCACGAGGAACGATGGATTATCACCCAGTCGATCATATTTCTTCCACTGAGGCCGTCGTTTCGCCAAGGTATTCTACTACTTCCCTCATTTAGTAATGATATCTCCCTTGAAGTTGAATTCCCAGTTATGATTAGTTGTGATAATTCCTAACTGGATGCTCTATTATTGGATATGCGCGCTTTCCAATGCATCCTTTAACAGCGTATTTCGCTCTAGTCAACTATCAAATTGAAACAATAAAGTGTGCAAACCAATAAAAAAATGCTGGATCGCTTTTGATGCATTTGATTGGTTTGGATTGCTCTGCATATCTGAAATCACAAAAATTTAACAATTAACTATACTTGACTTATCACGAGTCACGTTCTACTTGCCAGCACTTCTTTTTCTTTCACTGATTGTTGTGATCTCATCCGTCGTCTTCTATTCTCTTTTCTCCGCTTTAACAGCTGCTGCTGTTCTGTGAGTGGGAGTCGTGCATAGAGAGAGCGCACTGATTTGAGAGAGTTCAGAGAAATGAAGATAGAGCGAAAAGCCCCGTTAAGAAGATAAGTAATATACTTAACGGCTCTTCAGTCTAGTTCTTGGAAGCTATTGTTTTTGTTGGTGCTTCCGATTACGGAAGGACGGACGATAAGCTATTAGTTCAATCTCTCTTATCTGACAATTGTTGACGTCTCACCAGTTTCATTCTTATCCAAAAAAATGTCTGTTACTCTTATTCAACTCTTCACGGTATGTTCTGTTGTGGCTAACTGGTTTCATCTTATGTATTCCCATTCATTTCTATGATGTTCCCTGTTCGCGCCCCTCTCTCGCTCCTTTCTCAAGACCTACCCAAAGAGGAGATACTACATCCATTTTGTTGTGGGCTCTGCTTACCCATTCTTCATCTTCCCATATATCGGGCACTGAGAGGCAGATGGTCTCAAGGACTCACTATGCAAATCGCTTGCTGCCTCCCTGTTCCGGGCCCTTTCAAATCAAATGTGCTGTTCCCTCCCTCGAACACCGCCCTCACCCCTAGAGCTAGTACCTTACCGTTTGTTTGGGAAACTGTGTGAGAATTTGAGAACATTTGTGTATACCCTTTTCACCCCTGCACCTAGTTTCCAACTTCCGCAAAGTGTGCGACTATTATCCCCTCAAAGTGCGCGCGTGGCTCTCTGACCTACCTACCCGAATTGCTAGAATGAGAGCCAGTTGAAAAGGGACGTTCCCTCGAGAATGGGATTCCCTGTGTTTTCTCCTTTTGTGTGGCGAGATCTCATCATCTGACAAGCAGAAACGTATCTCTCGTTTGCCGTTACATTGCCTATCGGTGGATTTGACCTCCCCTTCCATCCTTTCTCTCTCATACAGTCCGATTGCACTTTTAGGGTAGATCATCCTCGTGCATTGTCCGATTGCCGCTCCTCTCTTCTATTCCCCATTTTTATTGTAAGAAAGAGGCCCTCGCGTCATCGCACAGCAGGGCGCTCACTTCCTTTGTCTCAGCTTGACTGATGTTCTCAAAAGACTGATCCTTCAAGGTTTCTCCATTTTGCTAGGTTCATTCACACCATACTTCCTCATTTATAGAGATACACTTTCACTCCTCTGTTGCACTGTCAGAGAGATCATAGATGATTTACACATACCCCTCAGATCTCATTCACTGTAGTAAGTGCAACCAGTCAATCGACCTCTAAAAGATTAACTGTTTCACGTCCTAATTCTTTGATTGAACTCCGATCAGCTGACTCGATGAGAGGAGCGTTCCTATCTGTTCGACTAAAGAGGAAAAGACGCGGTTAAAAAGAGATAGTGATAACCTAATGTCCTCTCACTTTCACTCTTTCGCCGCTGGTCAAACAGTTCTCAATAATCTGTTCCCTAGCGAATCCTTGTACGTACCTCGTGTGAGCTACCAGCTGTAAGTCTAACGACAAACATGATGTGTGGTCCATCAGTCTATTATCGGTCGGTGTACCCTCTCCTCCTCCTCTTCCAAACCATCGCCGCGCACAAACCCGCTCCATTCTCAGTGTTCGGTCTTCAGCGTGTTTACCCTCTTCCTCTCCTCTTTCCCTCTCTATCTACTGGTCAAAGCACTTCTAACCTGCACCGGAACTCGACCGTTCCTTCTCATAATTCGCTCTTACGGCTTCTATTCACATTGTTTAGCACTTTTTTCAGTACCTTTTCACTCACGTTTTTTTAGGAACTTCATTACTAATCATCATTACTATTTTGAAACTTTCAGGAGTGATGTTGATTCTGTCGAGGCGGCGAGGGAAGAGCAGCGAGGATGAATCTGCCAATTCATTGCACGATCTGGATGTCGCCATTCAGAACAATAGAGTCGATCTGGTTAGATTCCCCATTACAGTTAATTTATTAATGATATTTCAATATATATTTCAGCTGAGTAATCCCTAACATCTGCATTTCCGGTCCGACAAGTACTTGCGAATCGAGAGAAGAACTCTGACGCGAGTAAGGCGTCGGCACTTCACAAGGCAGTCCGTAACAACAACATTGAGATCGTTCACTTTCTCATTTCTCGAGGTTCGAATTCCCAGTAGATTTTGTAAAAATTAGCCTCCGAACAACAATCTTCACAGCTATTTAATGAGGTTCAATGAATAAACGACCTGAAAAGATGGAAGTATTATTATTATAGGCGCTGACCCCAATAGAACTGCTACAGACGATGGCAAAATGGAGACACCACTCGGTACCGCCGTCCGTATGCACAATGACGAAATCGTGCGACTTTTACTGGTACGAAGCTCCACTTTAGCATGATTATCCCGTAAACCGGCGCCTTTATCAGGCGTGAAATACTGATTTCTATGAGGTGGAATAGTCATAACAAGAAGTCACCGCTCAACTAACCCTATCAGTATTGCTCACCGCCTAGAGTATGGAAGAAAGAGATGGGTTGAACACATGTTTTGTGTGCTCTGATAGCGGGTATGATTAGAAAATGCGCATGATGTGGGATGACAGGGCAAAACAGTCGATACTGATTGGCAAACACAAAGTTCAAAATGTCTCGACATGATACTTTTTGATATTCGACAATGTTTATTCAGAAATGCGGAGCGTGCCCGAACCTATCAGATCTCTGGAGCCGAACCCCACTGTACCAGGCCGTCTTCTACTCATCCTTCAAGCAGGTGTGTCCTGTCCATCTCTTGCACTAAATCCATCCCTCTTCTCCCGAAATGAGCCAGATGGCACGGGGGTAGTATCGAGCGAGAAGGGAGTGAGACCGAGCTGTCTCCTACTGTTCTAGTAGCCAATGTCTGATCGTGCCATAGTTCGTTTCCACCGTAAGACCCGTCGAAGATTACACGAAGAGGATTACAATAAGTTCATTGCAAAGGCCCGTATGCTGATCGAGAATGGAGCTAATTTGCACGCGGCCGACCGTCAAGGTCACACGCCTCTCCACATTGCATGCAGAACCCATGGCCATCACGGTTTGTCTTTTCAATTCATAATATTTTTTTATTATTTTTTTATTACTGTCTTTCTATCTGATTACAATCTTTGGGTATCTCTTTGGGTAAAATATCTGTTTTTAATAACATCTTTAGTATCTTCCTCCATCTATAGCATTCCACATTTTTTATTGCCGATTCAAATATAGCAAATTCAGACAATCACCGACTAGTTTCCCTTCTGCTCAACCACGGTGCAAACCCAAATCGATCGACGGTCGGAGGATTGCTGCCCATCGACTTAGCCATTCAGAAGAGTGATCACAACACAGTGCAGATGCTTCTCGAGGCAGGATCGATCGAGGGAATGGATGCGAGGACAATGTGAGATATATTAACTATTAAATTACAATTACAATTACAATTTTTATCCACCGGATAAAAATTGTAATTATAATTATAATTTTAATAGTAATTGGGGAGATATAATAGGTTCGCTGTAACGAACTCCTCTCAGGGGTCTTAGACGCGCCTCGGAGCAATTCATTACTGGAATAGAAGGGAATTGGTGAAGGATTACGCGCCTAGTGGAATTGCTTTGCCTTTAAAACATTGAAAATTTTGACAAAGTATCATTACTCGAATTTCTTCCATTAAATGGAGGGTTACACATTATTTCACTGATTTCGCTAACATTCAAACTAATTTTCTAATATGCATAATTTCGAAATGGAGTTTTTTTAGGATGAATGACATTGACGACGAGAGAGATCCAATTCGGAAGATGCTTCTGCAGAAAGATCCATGCTACATGGTCATCAAACAACACCGATCGAGAAAAGTCCAGAGTTTGACGACGATCGCTATGAGAAAACTCAGGTACGAATTTTATTCGCAATAAGTCAATTGTATTCTCATGCTTGAGAAGAAATCCTCTGGGGACATAACTTAGAAAAAGAACGTCATTCATCCCCCACCCATCTTTTATGACGTAGAAAACAATCCGAAAAATGTGGTTTAGTTAGAGAAAGGGATGAGATGCCAAAGAGATGTATTTACCCTATGTATCATAAAAAAATATATATCTTCAGAAATCTGCTGATAGCGAAAGAGCGTCGATCTGGTCGAAGTATCATTCTTGCCGCGAGAACTCTGCCAATTCCCGACGATCTTATCAAGAGATGCGAAGATTTCATCGGTCCTAATCGCGAGTTTCACTCCTAATCCACCCTTCGTTCTTTCCTTTTCTTTCTCACTTCCGGTCTGCCTCCAGTAGTCCTTCACTCAACTCATAATAGCCCTTTTCCGTCCCCAGACTCTTATCCTACATCATGCGTTTTTTCTTTGCAAATTGCTGTACCTATTTTGTCAATATCCCCTCATCTTATTTATGTGCGATGTTTTTCAAATGTTCTGCTAGTTGCCTCAACATACCACCACTGAGACCGAAAAGTTGATGTGTTGTATGATACGTTAATGAGATTACATTGACCAGCCGGTTCAGCCTGATCCCAGCCCAAACCAATTTTCGTGCCGGTGATTTTTCTTGAAAAAATTGACACTCTTGTCAACTAAAAGCGTCTTCGTTCATCTGAAGATATCAATTCGAATGTTCTCTTAGCCATTGTTTGAAAAATATGTGCACTGGATAAATATTCTTTTGAGTAGAAACTTCCATATATGTTTATGAAATATACTGCACATTCAACTACAATTCCTGGATATTTCATACACCGCGTTTAGGACACGCAATGTCCACTCCGCGACAAATTTTCATTACATCGTCATGCGTAAACTATTCACAAGAATTGATATGTGGCATTAGAATAGATATTTCCGGCATCTGGGATGAATATGTTGAAACGAGAAGTGGAAAAAACAGAAAGGCAATTTCAGAAAGCGATGAGCGGAATAATTCGCATATATCTAGATCAACATTTTCCTTAGCTCGCCTTTCCTTCCTTCCCTATATTTCAGGTAATACAAATTTCATGAAATATTTAATAACGGGGTATATAGATTTCAAATGGATCTGTGATGGAATCTTTTCTCTCCTTGGGCAATACATCTTGGAAAGACGATTGTTCGTCATAGGAATTCATCACATTCAAGTATCCTCGTCAGCAGTCCGTCGCTCTAGTTAATGACTACGCTCATAATCTTACATTCTCTTTCACTATTCTCTTTTCTTCTCCTCGCTCCGCCTCCTCCATCTGAGGAGACAGCTACTGAGGGAGTCTTGCTCCCGTTCCATTTCCGAAAACATCACTTGATTCTGCATTCTCGATGTGCTCCCGCCTTCCTTCTCATCCACTCTTCCACTCAGCCGGTTCATTTTCTAAAAGGGCATCCTTCTTCCATCCTTATTGCCTTATTCTTTCGCGAAATTTGATTGTCTCTCCCCTCGCCCCCCTTTTCTCCCTTGTTTCCGTTCAAGCCCCTCAATTCCCACTCAGAACCGGACTGAGAGTTCCTCTGAAATAGAGCTTGACAGGGTTCTGACACGCGAAAATAAGTGAAGGGTCTCTGCGGGCTTTCCGATATTCCTCTCGCCACTCAGATTCATCCCTCTCTCGCGCCTTACTTGTTTTATTCTGAAAACATGTATCGCCAAATTTGCTTCTTTATTATCAAACGCTTTTTTGCAACTGTTACCTCGATGCTATTTCTCATGTTTTTAATTATTTCCTTACAGAAGTCTTGATGGAATAACAATCGAGCTGAAATGAATGTTGTAGTGGTAGCTCTACTGATTATCGCGGCAAGTGCTGCTACAAGAGAGCCACTGGCGAATGAACTTTCCGAGGATAAGGTCTGTCAAGATATACGTAATGTCGACATTTTTGAATTGAAGGGCATTTCGATATGGGACGTATTGAAAACGGGCGCATTCGAACTTTCTCTCAATGTCAATTCATCGATGGGAGAACGGCCGAGAATATCAGTGGAAGTGGAGCAGAGACGAGTCTTCGGTCTGGATATCGACACTATCAACAATAAGGTTAGTATGTATGGTATGAAAGTGAATCGACGTTTGAACTTCCAACCCAAGAAAGGAGAAAACACAATTTCTCATGTGATTCTTGAAGCTTTTCATTGTTTTTGCGCCCTGGCCGTCAGCTTTTGCTATTTTTCCACTTGAGTAAAGAATAGCGATTCGTCTTCATGTGAATTGAGACGTGCTCGAAATTGAAGAACGAAAGTAGCGAGCGCCTGAAAAAAGCTTTTCATTGTTTCGGCCTCTATAGAATCGACGTTCTTCAACTTCTTTTCGTTCTCCCCTTTTCCTTGCTCATTCAAACTCACAAATACTTCTATCATCAGATTCTTAGATGTGGAAATCGCACATGAACGACCCTAAGAGCGCTTTAAATATGCATGAGCGAACCGAGTGCGACCGAGTGAATATATAACAGAATGAAAGAAAAAAACATAAAATATAAAAAATTGAGAAACATTTCCAGATTGCTATCACGCTTCCAACGATTTCTCTGGGCACGAGGATAATTCCCATCCGAGCGCCGTTACATACTCAAGAAAATCACCACGTGGTAACGTCTAAAGACTCATTATTCCGTCAATATTGATGCATGAATATTTCTTGTAGATTATGCGAATAAACATCACGAGCGTCGTCATAATCGACAATTGTCGACAACTTCTCTCCATTGAAGAAGACGATCTGCACTTCGAGTTTGTTATTATTTTACTATAATTTTTGAAATAACTTCTACTTGCCTACTCCACAATGGCTTGAGTAATCACTCAGATCCGGTAAGCATCAGAACATTAACTCGAAAGGGAGGTATCATGCCGATGCTGCTAAAAAAAACCAATTCCCCATTCCCCGTGTGCCTTCTTTGAGGCCAAGCGCTTTCTCTTGGGTGCGAACTCATTCGAGAAAAGAAATTGCATTGCGCCCCTCTTCTCAAATAGCATTAAGTTGATATGGATGGCGAGTGGAGAGGGAATAGAAAGGGGGAGCGAATTATTAGCGTAGTCGCTTTCACAGAAAAGCGAATCATATTTTTAAAAAGGGAGATTTTTATAGTCTTCCGGGACAGGCTCTTGTTCGTCTCTTCTCACGGGGAGCACCCAACTCTGATAATGGATATAATCTGAAGGTGAGTTAACGTGTTTCAAAATTTCTCAATCTGTCCAATTAGGCGATTCCAATTGCGCAAGCTCCTTTCCCATGTGAGACTCTCGAGATAATCATCGATAACTACACGCCAATTCGCACGGTTCCCCGGCCGGTAATTTATTTTTCTTATTTTTTGTTTGTTTTTAATACAACAAATCAGTAAATAAAATTGCTCAGGAAAAGCCGTCGTCTCTGCAACGACTTACTGCTCTTGAAAATCAAGTGAATCTGCTCAAGACATCACTCGGAAAAATGGACACCAGAATTGAGTCGATTGAACAAATGAAAGTTGTCTGCAAGGTATATTTTTATATCCTAAGAGTCTGCAAACTGTATTTATTCAGTGGCGCAATACTCCCCTCGTCGCGGGTCAGAAGGCAGTCGAGGCTGATTCCTGCAATGAATGCACCTGCATTGCTGACGGATCGGTGAGTTACACCACCCTCAGATTACTCGTATAACGCTCTATTGATTTCGAAGGTATACAATTGATTATTACCACAGCATCTTGTATCTCTCACAATCAGATGGCGTGCGGCCCGCTTGGATGCCCTCCAGTCAACTGTTCTCGGCCCGAGAAGGCGCCAGGAGAGTGCTGTCCAGCATGCAGAAAGAGTGTGAGTAACAAGAATGGATTTACGCTATCGCAGACGGAGATTAGAATAATGAGAGAATCGCTGAAATTATATGCAGTGCGACTTCAACAATCGTATCTACGAACACGGAGAGGAGGCGCATCCTCAATCTTGCGTCTCGTGCTTCTGTGATGATGGAGAGATGAGATGCAGCCACCAGTACGAAATACATGTTTATCTCTTTCAAGCAGTTTTTTCTTCTTATTTCTCATAAACCAAGTTTCACAGTAATTTTTACAAATAAACTATATGATTTTATACAATGCCTTCTCAAAAGAAGAGACAACAGTAAGTGCACAATGAAATCATAGGGTCACAATGAAATCATAGGGGTACAGAGAGGATTGTCATAAATTTATCAGCATTGAATCCCTGTGTTCATATAATGAGAATGTTTTTCCAGGCAGCCACATTCGTGCCCAGCTCTCAACTGCACTGACCAGATCCAGCCTGAGAACTACTGCTGTCCCGTATGCGAGAATCGAGAATATTGCGCTGAGAATAATCCATGCGGAGAGTACGCAAAGTGCCTGAACAGAAACCATCGAGCGGAGTGCCAGTGTCCACTGGTTAGTGGCAATTCTGATTAAATTTAGAGACTTATAGGGCAATTCTATTTATTAAGGGCTTCATTGGAAATGGAACGCACTGCTTTGATATGGACGAATGCAAGTGGAGTAAAGATGCAAAGGAACAGGTACGTACAATTTACACAAATTTATGAAATCAATTCTTCGCAGCTCGGTGGCTGCTCAGATGGAGCGATCTGCGTGAATCTTCCCGGTTCATTCCGATGCGATTGCCTCCCTGGATACATTCGACTCAACGAAAGAATCTGTCTCAACCTAATCCGATTCTGATTAATGCACTGGCACAGTTGCTTTTCAGTAATAAAATAAATTACAACGTAATTTGCAAAGACCACAGACTTGAATAGTCGACTTGCAAATAATATACTTTATTAGCGCAGTCATCTGTTTGAGGCAAGTGTTGTGGGTGACATTATTAATTTAACATGCAAAAATGCCTTTGTATACGACACACTCAATAAGAAGAATCGGACAGAAAATAATGTGTTCTCACCAGAGTAGAGCAATTATTCTATGTGAATCGTCAAAAATACAATAAATTTCATCATACAAAAAGTAATTATGCACCATGGTGAGATTGTACACATGTTCTAAACAAAGTCAGTCCAACAGAAGGGAGCAAGAGTCGATGTCGCAGTCAGTGAAAAAATGAGAAAGTGATCGGAGTGAAAGTGTAATGGAGGAAAAAGTTCCGTCTTGAGAAGTCACTTGAAGCAGTGCAATTAAAGCGGATCAGATTTGGGTGTAAAGGCACATTTTGAGAGCACTCACTTAATTTGGCAATTTAAACAGATAAAGCAAAAAGACGACAGGTTTTACCCTGGCAGAAAGACCGCTAAATACGGAACAGCAATGGGAAGAGGCAATGAGCGGATTATCACTGGTTTCACACAATTCGTACTAGTTTTCAGGAGTGGAAGGTCTACCGTATACGAGGTTTGACAGATGAGCGGCAATGAGGTTATGAAGAAGCGAGGATAAAGTGATTATATGTCATCGAAGTCGTCGTTCGCTGCCAGAGGAGGGGCGGAGTTCAGAAGATCAGTGAAATCGAAGCCATCGTCATCGGACTGAGTGGCGGGCTTCTTTGCTCCTCCGCCAGAAATCATCGATCCTTCCAGAGAATTTGGAGCGATTTGAGCTCTCTGAACGAGCCAGGTTTGTATTTTATATATTCGGCAATGGGAATTACCTTATGAACAGGCTTCTTCTTCTTCAGATTGTTCTTCGACCTTGCAGCGAACATCGACATCTCTTCGTCTTCTCCAAGAGATCGTTCGGGTGAAGACGCCTACAAGTCGCCATTTCTTACTTTTTATATCAGAACTGAAGTAACACTAGAGGTCGTTGCTTATTTTTGCGTTACTTACCTTATAAGCATCATAACCATTGACTGCTCTCTCGAATGAGTTGAAATGTCCGCTGCTGGGGTTGCGTTCATCTTCAGAAATCACGGGCGAATCACTGAAAATAAACTAATAATTTAAAATCAACTTAGTAAATATATCAAACTATCAAAACCACTGACATGGGCCGAACTCCTTGTAGTGGAATGGCAGCGAGTGTTCTCTTCTTCCCAGGGACCTTCTTCTTCCTAACCGTTCTCTTCGTTCGATCATCGTCCGAGATTGAAGACTGCCCTCCATCGGAAGAGTACGCTCCTTCTAAAGCTAATTCACTTTTAGCCATTGTATTTTTAAATGGAAATGATGATGCAATAGATGAGCCATGCATGGCGATATCCTTACCTTGGTATAGATTATAGCAGAGATTCACGTGCTTCTCAGTGATAAGCACCTTCGCTGACTGATAAAGATGAGCGAGTGAGAACTTTTCTCCCTTCAGCTGAGACACAAGTGATGTAAGCCGCTCCCGTTCGAATTCGTCTCCCTGAATACATCAAATAGATGCTACGTTTGTATCTGATTGAAGACGTCGGACACTTCTTCATGTTACTTTCGGAGACGGTATCAAGGATAAACTAACCACATGAGCGAAAGTCTTCTCCTGTGGTGTAGCCACTCCATTCTCACAATTGGAATACTTTCGATCAAAATCTATCATTGCCAGGGAGAGACGATGCGAGACGATATCGAGAGGCTCGTGAATCTCCGCAATCAGATTCATCGCCTTAAAGAATAATTCCTTTTAAATTTAAAAAAATGTTTTTTTTGTATTTTATATCGTTGTTCGCACCTTCCAGTCCCTCTCGCAGAGGTTTACATGCACCATCACTCGCGTCGATGCTTCCACAATCAGTTCCGCATCCTGAAATTAATCTTTCATCTTACTGTGGCCCACGCCCCCGCTTCTCTCACCCCCCAACCCGTTCACTGGCAGAGATAACAAGAAAGAATGCCTTGTGCCAAAAGAATAGCGCGCCGATGCGGTTGAATGCCTCTAAATAGATTCGGAGAGAAGAGGGTTGGGGATATCCGGAAAAGAGGAAGCAGAGGGAATATGGATGTAGCTTTCATATTTGTCTCACATGAGTGATGCGCGGGCGAAAGAAAGAGGAAAGAACAGATACTCTTCGGAAATACTGTTATCTTTTCCTACCTCATGCTTTCTCTTCGTAGCTGTGAACTCAACGACAGCTGCAGAGAGGAGATCCGGTCTCTGACGGGCGATGTACGCAATCTAAATATTCATTTCATTAATCATCGCTTTTTTTCTATTATTTTTTTTATCACTGGCTATATTTACAACAGCACTCGCCTGCTCAGGTAAATTGACTCCCGCTTTGTGCATTCCGAATTTTCTACCGGCCGCATCGATAACTCGTGATTTGACAGCCTGTATTTTAAATTTATTTTTATCGATAGCTCAAGTTATGAGAACGTGGGAGTTTCATGAGCTAATGGGCTGGGTCCCGGAATGCTTTCCACTCGTGGAGCTTCAGTAAATAGATGAACAGATGCTCTCAAGATAATGGCTCGACGGGGGAAGTCATTATCTCCACTGAAAGCGCTACAGACGAAAACAGAGCCATGAGAATAAATATGCCACTCAGCGATTGGTCAGCCGGCTGGGAAATTGCGCACACTGAGCACTGTATTGCTGTGTGCAAACACTGACCTCAGTAAGAAGGATGTTTCTCGTCTCGCGGCCGAACTGTCTGACGATGTCGACGTTGAGGACGTTGGGATGTGAGGCTTTGATGGCGTCCGTGACGGCATGGAGCACCCCGTTGCAACCATACACCTGCAGTTTGATATTCAGATCGATTTTTGATTAGTGCGTTTTTTTCAGTTGAATATATGCGATATGTTTATGCTTCTTATTAACAACTGATTATTTCGGAGATTATAATTATTATATCTTATCCGTTTTGTCAACACCTACTTTGTTTATGGCGGTGAGTCAAGGCTCGCTATGAACTGTTTTCCTCATGACTCATGACTGGGTGTTTTGGCAAATATTTGCTGCATGCGATGATTCCGAGATTGATCGATTGAGTGAGACGCGCGCGCGTGGTGCAAACAGGTGACACGACTGACACGAGATAGAGAGGAGGAAGAATGACCACCACTCGAAAGCTACAGTCAGTGGACAAGAAAGGCCACTATCAAGCAATCAAATGTTCATAATTTTTCTGAAATATTGAGAATCAAGAATTCAAAATTCAACCATCTGGCAGACGCAGTACGAACGACGCGACACGAGAGAAAAACAAAACAGCGTAAGCTACTCGATCATCCAGAGGGAAAAGAACGACTAGTAGTGGGAAACGACTCACACAAAACAGAAAGTAGCGTTTCTATTATCTGATTTCAAATAAAGAATATAATTCATAAAATTATAAAGAGTTCCTTACCCGGTTATTAAATTCACCAGCGCCGTTAATTCCCTTGGGAAAGACTTCATTCTTATCTGCCTCTACGAAGAGAGGATTGTGATCAGGGTCGTCTGTAGATATGCTGCAACATTACAGATAAAAGATGATAATCCATCTGCAAAACTCTGACGTTTGTCTTATCAGCAATAAATCTCAATTATCTAATCGCATATCACACCGACAAATCATTGCTCATTCATCTCTGGTTCAATCACTCATTCCTACTCCATTCCTATGAATGGACCAATAGAAGCGGGAGGAGGTCTCTCTCTCAGATTGGCCTCTCTCCAGTCGCTTTCTCTGAATTCCCAGTGGGGTCGCAGCTGCGCTCGTTTAATGGACACACACTCGAAGTCGATTGCATTCGAAGTATCCCAGATTTTCCGGCGTTTCGCTGACCCCATGTGATAGAGGAGTTCACAAGATTTTATATGAAGTTCCCTATTAAAAATGCGAATATATTTGAAGTGATAAAAATAAGAAGGGTTCGATGCTAATAAAATGTCGTTAAAGAAGGAGATACATGACCATACTGTTTCACGTTTGGAAGTGTGTTCCTATCGAGAATACTGTAAACCGGATACTGGTGTATCTTCTTTGATATATGAAAAAATGAAGAAATGGAAAAAGAAGCCTGTATGTGACACGGAAAGCTAACTAATTTGCATTGTGAAGACTCGTAGAAGAAAGAAGACCCAAAAGAAGCAAAAGCACT
This sequence comes from Pristionchus maxplancki, assembly GCA_900490775.1. NCBI lineage: Eukaryota > Metazoa > Nematoda > Chromadorea > Rhabditida > Neodiplogasteridae > Pristionchus > Pristionchus maxplancki. The sequence continues at coordinate 538,733 of LS568980.1, read as the reverse complement.
CGAATATTTCTGGTCGTTTAAGTGGATTTATGAATCGCCGCATTTCCTGAAGTAAGATACTAGAAGAATTCTATTGACAAGTAAAGTTGGTGTAACACTCACGAAAAGAGAAGACCGGTGAATTTTTCGGAAAGTTTGAAGAGAATTTCGATCGTTTTCCATAGGTCATCTGGTCGAGTCCCGAGTGGAGTCTTTCCGTAGAGCGGGATGCCAGAGTATCCTTCAAATTCTTGATTATCGCCACGAAAAATTCCCTTGATAGGCCTACTACCAATCGAACACTAAACATTATTTAGCATTACTCATACTGAAGAGAGCTTCTTCTTGTTTTATTATTTCTGCCAATCCATTACTAGATTACACTGATTACTCAACAGTTAGCAGTGATTCACATATGAAAGAGATATGAAAACTAGTCCAAAAATTACCTTTCGGAAGGAGAACGATCTTAGTTGCGTCGTAGATGAAGTCTTTGACCTCTTCGACTATAGCAGCATAGATGTCGTCGTTGCTGATATTCTCCGGTCGATAGATGTTGTAGTAGAGGTCACCGCAGACTTCGGGCGGATCCCCACTCATCTTACGCCTGAATTATGAAATTAAAAAGAAAAACGGTTATGCAAATGTATACAAATATGAAATCGTGAATAGAACAATTATGAATCAATTATTGCATCTCATCATTATTTTACTACTTTCATAGTTACACTGTCGAATGGTTAGAAGTAATTATTTTAGTGTGAGTGAAAATGAATTATCTTTCAGCTTAAATGTGCGCATATCGCTTTGAACTCAAGCACTTTTGTGCATCAAAGCTCGTTACTCTTGCAGAGCAATTCATTAACTTTCTATTCACCAAATGGAAAGGAGAGTGGGCGCAATTCTAGTAATGAATGAAAGGGCAACGTAATAGGAATCTGATGGGTTGGAGGAATCACGTTGCCAAATGTGCAGGAGAGTGCATAAATATCGAACGATACGGGATAAGATATGGATCGCCATTCCTGGAACGGGCCACCTCCCACGAGAAAGGGGAATGGAGTAAGCGCCACTCTCCGCACTCTAAATCTCCCTCGTTGTCTCTCTCCTCCTCCTCTCTCTTCTCCTCCACTCGTCTGATCCTCTCCAATATACACACACCCTCTGCCTCTCCCCCACTCTCCCCCGCGTGTCTGTCCGCCACCCTCCTCTACTCCCCGCCCGTCCGCATATCGATCCTCTCGGGGAGACGAGAGGCGGACGGAGCGGGGAGAGACGCGGACGGAGTGAGAGAGCGCACGGGAAGCCAGCCGAGAGGGAGCGAGAGATCGCGTGGAGAGGTTGGGGGAGGGGGGAGAGGGAGGAGGGGAGGGGATGGAGGAGGAGGGAGAGCGAGAGGCATACACACTCGCTCGCCGCTGCTCAGCCGAGGCTAATGTTGCTTCATCGTCGTCGTCCGTCTGGCTGCTATCCGTAGCAGGCCGTCGTCGTCTACAAGTGCACCCGCCCCATCGAGGCGAGTGCCACCGGCCCGAGACTGATGGAGATCGAGAACATCGTCGCCAACACCGTGTACATCAAGGCGCGCGAAAGTCAGTCGCCTTTTTTATTTATTATTCATACTTTATTTATTTATTTATTATTCATAAGTCATTGACGTGATTAAGGCGGTGGTCAGAAGAAAGGGAAGAGCAAGAAGTGGAAGAACTACCTGCAGTTTCCCCACTTCATCGAATGTCGCAACATATCCAGAGAAATCGACGTCAGGTTCGGCATTTTTCATTTACGCCCGTCTCCTAGTAGGTTCTCTTATGGGTACTATTCGCCGAATCAGCGAGTTGAATCACATAGCATGTCTTGTAGTGTCTACGCGATCGTAAGCGAGTTTCCGAGATAAGTGGCAAGTTGCGAGTTGCGAGTTCTTATTATCCCTTTCGTCTCGCTCTTTTCGTCTTTTAAAATTGTTGGTTTGAAACTAAGATTGGTTTTACCCACGAGCAGGTCGGCGCTTTTCGCGCATTGTCTCTACTTCCGACATCATTGCTTTTCTACTCTATTCTGTTCGCACAAAGACCATTATTCCGCATCGATTTCCCACTCTAATAATCGCAATGCGTAGGGAATTACGCCCGATTGTGTGCCTCTTGTGAATTGTTCCTCGTAATCGGAAAGAGTTGCTGCCACTCTTTCGAGAATCCATCAGGCTCGATTACTGTGACATCTTCTCTCTCATTCGGCTATTACCTTCTTTCCAATCGAAAAGAGTAGTTGCGTGCATGTTGCTAAAAAGTCGGCAAAGAGAGTCCGGCGGAGATGCATTGCCTAGATAGGCATCGATATCCTCGAAATACACTCTTTCGCCCTCTGGGGAGCGATCTCTCACTGGCAAGACTCAGACAGCTCAGAAGCGTTCCCTGGACTAAGAGGACTACACAAAGGAATGCGTGAATGGAGGGTAGATCTGTACTCGAGGGAGAATAGAGAGAACGAATCGATGTTGTTTGCATAGATGTTCTCAGTCAGTCTGCACGGTAGATCAGATGTGTTATCTCGCTGGCTCTAACTCATCGCAGGTTTACATATAACGGGTGTAATGGTTTTCCATCCATTTTTCTTTCTTCCCTCTCGTCTTCTGATGCCTCTCTGATCGGCGTGTTCTCTCCCCCTCTCGACTCGTCGTTCACCCTCCACACGATAACGAGCCTTCCGCTGTACAGCCAAGAGTCAGAGAACAGATAGAAATGAGAGAGTGAAGAGGGGCTTTCCCATAGAACGATCATAACCGCTCAATCACCCATCATGGATCCAATCTGCCATTGATATCGATGGGAAAGTTCGTTTAGAAATCACGATTCTATTGGAGATATTACGATATATTTCAAACAGTCAATGAAGTGGGAGCGGTTTGCTCGCTCGCTCACTATGGTAATAATATTTGCCTCCACAATTCTTTTCACTCCTACTTCACTACACAACAATATAGTAAACTTCAAGCGAAACTTTTCCTTTTTCGCTACTTCTTCTCATACTCCGTTTCTCGCTCGGGGACATTAAAAATTTCACTCGCTGATGAGAAAGCTTCGAAAGGAAGCTCGCGACATCTTTTAGATATCACACTTCAGCTTATAAGTATACTTGATACTACGAACAAGCAAAAAAGGCGATCCGAGGTGCGATGTGAACACAATTGCCTAGTGATGGCCCATTGGACATCAACCATTCAATTACATTCGTTGCTGTCCTTTTCTCCTTTCGTTTCCAATTGCAAACGGAGGCTCTTAATTCCGTAGCCCATTTGTGGGTCGAATCGGCGCGGGGTGAGAAGAGAGGGGGAGAATTTCACTCAGCCAGATTGAAAAGACGAAATTGCGGGTGCTGCTCAGCACAAGAAAGGTGTCGATTAGAGTGAAGAACTGTAGCCGATATCGAAAACAACGGAAAGAATGCGATAGCAGCAGGGCGAACTCTCACAATCCCTTCCGGATCCTGAGACTAGATGTATATACAGTCTTCGCTCACTGTTTTTAGAGTATTCAACCAACAGCCCCCCCTCTCTCATGCATATTTTCTATCTCCCCATCTTTTCTCGCTCTCCAGTTGCTTCTCTCGTTCCTTCTCGACTTTTACCCTCGAGGCTCCTAATATGAGGCGAAAAAGAGACTCGCTTGTAGGGAGTCCTTCCACAGCACTCGCAACTTCGCCGGATAGGGGCTTCAGCAGATGTAAAATAAATGACGAAAGGGAAAACCTGCGACTAGCCCGTAAAATAGGATATCCGCAGGTGCTTTGGATGAAATTTGAGATGGAGGCCAACTAGGTTTTGTCCTCCTCTCAAGAGAGAGAGAAGGCAGAAATCGAGTATTTCAGAAATTTTGAGAATGGGGATGAAGGCAGACTATGGAATAATATTCATATTTCAGTTACTCGTTCGTGATCGAAAAGCAGCCGATCGGGAAGTTATTATTTCAAGAGTTCTGCCAATCAAACACCGACTACGGAGCCGCTTGCGATTTTCTCAACAAAGTGAGTTGATGCACCATTCACTTAGAGAGAGAGAAAGAATGAGCTTTCAACTACACACGAGATTTCTCTCTCTCTCTTCGAAGACACTCAAAACGAGAAGACTGCCTACTTACGACGGGCTAAAAACAGTGAACGCAATTGCCTGTGCTCTTCCCTTTGTTTTCACTCGTGAAAACACCGAGCGTCACAATGAAAAAAGTAAAAAAATATATACTGTACCTAGTCAAATACTCTTCTTGGTATATATATGTTTTGGGAAACCTTTCTCCAATTCGTTCCGTCTATCGATTCAATCCCAGTGCAAGTTTGTTCCGGACTGCAGATTATGTCGTCCCAATTTGGTTCCCTTCACTTACTCTTTTCTGCGGACTTATTCCATTATCTAGACTGACGGATCCACTACTCAGGCGAAATCAAAATCTTTAAGATTGAAGGAAATTTTTTTTAATTTGTTTGCCAAAATATCAGATCTATCAAAAACAAAAAATAAATAATAAAAATTCTAGATTGATGAGTATGAAACGAATGACGACGACGCTGAAGCGAGAAAGCGATTAGCGAAGGAAATCGCAGCATTTTTTGTGATTTCCGCACCATCGGAGAGCAACGACACGCCATCAGTTAGTTTTTGTCCGAAGGAACTTTTTCTGCTCAATAATAAATCTAAACCGGTAAATATAAGACATTACCAACAAGAAATCGAAGAAATCTTTAGATGTGTCATGCGTTAAGTTGAAAGGGTCGAACATTTCAGTCTTCGCAAGTGGACACTCCGCAGTGGTATTCGGCAATTCTCGAAGAAGATTCAATAGCGAACGTGACGACATCATCGGAGACCGTGCAGAATGAGAATGAGCCCGCATCGGATCTCTTTCTTGCACCGTACAAGTAGGTTTCAACATGCTGACAATAAAAAAATGTAATTCATTACTAATCTGAAAATTAGAACCTCGGATATTGTTGGGGTAGTGCAGTTCTTCTTCTCTGTGATATCCCTCTCTTTGACATAATGATGAACGACTTTCGTAAAGGGCCAATGCACTCAGGAAACTTGCCAGACGTCGCACCCATCAAACGTTTCGCCTCCTTTTCTCATTACTCTTTCTACTTTGGAGAATTAGGAATGAGACAAGGCGAAGGCTATCGGATATGACAAATATCCAGAATAGTTTCTAAATGGATGCCTTTTCAGGTTGGTACGGGCCTTTCTCGCGGATCGAGCGTTCAAGTCCTTCCTCGAGTCTCCACACTACCATCGCTTTTTGCAATGGAAATGGCTGGAGCGGCGGCCGGTGGACAAACACACCTTCCGATTGTATCGAGTGCTGGGCAAGGGAGGATTCGGAGAAGTCTGCGCCTGCCAGGTAAATATGAGGAAGAAGTATAATTTAATTTTTCAAACATTTTTTTTTGTTTATTGAAGAGAATCTAGAATTCGCGTTTTCTCAATTTGACTGCTCTCATTTCAAACATCGCGAAGTCTCTCGCGCACTTCTAATCTCGCATGCATGCAACCACTCCATTCAGTATTCAGCCATGAGTCGACACGAACCAAAGCTTCCCAGAGTTAGGGATTGAATTGGACTCTACGATTTGTTCTCATTTTGAAGAAGCCAATGACAGGCCCTGAATTTTTTATGAGGAGATGATACAACAACTACTTTACAAGTCGTATGAAAAAGAAACAATATTTATTCAGGTTCGGGCAAGCGGGAAAATGTACGCTCTGAAGAAATTGGAGAAGAAAAGAGTAAAAGTAAGTGAAAAATTGTAATCGAGAATCAAGGGAATACTTGCAGAAACGGCACGCCGAAACGTTGTCGTTGAATGAGAAACAAATATTGCAAAAGATTAATTCAGCGTTTGTGGTTAGTCAACATTACTGTTTTGTACTACTGAATTGGAATTGACAAATCATGTACAATTTTTTCTCCAGGTATCATTAGCGTACGCATACGAGACGAAAGACGCCCTGTGTCTCGTGCTCACGCTGATGAATGGAGGTACGTTATAAAGACATAGTTTCAGAGGTGGAATTACTTTTCAAAGTTGTATAATGTACTCCTTCAGGTGATCTGAAGTTCCATCTGTACAATCTGATGCCGGGAGGTTTCGAGGAGAAGCGAGTGCAGTTCTGTGCAGCTGAAATCACTCTGGGACTGCAGCATCTTCACAGGGAGCGAATACTGTACAGAGACCTCAAGCCCGAGAACATTCTGCTCGATGACTTTGGTAAGCAACACTTAAAATTAACCGAAAATGTAATTTATAATTCTCAGGCCATGTGCGAATCTCCGATCTCGGTCTGGCTGTTGAACTCAAGGAGAACGAGCCGATCAAGGGACGAGTCGGCACTGTCGGATATATGGGTAAGGATACTCCACATTAATTGTTTTGAAATCTATTGAATTTGTATTGAAAACGATTAAATATTTAAAATAAATTATATAATATTTTTGCAGCACCAGAAATCGTGAAGAACGAGCGATACTCATACGGCGTCGATTGGTGGGGACTCGGCTGCCTTATTTACGAAATGATCGAGGGCAAGGTAATTCGATCCTTCCCATTTCCTTACTTACTATTTCCTCGCGAAAATCCAAACAGAGAATAAATCATTAAAGGCTCCGTTTCGGCAACGGAAAGAAAAGGTGAAACGGGAGGAAGTTGAACGGCGAGTGAAGGAAGATCAAGAGAAATACTCAGACAAGTTCACTGAAGCAGCCAGGATGCTTTGCAGGTGCGATTTAGTCAATGTTATGTCATTGGGATACTGGATTCATAATATACGATAGTATCTTGTCAGGGGTTTACTGCACAAAGAGCCTGGATTCCGTCTCGGATGTCGTCGAGTAGGCAAAGCAGAGGAAGGAGCAGAAGAATTGAAGGTGATCATGGGTAAACTAACTAAATATAAAAAATCTATTTTCTCAGGCACATGCGTTTTTCACTCACAGTGATTCTACCACTGGAAGAGAGCCCGTACCTTGGAAGAAGTTGGAAGCTGGAAAGGTGAGACAATTTTCCTTTGCTTTGATAGGCTTTGATAGTAACAGAGTGGCCAAAGATGAGTGATCTTATTTTATTTTTAAGTCACGGGTGAAAACAATAAAAAAAGGAGGGATGTTGCAGGTGAATCCTCCGTTTTGCCCTGATCCTCGAGCTGTCTACGCAAAAGATGTCTTGGACATTGAGCAGTTCAGTACAGTAAAAGGTGTCAGATTAGACGCGAGTGACAGCCATTTCTATGAAAAGTTCAACACGGGCTCTGTGTCGATCCCTTGGCAGAATGAGGTGAGCGTGATAATTTCCCTAGAGCTGTGTCGAAGAATTGCATTCAAATCCAATTATCCAAATAAAATACATTCAGATGATTGAAACCGAGTGCTATGCTGAACTGAACGAAATCTTTCTGCCAACTGGAGAGCTCGTACCTGACTTGAATCCCGATTACAAGCCCGGATCTGCACCTTCGAAATCGAGGGCGAACCAGAAAGCAGGATTCTTCTCACGGCTATTTAGACGCAAGGTATGTATGCCTAAACATATTCCCTAGGAATACTATGAAATCAAGGCCACTTATGGCAGTTACCCATACTATATTTGAATGTAACTATCCTTTCTTCATCGTCGTAATTTTTTCTTTCTTTGCTTCAGTGACCCTTTGTACCCGGAGCAGCTATGGCAAGTTTCCTCCCTTATTTATGCGTTTTCTATGCTTTCAGTGTGAGTCTTGTGCATGATTTTCCAGCGTTCACAATTCGTTTGGACGATAACTTTAGATAGTGAGATCGATACGTTCGCTTATTCTAAATAATGAGAAAATAGCTGCCAGTGATGTCGATGCATGGAGAGAAATGGAAAAGGCATATTGTCACGCTTGAATGTACTCGCCGGATATATCAATAGAGGCCTCACAACTGTGTTTTAAGACTAAAATTAATAAATGTAATAAAACGTTCGAATTTGCAGCCAGCTGCAGCTAATGGTGTCGGCTGCACGGGCTGCGGGCAGCTGCGATGCGTGTGTGTGAAGGAAACGACAAAGTCACTGCACGATATCAACGATGAGATCCGTCGGAACTCCCGTCTGTCGATGAACAAACCAACGCTCACAGCTTCCTCTCCCTCCCCTGACTAGATCTATTTAACAATTGTTCTCCTAGACCATTTGTATCCTCTCGTAATGTCTCTCTCCTTCCGATCCCGGTTGTACCCTATCCCTTTGACGCGCAGCTTTACTTCGAGGATCACTTTGCTCGCTCGTTATTGTCTCAGTTATTGCCCATCCAGTCTTGAATGATCGTTGATTCGTTTATTTTCTGACCAGTGACAGATTCATCTCAGAGACACCATTGTAACTGTTTTCGACCTCTTCAGATCAATATTCGCTGCATACATTTCCTGTTTCGCCATTTCCTATTTGCTGCGTTCTGTTTATTCGGTTCTTATTATTTACTGACTCGCTATGCTCGCTCTTACCGACCCAGTCAATTCTAACTCTCGATACTTAGAAAGTTCATGCACCTCTGCTCTGTTCATTATTATACTTTCAAACATGACGCTCGCTTAATCAGAACAAAAACGTATGAGAATCAATAATGCCCGTTGCTAACCTCGCTCTCGCTTACGAATCATCAAACAATAGCACACTATCGCTGTCATTTCAAATAGTTCCCTGCTTACGAGCGGTCGCTTTCTTCCTATACGAATTCTTTCCACAGCCACTAAAAATGCCCCCGAGACTAGAACAATCCGCTTTAAACTGTCAAGCTATTATTGAAATTTCGTAAATGTCCAATTCATTCTCCTTGTTCACTCATTAGTCTCTTGTTTCTACTCTCAGATTAAGAATTAGGAGAATATAATGGAATAAAGACGTTTCGTCAAAAGAAGAAATTTCAAGAAGAATAATACAGTTTATTTCAGCCTTATTACAAGGACATATATTCTGATTTTTCAAATAAATATTAGACATAGACCCGCATGAGAAGTAACAATAATTTCAGTGCTCGAAAAACTGATAATGAATATAAGTAATTATTCTTCAAATAAATTATGAGAACTATATGATTTAAAAGGTCTAGACTTGGCTCTAAATAATGAACAAGAGTTTTACAAATTCGAAGCATTTCGTGCACACATAACCACTAGCTGCGAAAGACTATTCAAAATAGTAATATCATAAAAATACAGTTATTTTTCCTTAGACTGGCCATCCATAGTGAGTGATTTTCCGAACCGCGAGATGCGCCTTGGAAAACCCATCGACCGTACGCTGGCGAGCGAGATTTTTCTCGCTGTTTCCTTCGCCGGGACCTCTTTTCTCGACTCCTGCAAGGGCCGACTTTGAGTGGTGATGTGCGGAGGGGCAGTGCGCCTGAAATTGCATGTGAAGGCTGTGAATAGATTTATCATACATCAAGTCATCGCACGGGAATACGTTTCCAGTGCATGTGATGATAGTTTGAAAGTTTTGAATAGTCAGGAATAGTAACTCAGCAGAAATGTTGAACCGAGTGAGAGAGTGATTTATCCAGTACGGACAGAGACATGCAAAGCGACGATATATTGAAGAACAAATATACTATATTATGGACGGGTCAACGTTTACTTTACATAGAGAAGATCTCAGGAAATTGAACGGGCACGGGAACAGAGATGTGAATAGTTACAAACTTCTCTGTATGAGAAGTAGTGAATACATATAGTAGATACAAACACAACAAATAATCTCTATTGTTTTTCAAAAAGTTTACAGAGTAATCGCAGTAGATTCCGTAACTATTGAACACGTCGTGAAAGGAAAGAAATGAGAAGGAGAAATCAGGGATAGTTGTTTGAAATGTCAGTGGTAAGTAATAGAGAGTGGTAATGAATCAGTAGGTAGACTGTGGGTGATATCTTCACATACGAGTGCTTTGTGTTGCTCGTGCGATCTTTTTCTTAGTGTCCTCATTGCTACTCAAGAGGACTCGTTGCAGTTCCTGCTCGTGTCGTTCCTTTTCCTTGTCCAGAACCGAAATGAGACTTCTCACTTTCTCGAGCGCCGAAGTGTACGTATCCTTGCGATTCTCGAGCACGAATCGACCGAACTGCTTCCATCTAAGATACAAATTTTACTAAGGTTCTATTCATTTGACGGTGGGCAATGACGATATTCGCTCACTTTGTCTGCGCTTTGTACACGTTCTCGTCTGGTCTCAATACCCGGGTAACAGTCTTCAGAGGCATTCCCGCTTTGACCGACACTGTAATTATGCCATAATATGAAATTCATAAAATTTCACTCTAACACATTGCGGAGACAACGGTTGCTCACTTTCATTGCTGCGTTTTCTCGTAAGCGAGAGCGGTTCCCGTAGTGCACCTAGAACTCCACCCGATGATGAGAGTGATGAGCTACCGCCTGAAATATCTTATGATTACTTCATTTATCTAGGAATGCGTTGATTCGGAGCCTGTCTTAGCGGTACCAACCTCTCATTGCTCCCTCCTCCTCACCAATCTCTTCTACCAGAACGAAATCCGTCTCATCCGCTTCAGGACGACGGGCTTTGAGGAAGACCTGGAGATTTAATATATAATCATAATGCCAGAATGAGATCGGTAACCTGTCTGATGATATCAGTTGCGGTGCTGGATACACTGGCTCGCAGTATGGCGTACGGCTGATCGTCGCTTACCTGAAGGAACTAAACTAGAGCAATCTGTTCGTATCCTGCGCATCCAAACGAACGAGAAACGCACACTTCTCATTCATTCACGAGTTCATTCCATTACTAACAATCGCTATTGTAATCATTCGAAATGCCGACAGTACGGGCTGACAACCAAACCAGTCGCTCTACCCGTTTGAGAAAATTGATAATGTTCATTAAACTCGAACGAGCAAGCACATACGTTGTGGACGCACACGAGAAATGTCTCAGCCATTGAATGCGCTCGTGGTTGCATCCCTGAAACCCACGATGAAACAAAGCCAAGTCATCGTGCAGAAACATGCTCGTGCAGTGCAATTTTCGAAATGAAAGAATAATTTTTAAAGACAATCAGTAGTGACATACAAATAAAATACCTGGTGTATCGAGGAGATCGGACTGACTAGTACATGCTTCGGCATCGAGGGATCGTGCATGGATTTGCGTGCTGGACTGGCTCTTCTGATGCTGTTCGAGACGACTTAAAGAAAAGTTTTACTTGTTTTCTCTCGAACCTATTCGTACCGTTCAACTGTTGGAGGTTGGGGCAGCGGCTGGATCGAACTACTGCCTCCCGACTTGATTATGGAGGAGATCCAGGCACGAGATGATGGATCCTGAATTTATCAAATTGTGTAATTAGAAATTAGGAATTAATTATTAGCCGTTCGCTGAGATACTTACACTGCCCTTCTTCCTGCATACGAACTTCCTCGCTTTTCCATTCCAGCAAGCGACAGCGTCCATAATCGGTTCCTGCGGAGGCAGAATCCGCTGCTCTGACAGCTCTTCTAAACGAAGAAAAATAAGTCATGTTACTTGAGTTGCATCGTCTTACCAGTACTGAGTGTTCCATCGGAAACGATCAATTCCTCAATGAGAACGTACTCATCCGCGTTCTCGGATATTCCTGCGTTTGCGAGGGCCTGGCATTTTTTTTATTATTGACGTAGTTTAAAAAAAGTTTTAAAAAACTAATAAAAATACCGTCTTGATGATGACATGGACGGAGCTACTGCTTTCCGCGTTTACAACAGTAACGCTATCTTCCTTTCCCAGTCCATTGATTCTCAGCACAAAGATTTGTCGTTTCAGAGGAGGTGAAGTGCGAACCGTCTAAACGATTATGATTTTATAGTCGACAATCTACACCTACCAGGTCGTTCAAGTAACTGAGAGGATGTTCCACATTGTTATGCATGGTCGAATCTTCATCGTGGAGGTAGATATGCTCCTCCTAAAAAAATACTTCTCACTGATTAATTTTCTCACACTAACTGAAAATATGACCTGCTTGAATATCGTACCTGTTCGAATTTGGTTTTGATGAAGAGAGTTGCTGAATCCATTGGTTGATTGGAAGGAGTTCTCAACGGGAGATGACGATAACCGGGACGAAGACACTTCACCGGCACAACTCTCTGATACACTACGCGACCGTTCTGAGCACTGTCACAGATCGCCAGTCTGAAAAGTAGAAATATATTAATTTTCATACTCAAAATAGTCAATGGAGAAGTAAATGCCTTTCAAAATCTACCTCAAGAATGCCATCTCGACGAAAGCTATGCGAATATTGACTTGATGATTCCAGAGAGGGTTGACGGCGTTGCGTTGTGATGGCTGAAGAGTGGGATTACAAATATGGGCTCTGTTCGGATTTGGGGGACCCATGACGATATGGGGGACCCATGGAGACCCATGACAATATGGGGGACCCATGGAGACCCATGACAATATGGGGGACCCATGGTCAATATGGGGGACCCATGACCCACATGACAATATGGGGGATCCATGATCAATATGGGGGACTCATGACCACCGCTGACAATTTGGGGGACCCATGACCTCCTCTGACAATATGGGGGACCCATGACCTCCTCTGACAATATTTTGGGGACCCATGTCATTTTTTTGGGTTTTCATTTTCTATATTGTCTTTTTGTTCCACTGCATTGTTATTTCTTTTCCCTTGCGTGTAAAAGTGATCAATTCATTATTTACTTCTACAGTTATGAGATATACTGTACATGGCCGGATTTGAAGCAAATAAATCGAACAAAGCAATATGAAGTGGCAAGTGGTTGGACGGGTGCTGGGATTGGGAATGGTAGTGGTAGTAGATCGTCCGCGTCTGGGCCTCGTGGTAGTGGGATTGGGAGTGGTTGTGGTAGTGGTGCTAGGTTTTCCGCGTCTGGGTCTCGTGGTAGTCGGATTGCGAGTGGTAGTGGTAGTAGGTTTTTCGTACCTGGGCCTTGGGGTATTGGACATTTGAGATGTTGGTTTTGGGGTGGATGCCTTTGAACAAACACTATTACACGCAAAGGGCCACAAAAGAACAATCCGATGCAGCAAAAAATAAAGAGAAAAATGATTATCCAAACAATCTGACATGGGACCCAGATATTTTCATGGGTCCCCCATATTGTCAGAGGGGGTCATGGGTCCCCCAAATTGCCAGAGGTGGTCATGGGTCCCCATATTGTCAGGAGGGTCATGGGTCCCCCATATTGACCATGGGTCCCCCATATTGTCAGGTGGGTCATGGGTCCCCCATATTGCCATGGGTCCCCCATATTACCATGGGTCCCCCATATTGACCATGGGTCCCCCAAATCCGAACAGAGCCCAAATATGTAATGATTAAAATTATAACATACTTTAGTTTTATCCTTGAAAGAGTCTGCAGGGACTCCGATCACTTCTATCTCGACGTAGACATTTGCTTGGTTGTTGCTAGCACAAACATGCTGCCCGCTGATCACCTAAATGAACCTGCTATTATGCTTTGAACAATTTTTCTAATTTGCAGTTTAGATGATTACTGGCGACTATGCTGTCATATCTATCAGGGAACAATAATAATAAGTTAAAACAAACCGTGAGGTTCATCAGCAGCGCCGAGTGGGTGTTCAACTCCTTGTTGAGAGGATTGAATTTCTTGTAGAGCGGGTGAGCATCATCCCAGAGCAATCTGCAATACTCGAATATGTGACAGAAACACATACAAATTGCTTACCTCGGTTTGAGGGTGTATCCACAGTTTCCACTCTGCTCGAACATTGCCGAATTGACCGCCATCATCACATCTTGTGTCTGAATTACGATACAATTGTATTTTTCAAAGCAAGCATAGTTTACTTGGAAATTGAGCGCAACCATCTGCATGCCGTATGCCCAGTAGTGGATCGGATTGAAGTTAGAAGAGTCGATTCGCATAGCTCCTGGATATGTTCGGACCACCTGTAATGATCTTCCATGTCTCAGCAGTTTCATATTTTGGTAGGTGTCATTTTATATAAAGCTCACGTGTTCCTTGCAGTAGGCGATGCTCTTGAACGGATGTTTTCTGCACAGTTTCCTTGCTGCCGCTTCATTCAGCGATGTTACTTGGTAGCAAGTAGCAGAAGAGTTCGCGCGAGTGAAACTCGACACTGAACAAACTTCATTAGGAAGATTATAGCTGTTCTCGCCTAAGAAATTAAATCAACTTAGGAGTAACAAATAAGAGGAACACTGAGAAACAAGGTAGAGTCAAAGAAGCGCGATACGGTTCGAAATGGGGTAAGTAAGTTTGAATCGAACCATCCAACTCAGATCCGAGATGGCTTCCGCTCTTTCCTCTTCTGGGACTCGACGATGCGCTCAGAAGATTCGAAGAGGTCCGAGTCCTGTAACGGCTAAATCAAGGTCGCATTATAGCTCTAAGATGAGGACACATTACGACGAAAGCAGTACAACATCAAAGATGACTCTAAGAACGAGGATGAACCTCGAAGACAACGACGATGCGGGGACGTAATCACTGTCGTGCTTCGTGTGACCATCGTAGACGGACGCGAAGCCCTTCAAATATTGTGTGATGTTAAAAGCATTTGAGTAATTCCGTTGCCAGAAATTACCTTGAACTTATTCGCTTGCAGATAGATCACAATATCGCTGAGTTCGGGAGCGAGTCCAAAGTTGCTCTGGAAAGTTCAGTTGTAAATGAAGACTAATCATGGAAGAACAACGACACAAGAATAAACGAACCTGTGCTTTCCTTTTGGCCGTTGTTTGTTCGTCATCGATTGGTTTCATGTTCTCAAAGGAAGGCGGAAGTTGGAGTATCTGGAATTTTTTCTCGTTTTCAAAATACGCGTAATTAGCTGCAAGCAGTTATCAGAATGCATGTACGAGAAAATCAAGCACATATCGCATGGGCAAAACAAAAACAAGGTTAGCAACTGAACAGAAGCGTACCAAAGCACTCTGAATGCCCATTGCGACCTTCGGCAGTTTATCCTTCTCGACCTTCTGTCGCACATCGGGAGAATCGCCCTTCGTCGTTGACGACGACTTCTTCTTCTCGCCATAGGCGCTTTTCCCTGCACTTCTCTTCTGGGCGACTTTGGGAGAATCCGCTTCTGTTCGCTCTGCAAATCGCAGTCGAATTTTCTCTATTTTTCTCTTTCTTTTAGCTTACCGTGCTCTTCAGCTTCGTCTTCTTCGATCTCCTCATCGTCGAGGAATTCATCGAGATCGTCATCCTCAACGTCATCGGCCGTCGATGAACATCTGAGGATATGCTGATTGGTAGGTCAAAAAAGTGTCGTACCTGCTCTCATAACTGTTCCTGCTCTGCTTCCTCCTTAGCGCATTCGCTTCTTCTCGTCGAATCGTCGCGGACGAAGCAACGGACGAGAGACCGTGCGAGGGCTCGACCACCATCTGAATTCTCATTACTTCTAGCTAGTTCTCTCCGTTTTACCTTCTTGTTCTTTATCAGGATCTTCTTCTTGAGTTGGAAGGGACTGGGAAGGTGAGGGCTGTCAGAGTAATCTGCTTCGAAGAGGAAAGAAGTCACGAGCAGATCTCCGAGTACCGTCTTAATCGAATTTTATTGTTTTTTTCAACAACAACGGTAAATAGCTTACCTTGAACATCTGTGCCATTCTTGCTTGTTGCTGGAGAGAACAATGGTTCTCAATCGAGAGAATAACAGGAAGATCGGAGACAATGAAGGCGGACTTCTTGATTATCTCGACCACCTGAAATCAAATTATTTCAATTTAAGATTATTCTAGATTATTTACTTGTCTGAATCCGATCTTCGAGGTGAAAGTGTGTCCGTGGTAGATAAGTGGAAGTCCGTCGTCTCCATCCCAGCAGTCCAGCTCGACGCAACGACATCCGGTTAGAAGTACCTGTAATAAATATTCGTTGTTGTTGTATCTTCTGCCCTTTTTGGTATTGATACTAACCTGTCGATACATTTCAGCAGAGCTTTCTCCCTTCAATTGATGGCCAGTCAGATAGGTGTTATGGGATGAATTGATGTAGTAGTACGAGAGCGGATGGTGGAGAGTTGACTCATCCATTCGGATGGTCTCAGGGACGAATGCAAAGTTGGATGGGTCACAAATCCATCGGGAGAATCCCTCGAAAGTCATCTGTCCTTTCTGTCGGAAGATCGCGTCCGGTTCATGATCCTGAAAATAATGAAGCTTAGTAAGAAAATTACTAAAATATATTTTTGAAAAATTCCTGAACTAACCATGATGATCTGCAATGCTTGCTGCTCGTCGATGATCTCCATCTGCTGTGTGCACACGAAGTTCTTCAACGTTGACGCTGTGAAGACTGCCGACCGAGAGGTGTCGATGCCACCGCCACTGAAATATTACGTTATACAGAGATTGGTTATCTAAGATATATGTAGTAATATCGTTATGCTCACCCGATGAGTCGGCTCACGCAAGCAACGGCGAGTGCATTGTAGATTTTGACCTGCTTCTCGCCGATGTAAGATGCCGCGACTTGCGTGTTGCGAGTGAGGAAATCTATAGTATCATATTATTAGAGCATATATCTCATATTATCTACCATTCGAGAGGAACTCTGGTCCGATGGGAGAGGAGGTTGAATCGATACGCGATTGCATCCGAGGCGAGTGCTTCTCCCGTTCTCTTTTTGTGCTCATCGAACTTTGGTTGAGGTTCAACGAATCGTTGAAGAGATCGCTGGAATATTATCAATGTGCAGTCAAACAATGATTTACTTCTTATTTGAGATTAAGGATGATTTTGATGGCGCGTTTCATAATATTTCCTGATCACAATGTCGCTTTTTCCTTTGGATTGAGAAGAGAATCGAAAATTCAAGCATGATTTCCTACAGAGCGCGATCCAGATGTTTTTGAAAATAAAGTGCGAGATGTGCGCTATGATTCATCTATCTATTCTTCCAAGAAGGAAGAAGTATCAGATCAAAGACCAACCGAAGGTCCTTTCTCATTCTGGTGTAGAAAAGTCGGTAGAGCTCCGCGAATTCCAGAAGAGTAAGTGGTTTTTCCTGCAATTTACAATATTAGGATATCAAAAAGGAGAAAGCCCTGCACAATTTTTCCATCGGCAACGAGAAAAACACGTCATGGTTCTCAATAGAATACATGGTACAAGGAATGCCAAAATGACCCAGGTGATCTATTTCTTGTTAAAACACAAAAAAGCGCATGATGCAAAGATTTTAGAAGAGGATTGGATCATTTTCAAGGCGAGGCGAGGGAGAAGTGAAAATTGAGGCGCAATGCTGCCGCTTATCACTCCGAGAGCGCTCGTTAACTAATTGGTGCTCGTAAAATCACGAGTCGTCAAGCCGACACCTCATGTTTTCACACTTCATTATCAGGTTTCGAGCCTCGGCGGAAATTACGAGGGAGTGAAGAGCAAAACAGAGCTTGTAATTTGAAACTACGTGAGAAGAGAACGAAGAGCATTATGAAGTGAAATAATTCCATCGAATTGACTACTACTATGCCAAATAATAGATATTTCGTGATAGTTACCTGGAACTCCTTTCCACTGGGTCCATTCAGTCCCGACACCTGTCCACTGCTGCTCATCGACCCTGAATTCGGCGTCTCTCCTCCTCTGGATCGCCACGATTTAGTGGAGCGCCCGCCCACCGAGCGACCTGATTAGTACGGTTAATGAGGGGTGGGGTGGGTTATGAGTTGCACAGTTATGGAAGACATGTTAGTCGGTCAGTCAAAGAATAGGTTCAAATCGTACCTCCGTAGCTACTGCTTGTCGGCGTTCTTGGGCGTGCTGCAAAGATTTTTTAAATACATTTTTCCACAAAACTATAAACACAGGCACGAACATTCACACATTAACTCAAAAAGTTAAACTTAATCACTTTTCAAGTCACCTCCGTAACTGGAACTCGTGGGAGTTCGTGATCGCGGAGTGTAGATCGAGTCGATATCTCCCGTGTCACTCATCGCCGTGTCTCCGCGAGGCTTGAGCAGGTATCTGAAGCATATTCTTGTTAAAAAGCTCGTTTACTTTCACTGACCCTGGCGAATTCGGTCCGGGTGGTCCGCTCTGTGAGCTCATCTGACTCTTGATCGAGGGTGGTCGAACGAGGGGAGATTGGGGCTGTGGAGACTGAGATCGAGATTGGTCCCGAGACGAACCCCGCAGCTTATTCTTCATTACGTTCTTGAAGTTCTTGAGCTTGAACCTGCAAGAAAGCATCATAAATTGTTTCTACCGTAGCCAAACCGATTTCTCGTCCCTCCGAGATCCGTCGACGAACCAATTTCCGCATTTCGCATGGTCGAACTGGTTATTGTTGAAGGACCTGCCGACAGGGAATGTAGAGATGAATACCGGGGGCGTGCAGCGTTGCCAACATGAGTAAGTGCCGTACAGTCACCACACAAGCGTGAATTAGTTCGTATTTAGTTTGAAATAATGGTTTCGAAAATATTAGCGTCAAGCAGAAAGCAAAGTGTGTCAAACAGAAATTCACCACCACCGTCGATCCACTCACTGAGATGCATTCCGAAACCGCGCCACGTATCCATCTTTCCGCCGAAGGATGAGAGAGCATCGTAGGGACGGGGACCGACCAACTGCGATATAAAGATCAGTATAGTAAAGACGAACTCAGTCCTACAGTAGTAATAGTATAAATGTGTGGAATCTCTACCCTGATCAGTCCGTCATGTCCAATGCTTGAGCTGTGGTCGGCGAGACTCTCCTTGTACAATTGAAGATAGAGCATCTTGAGCCAGAGCATCCGTCGATCGGGATAGTTCATCTGTATCTCGAGGCACAGCACAACCTGCGAATTTGTTTTCATTTATTCTTTCTCAATTGTTGTCCCGATCGATAAATGGACAATCTCTTACCTTCTTCAGCCCGGTTGTCCACAACTGCGCTATTTGAGCAGGGGCAAGGAAGTAGAGGAAGTCATTGTCAGAGATGAGCTGTCCATAGCTGACTCTCCAGCAGCACACCGGCACTGACATCTCCTCCACGGAGTGACGACGGTAGATGGCCTAGAAAGGAGATGCCGTTTTTACAAATTTCGGAGTTATTAGCTCACCTCGATGTCTAGATCGTAGCTATCCACAGGTTCGACGCTCTTCACTGTGGTCAACTTGATCTCGCCGTCTTCGAGGCAAATTCCCGTCGATCCCTGATTAGAATTGCATCGTTTGGTTTTTTTTATATGCTTAGAGAAATGCGCTGTGAAGAGTCAGCCCTACTTACAAGCATCTTCGACTGTAGATTAGTTGTTCCCTGTCGTCCCGTTTCTCCGGCAAACTGCTGCTGAGCCATGCTAGTTCCCTTCGGGGCTGTTCCATCCTGATAAGGTTATAATAAATCTCATATCCTTTTGTTATGTTTTTCTGAAATATTTTTGTCATTCAATCGCGAAACCTTTGGATCTCTTGGGGAGGCATAGCAGATTTTCTTCCAGCTGATTACTGCACAGGATGGATCCAGACGAAGTTTGCAGAGGACGGACCGACCAGAATCAGGGTCGTAGTGGATTACTGCAGTGTTTTATTTGTCTTTTTCTTTTAGAATCCATTTCGATAGAAACGATAATCGGGACTACCTGTGGTTCCATGAAGGAGTCTTTGAATGACATCGAGGTCAAACTTGTGCGAGTCGAGAGGGATAAGCGTCACTCCGTGCGCCATGTCTTTCACGGTAACGACAGGTTCGAAGCCTTCCACTGAAATGATGAAATTATCAAGGGAAATACGTCACAAAGAATTTAATCGGCAAATAATGCAAGGATTAACAAACATTTGAATTCCTTCATCGGATCATCGTCCGTCTCGTTCTTCTCTGCAGCAGCGAGTGTTTCCATGTGCCTTCAATCAAATCATTCGGGTTTTGTATGCACTTGAACATCTCTAAATATACTTGATCATGTTTCGCGAGTGTCGATGGAATGCCTCGAGATTGTCAAGAACGATCGCGACGAGATTGATCTGAATTACGTATCAGGTTTATTTTTTTTGTATTTTGTGAGTTTTTTTATATTTTTCGAATAAACTACCTTGTCAGCATTGAGCAGACCGCCGACGCCAATCCGAGAAGAGAAGTGGTCTTCGCCATTCGCGTCGTTCAGATACTGAAGTATCTTTATCTTGCCGTTTATATCAGAATCCTTACCTCAAGTTTTTCCTTCTGTCCCTCCTGACCGATAACGACGATGTTGGGCATATCATTGACGATTGCGTAGAGATCGCGAAGGAACAGACCGAAGAATGGCACCTTAATATTAGTTGAGTTTGTTTATTATCTCAGAAGAACCCTCACCAGATGGCACTGTGGCATTCGCAGTGCTCTTCCTACAGCATTCATGTATTCGGTCGACGGGAGAGCTTGATGAGCGGGAAGAAGGATGTCGCACATCTGAATCACATTGGTCTATCATGATCTTGTCCTCGATCTTGTTTTATTATTGTTCAGACCTGTTCAAAATGCGCCTTCTCTTCTTGTCTCAGACTCAACCAGAACGGCCTGAGCTTCTCCGATTTCAGTCCCATTAAAATCTCGACAGCGCCATTGAAGTTTCCTGAATATCGTTGTTTTGAGCTGATTTACTGGCTGCGCTCCTACCGATATTCCAGCACGTTTCGACAATTCTCATGATGGCTGAGAGTGCGATCTTCCTATCATCGTGAGTGGGTTGAGAGACGATCACATGGGTGATCCATGACGAGACCTAAAGCCAGATGGTAACGTATACATTTGATTCCACAGTATCAGTAGAATTGCTGGGAAGGCTTGCGAACCTCAGATAATCTCTTCACCAGACTGCGAACGGGCGAGGGATTGTCGATAACAGGCACTGATGTGAGGTCGCAGCTCACATATCGAACGTAGTCCATAGGCTGGATCGAGTAGAACAGCTGGTACTCGGTTAGCGAAAGCTGCAATAAAAATTGCTTCAAGTGTGACACAACGAGGCGAATTTCTTGCCTGGAATGCGACTTCCTCTGGAAAGTGCAGAATATACTGCAATCGTTCGAGTTCCAGTCTGAAGATCGTGATCGGCTCATCAGTGACCTTAAAAGGATTATAGTTTCAGTTACATTTCACGGCAAAAAAATCTGTTATTTTCCGTAAATCTTACCCTATGAGTGCATACTTCACATAATCCCCTCTTTTCCTGTTTATCCACGACTACGTTATTGTTCCTACTCTAATCCCTTCCGCGAGACCTACCGAAAAGCACGCTAATCGAGAGTCATGCATGACTTATTTCGACGTCAAGAACAAGGGAATAATAAGCTTACCTGTAGCCCCGTTGCAGTGGAAATCGATGAGATTGTTGACGCCGATCGAGAAGAATCTGAAATTATCCGCTATCTCAGGCTTATTCTTCTGGAATATCCACCCTAATCATGCCCGTTTTTGTTTAGAGGGACCTAGGCTTCCTTCTTCCTCTCGTCTTCCTTTTCGTCCATTGTGGCAGTAACTAGATAGCTGGGAAAGATATCGGGATGTCTGAGGGGGGTGTGAAAGGAAAGCGATAGTTCTGGGATATCCGGCAACCGATCTGGGTGAGATTCGACGCTGTTTTCGCTTCGAGCTGCCACAAACAACTACTATAATGATGCAATCAAGCTGTTGTCCGGCCACTTCCTCCCTCTAATCCGCCTTCTTCCCTATACAAGTCCACTATTCTCGCCACTGCTACTCCCTGGGGCAGCGCCTTTTCTCAGGAGGGAGAGTAGAATTGAAATTAGTGGAAATGCGCGAAATCATCCCGATAAATTTGCAAAAGTCTCCGCAAATCTTGTGAAAAATGACTGTCCACGTTTGATAATTACGAAGAAACTCGTCTCTTTTCACCAGTGAACCTGACTTGGAATAGCTGTGTTTATGTAGCGAACTACCACCCTCTCAAGGAGAGGAGGGAGACAGGAAGAAATATAGAGCGCAAAATATTCTGCGGTTTTGCGCCCTCAGGGACCATTGACGCGCGCTGTCCGGGCACGAAACTGGATCTGAACGTGCGATGCGCATCAAAATACCCAATTAGCCATTTAGAGAGGCAAAATAGAAGGGGGCGCCGGTGATGTATCGATAGAGGAGAGGTCGTGAGAGGAGAGGACGGAGAGCAGACTTACCCCCACTTCGAGATAGAGCTCACAAATTCCCTGGGGCCACGTCGCGCGTTTCTACATCTCGGCACACTCAAACGCCATTATCAGAAAAAGCGGGAGGAAAGCCCATAATGGAGGAGAAGGGAGTTCTACTAGATTTCGAGTCCGGATAGTTAGTGGTCAGACACTGATTCCATTGCGAGAAAGTCGTATTTATGGGTCGTGTATGACTAACTCGCATGCAACAAGCATGTTCAACGAGATTATATCAAATAAACAATGTGGGCTGACTAAAAGGAATCAATTCTAAACAAATTCAGATCGTGCTACTAAATTTATGAAGATCACGAAGATATTAGATATCCGAAAAATTCATAAAAATAAGCTAGAATGCAAATTATTCAATCAATTAGGAGGGAAAAGAACACAGAAATTTTCTGTGGCCAGACTTTATTGCTTGAACTCACTCTTGAGAGCTGCAGTGAAGGCGTAAATGGATGCGGGATCAATGGGGATCTCGTTGTCTGGCGGTGTCGTGTCATGGGTCTGGCCAATGACTCGCAACAATCGAGCCACCACCTTTGACATGCTGACGATACGCACCCGTGCACGATTATGGTGACATCGGAAGGCGAACTGGCATGCCGGAGAAAGAAACAAGAGGCGGAGTCGAGGGAGGAAGAGGAAGGAAGACTGCTTGCGCAATGGGGGAGGCGGAGGGGTGACATTAGGAGGCGGGAGGGAGAATATGATAACTGGCGGCGTAAATTGTTTCCAGACGTTGAAGAAATCCGGACCATCGGAGCAGGCGGAATTGTAAAGCTAGTGTGGAATCGCAAAGGATCTATTGAGCTAAAGCAAAAAATATGAGAATAACAACTCACTTGATGCTGTTTCTCCCAGACTACGTCGTTGCATGGGAGCGTTCAGAGACTTCTGAAAAACGATATATTGAATATTTACTTTTAAAAAATTTAAAAATTTGCAAAATCTCACCTGCACAACTGCAGATGCTGAGTTTTGCATAATCTCCCACAGTGTCATCGATATGCTCTTCAACGCATTGTACGACGGTGCTGAATTTTTTTAGAGATGTCAATTGAACTCTTTCCGACTATTAGTCAGAGATTTACTATGAACAGATGCTAGAAACGTGCGAGGCATTATATTCTGTCACAGCCGGGAACTCTGACAGAAGACTCTTATAAAATAATTATCGACGAAAAAGAAGTGACCCAGTTGCATGTCTTCAATGAATATAGAATACTCACCGATTAACTGCCACTTGGTTCCTCTGAATTCGAGCAGAAGCTGGTGCTTGCTCACTCCGCCCCCAACACGCCACTGCTGCAGAGTCGACGCGTGCTGCCTGCAAGTAAAAATCGTGAATGGGTGAGAGATCATGAAAGAGAGCAAGATGGATTCCAGTCCAATTAATAAAGCTTAAAATTTAAATGAACAAAAGCTCGATTTGCGGCCTATTGCGTCAAGAAAGCGTTGACGTTTTGGCTTAGGCTTCCTCCTTGGCATACAACAGCTTTTCCTAGTGTGAACTTTGGGGAGATGGCAAAGGAGAGTGGCGGCGTATCATTGTTTCTGAAGGAACAATGGATCGATTCAAGCAGAGGAGTGACAAGCGACAAGTCAGCCGGTAATGTGCAGGGCTGATATCGATTCTCGAAAATGGGATTCATTTGCATTCGCCCACTTTGAGAGGGGGGTGAGAGATAGTGGACAGTCGAGAAACAATGGATGACTCAACACACTTCTATGGAGCGAATCGGCTTAGTGGAAATAGCATTTGAGCGCTTGATCGAAAGTTTTCCGTCAAGGGAATCGCCGCAATTGCCATTTCTACACTCACAAAATACGCAGGAAGGCTAGCAGCTCGGATTCTATCGTGGCTGACTTTCTCGCAACTTTCTATGGGAATGATAGCATGAATTTCGAGCAAACACGCAACATCACGAACCCGAAGGAAACGTAATCAATTTTTGAATGGAGCATTTGATTAGGAGCTGAAATACGTATTCCATAGATCAATTGGTATAATGTACAGAAAGAGATACTAACCGCTTTAGCACAAGTTTGGTGGATCCGTCGAGAAGACACAACGATACGGAAGACAGGCAGAGTAAGCGAAGAGTCTGAATGGACAGCAATGATTCATACAATTTTCCCCACAAAGAGACGATCCGTAAAGCGTTACAACCTGTCTACCGGAAAAGATTACGAATGCGGGGGCAAATTACTCATTCATAAACATGATCAATAACCGAACGATTGCTCTTGAGAGCGAAGAGAGCTCTCAAGAGCAATTTTCGGAGTGTTCTCGAAGAAAAAGTGAACGCAAACGCAAGCTTCTTCACTATCTTTCCCTCTTTCTTAGCTATCACTGAGCGTTGTTTCAGAATCTTTCCCCTCTCTTCTCCCAATCTCTCTATTCCGCTCTCTGTTTTGAATGAGTGAGTGAGTCGACATCCACGCCATCCGAGAATCGGTGGAGAGTTCAGATCGGCACAAAAGCCAACACTTTTTGCTATTTCATATCAACTTTGCAGGTGAATAACTAGATTCAACGCTTATTGTGGAAAGGAAACATAAAAAATTTCAGTAAACTGATTAAATAATTAAGGAAATATTGCATACTTTTCTCAGTGTTCTTCCGTGTAGCAACTCCTTGACTTGAAAGACCTTACAGCCATATGCAGCGAGCTTTTTCACTGTCTGGAAATGATATTTTATTCACAATTAAACATGTAACTGCGCGATTTAATGTTCGATTTGTCCACTAGCTTAGTAAGATTTTGTCGATATTAATTCTCAGATTACATAATTATTGCATACCTGAATGTACAACCGCTTCATCCCAACTTCGCTCTCGTAAACTTGAGAATGGAAGAGCTTCCGCTTCCGTTCCTGAATTCATGTCTCCTTTGTGTCCCCTTTCTAAATTTAACCTTGACTAATTTGATCGTCCTCCGATCTCCCCTCAGATCTACCGGAAGACAATTCGCCTGCATTTCGGCAGACATTAGCGCTTCAGTGTTGGCTATGCATCGAAGAAGGGCTGTCGAACGGTTTCTGGAATTATCTGTTCTTGCGCCCGAACAATTGAAGTTCCATGAATATTCGAAAGTGTTCTTAGCACGAATTCGTAATTGAGAAGGGACCTTTTAGGTTCCGCCCTAACTATGGTAGAATGAAAAAAAGCAAATAAACTGACGAAGATCGCTCTTCCCGTGCTGGAGCAACGGAAGACTTGCGGCTGAGAGCATCGCCCGCGCGCACAGGGCGTTCCTCGCTGCAAATCACAGAAATGAGTCAGTAAAAATGAATTTATCTACAATAGCAGGATATCTATACTATAGCATCGCCATCAGATTAAATGAATTGAGGAATGTTTTGAGAGTATTTTCAAAATCAACCCTGAAACAAACCCCGCTCTGGCCGGCGTGCAGTACAGCGTCTGGTCCACTTCCCATGGCGTCACCATTATCTTCTGTGCGAGGTCTCGGATACGACCTATAATGACAACGTTATTTTCCTTTCATGAGCATATTTCTTCCATCATTATTTCTTCCATCGCTTCCATCACCCACCAAACTGTCCTTTCAGTAGGTGTCTTCTGATAGTCTGCGTCCGCTTGTTGCTCGGCCATTGCTCTTCAACGCAGAGTTGGATGCTGGCCAGATAGGCAGCCTCTTCCTTCGGACAGGGCAGAGATCCCGATATCACTTGATCTTGGAACTGAAATTAGTGGATTATAAATTAACATATTTTTTAGGAACCAGTAAAAGATTTTGTTGCTCCCACTGTTTTGATAAGATTTTACAAAGAAGGTAAAAAAATTCGCGACCCTCCAATTTTCTAAACAGCCAAATAGACCATCATCACGTCACTTGGGAAGAGCGTAGTGCGAGTGTGAACAGTCTCTAATCGCCGTCCACGAGAATTTAGACTGTTTGCACACAGAACACAAACACAGAGATCGAGTACATCCAGTAGAATAAATGTGTGGGTTTTTCAAAATTGACATAATCCTGAAGTATAAAAACGACACATACAAAAGGTTTCATTCAAAGCTCGAAAATGTACCTGCTCAAGTGAAATGGGACATTCATCTTGAAAGAGTGGATCGAGTACACTCCTGATCTGCTCTAAGTCAGTAATCCTATCCTCCGTTACTCTCACAATCCTTGTCTCCATTCCATCAGGACTGTCCCTCTGCACAATCTCGGATATGTGTTTGTAGTCCTCCTTCTCTGGCCTCGTTTCCCTCTTCACCGATGTTCTTCTCGTGTAGGCATCCTCGGCCGTTTGCTTCTTCGAGGGTCTTCTCAGTTGATTTACTGCTTCGGAGATCTTCCTTCCCAGAAGCACACCCAATGCCTCTTCTTTCTCTTCAACGATTGGAAATCGATCCTTCAAGTTGTGAGATGGCAAATCGCGTACTAGTGCGAGGAAGTCATCCTCGGCCTCGGATAGAGGAATGAGCATCCGTATGTGGGGGTTGATCCGACGACGTCGTGGATCCATAAGATATGACAGAAAGAGTACTACAAGAATGGAACTATCGTTCCTCAGATGCGGGACAGCGGGGTTATTGAAAGGCGGGTGTGTTTGAGCTTGACATTACCTCTCTCTCACTCTCCTCACACTACTGCCACGTAATGCCCGCGTGTGAGCAGGTTCCCGGAACACAGTGTTTATTTGGTCTCTAGGTTCGTAGAAAATAGTTGGTGAAAGTGAACCCGATTGAATAGGTACTTGCGAATCACTCATTGCGGCCAGTGGAGCCCAACAAATAAGATATTGTGAATACGACTAAGCGCCACGGATACTTTTTAGAATGGCCTATAGGTATCCATTTCTGCTGCTCTGCTGCATTTCAAATTAGGTTAAATCCTAGTAAAGAAATAGAGTAGCCTGATGATTCCAATACTTTTCCAGATTGGACAAGCACAATGATCAGGAGAATAAAATTCGGAGGAGAGAGAAGAAAGTGAGAATCATTTGGAATGCTCAATGATTCAAGAAAAACCATTGCAAGGGCGGGAGAATGCTAGGTAAATGTCATGTGAATTGAGAAAAATGCCAAAAATGGCTAATATCACATGTTCAGTAGCATTTACAGGGAGACGAGACGTAATAGAGTGGGAAATCACTAACGTGTGTAAATCACTCACATCCAAATACTCATCGTTGATGTGGTCAGTAGTCTCGGCTCCTGGCTCGGGCACTTCCGGTTCTTGAAATTGCTGAAATTGATGTTGGGCGATGAATAATATGCATAAAACTGACCACATGCACTTGCACTACTCTCACTATCTCTGCACACCAATTTTTGACAGTCGGATGCTGGGGAGAATTGAGAATCTGTCGGAGAACGTCCGCAGTTTCCTGAATTTTTTCAAATGCTTCTTCTGTAAAGATAAACACGAACCTTCATGGTGGAAATGACGTTGCTGTTCTTTCTTGTGTACACATTGAGCATATTGAGTACAAGCTGTCGGATGCATTGAAAGTCGGGACTCATCTCGGACATCGTTAGCAGGATTGGACTCTGCAATGATATTGAGTACGAATGATGTAAGCAGACTATTTGCTTCAGAAAGCTCTGACCTCTCTCTCAGGCACTCTGAGACTGTCTCCAGACGACCTCGAGATTGCTCTTCTCGGCAGCGGAATTCTCGTTCCTATTGTCGACGCTCTCTTTCTCAGGACGAAGGAGAACAGGAAGGGGCCAGAGTTGTCCGAGGCAATGCTCGTGCCTGAAACTGAGTGCTTAGATTAGAAGATGGATTGACAACGGAAGCATGACAGATGAGCACAACACAATGAATACCTGCAGAGAAGGTTGACAATCTGAGCCCGACGGATGACCGAGACGACCTTCGGGACATGACAGAAGAGGCGCGAGAAGACCAACCGCCCATGGACGATTCTGAAAATATGATGTTGGTTCCAAAACTACCGAAGATACTTACCATCACTGCTCTTCCGACTGCCAAGTTGCGTGCCGTTGCTGGTGACCAGAAGTGGAGCGCAGTCCGAAACCGTCTCACCCATGCCCGGGGATACTGTTACTCCTACAATCGGAGCAGGTAATTTAGATCAGAAAAGCATAGATTTAGGGTGCCTATCAATACTTGCCTGTCAACTCGGGAGAATTCACAAAGTAGCCGAACTCGAATTGAGATAGGGCGGACGGCCTTCGAATCTCGATAAGCGGCAGCCCGGGAATGGCCTAGATTGATCAATTCGGTCAAGATTTGCTTAGTGAATAAACAAACCTGAGGACTACTCGGCCGCCGATCGACGAACATTGTGCAGTTTCCAGCAGCCGTCTCATCCAACGAACCAGGCATTGGCGATCGGAAATTAATACGATTGCAATGAGATCAAATAGACGACAAACATTGTTATCTTTCATATCTTAATATCTCCTAATGAATACCTCGGTGGGCTCGCTCCATTGATCTCCAGTTCAGGCAGAAACGAGTAGCCCATCGCACGGGCTTTCGTTTCTCCGTTTGAGTCCTGCTGGCCAGCATTTTTATACGATAGTCGAAGGGCCTGGAGCATCGGATATTATGTATCGTCTCCGGGAACTCCGACTACACCTCTCTTCTAGTGAGCGGATAATTCTGCAATCTCCTCGTGAATTCGAGAACTGCGTCGCTCCCACTGGTATTGCTTTCAGGCGACGAGTCTCCTGGGAGAGAATATCTACAGTTCACTAAATTCATGCTGAAACTCACTTCTAGAATGGCGTTTACACGGATCCGTTCCCATTCTTCCCCTGAACAGCGACTGAATGTAACGAGGAAGGTGTTTCTGCACGGAAGAAGACGAGGAATTAGTCTTCTTCGATCTGTTTGATCCGGACGAAGTGTCAGTGCCAAGCCTGAATATTTTCAAATAAAAAAGCTTGAGATCCTGAGCCAACCTCTTTCTTCTATCCTTGTTCTTCAAGTCCTTGGCTCCCGATGAAAGACGTTTCGGTCGGAGAATCTCGACCGAACTGTAAATTATAATTACCTTAATGATTTAAATTTGTTCCAGACCTTGATCTCCGTAGATGCACCCTCTTCGATTGCCGGGATCCTTGATTGACTCTCAGAAAATTCTTGGAATTCCTCGATTCATCTCGCCTATCAAATGATTTGGACTTTACACATCCCCTGAGAATAATTTATTGGTTTGTGAATATTTAGAAAAATTAAAACCTAATATTGCCTCCGAGGCTTTGGCTTGAGTGCGCCCGAGGGTCGTGGATATGCTTGTGCGTGTGATCGGATGTAACGTTACGTTTCTTCGAAACCTGAAGACCATTTATTTGTGGAATAAGATAGATGTTGGTCTCACCAAGCCCAAATCCCAGCTGAGTTTGTGCAGCAAGAGTCTCAGCAGAAGAACTGAATCGAGTACTAGACCGAGCTTGCTCAGATGAGTCTCGATGTTCTCGAGTGAGATGAGCAGTTGAAAAGACTGCTTCGTCATCTGTTCCGCTCGTAGAAGCTCGTGCTAAACACCAACCAATCGTTTTTATTTATTGCTATCATTTCTCGATTTTAAGTTCTAACCCACCTGGATATTGTTAGTTTTATCTCTGCCACCACACGGCACAGACAACGCAGACATGGTCGTGGGCGCCGGCGAGGGAGGAACCTGATTTATTTTAATATTTTTATTTATTTTTATTTAAAAACGGCTCACCGGTCCAGGCGATGAGGCAGTCGACGTGGGCAAGTTGGACACGGTGAGCATTCCGATCGGAGGAGGAGCCATGAGTGACATCGGGGCAGAAGATGTACTAGCTGGGGCAGAAGAGGGAGTAGCTGGGAGAGTCGTCGAAGAGATATTCGATGTTCCTGAAGCATATTCTTTTTATTGAGCTGTTCTAGCTATATTACTGACCGTTGCTAGACGAAGCTAACTCTAACGGTGGTGGCGGTGATCCTCCACCAGGAGATTCTTCTTTGATTGGCTCAGAAAGCATGGAGATGTGTTGATTCTGCTTCAGCATCTGAAAACGTTTCACAGAGGCGTGAACATACTGGAAAAGAGACTCATCACCTCATCAAGCAATTTCTTGAGAAACCCCTCAACGCTCAAAGCGCTTTTCGAGAAAGTATGCGTGGATCTTGGGGTAGAGCAGGTCTCACAAATATACTCATCTTCGTTTGGATACGCCGTCTTCTTTTCACCCGATGAGCTTTCGATGCCTAGAAATAATCAATATTAGATGTAATGAATGGGAAGGCGATTGCCTTGCATGGCGAATAGGTTGACTCTGCTGCCAACGCGGTCTCCCATTCCTACGTAAACGAGAATACGAGCGGCGTGAAACTTGACGAAGTTGCCAAACTTGGTCGAATGTCGCGTGTAGTACCTGACAGTTCATTCCGTTTGCTTATGAAATCGTAATATACCAACCAGTCATCCGAAGGAAGAAGCATCTGAATAAGGGCGTCGTCGATCTGCACATCAATGAAGGCTTCATGAGTAGACGAATCGAGAGCGACAAGAGCGAGTGATTGAAGGACGAGACAGAGCAGTTGCTTAAAGATCAAACTTCTGGCTTCTTTTCATTTTTTTTAAATCTTGATTACCGGCTCAAGTGTAGATTCTAGTAGCTGCACAATTAGCTTTAGTTGTTGGCGTTCGGAGAGTTTAGCACGGAAGCGTCTGAAATGGGTGTAGTCGAACAATAAAATGGTAACACACGTACCTGATATGGCTGAGAAACAATAACAATCGGGCTACGAGAATCTGCGTGCAGTGCTGACAACACTGAAAATGTTCGTTGCTCCCATGGACTTTCTTTCCTCGAGATGATAAAGGTCGCACCTCTCGCCATCTATGTGCGGGACTACAGACAAACTTATTTCCCGCCTCTCGGTTCTGCATGGTAATCGCATTGTGAAGGCAAACAATCACTGAAACATATTAAATGACCCCAGATACACTGAGCGAATACCTTGACTAGGGTCCATCTTGGCAAAGGCTACCATGAGATCAGTTCGACTCTTCGGAGCGATAGGTGCGGGGGAGGGGAGCCGCGAGGTTTCCTGATTTTTTATAAGTTTATTTCCTTTTAATGTTAAAAAAAACCTTGAAATTGGCTCCATATACAAATACGTGATCAACCGTTGATGTCTGGTCGAATTGAGCATTGGGATCGACTGAAATACGCTGGATTTTGGAAATTCGAAACAAAATACTGACAGGCCGGTGATCGAGATTCCTCGTTCTCAAATGCATGAGATCGGTTGAGAATTCGGGAAGAGTGAAATGATATGTCAGGAGCTGCTATTAGATCGTACACGAGTGAAGTATCAATGATCTGAAAATCAGACCGGATATATAAAAATTGCAAATCTTACCTTGTTCAGAGTATTCAATGCCGAAAATTGCCTAAGAGTTCCTGTCCGGGCGAGGAATTGATAACTAAAGGTGGTGAGCACAGACAAAAGGGAGATTAGAGATAGCTTGTTCGATTTCTTGTAAGTTGGCGTGCTCTGCTCGTATTGAGTCACTGCAGTCTGCAATGATCACACTGAATTAACCTATTAAACCAAACCCTACCTGTATCAATCGATGCATCAGTCCACCAAGATGGCCATCGAATGTGTCTCGATCAATAGAAGCACCCATGCCCTCGATTTGTTGGAAGAACTTCTGATAAATATTACTGTTTCCAAGATAGACCTAGAACCGCTAGAACCTTTCCAAAACGAGTCTGAATTGTCTCGATACACTCGGGATTGCTGGCCATCTTCTTGAGAAGTTCCCAGGCCTGCTGCCAGGTTACCGTGTCGATTACTAAATAATATCAATATATTAAAAAAATATCAATATATACGTACATTCTTTCGGCGCCTTTGCTTTCTGCCTGAGCTGCAACGATATCAACGACTTTCTCCTTGCTGATTCCTTCGCCGACGACGTCTCCAGCATCGACATCGTAGATACCGACGGAGCCGCAGATGGCTTCGGCGATAGAGGAGCCTTGTTCAACGAGCGCTCGCCTTGAGAAACTAAAACTGAGCTTATCACAAGTGCAATAGAATGTAACTCACGATTATCGACTTGTAACCGAACCCAGTTGGGATCTTTCTTGATCTCCTTTGAATTAACCTTCAACTCGGCTTTGTCCTCAGAGCAAGCGGCCTAAAAATATCTATTTTCGATAAATAGTCCAATGATGCCTACCTTGAATAGCTCCTCGACACAGCTCTGCTGAATCTTGCGCAGCTCTGGAGCCAGATCCAGTGGACAAATACCTCGCATGTTCTTTTGCTCGATTCTGAGATTGTCCTTATTGGTAATTTCTTTTGTTTGAGCTTTCACTCCAGCAAAACTCACTGGGCTCCAAAGAAGATTAGCGTGTGCAGGCACTGCCAAGAGATGGGAGAATCCCTTACGGCCAGCATCAGAGGAGTGTTCCCATCGTCGTCGGCTACTAGTCAATGGACAATAATAATTATCTGTTTTTTTTATATTTTTTGTTTTTTAAAAAAAATTTCAGACTTCCTTTTACTTCGTTAATGCACAAGTGAGAGCACATGACTTGATGCCTCATTTCCGATTTCTTTCTGTCACTCACCTTGATTCACATCCGCTCCATACGCGATGAGCAATGAGATGAGCTCGCTCGATTGCGCGCGAACCGCGACTCCAAGGGGAGTCTGAAATAACAAAGTTGTAAGGTTCCGGGACTTTTATTCCGTTATATTCTCAAAATGTAGACATTAATACCTGATCGACAATGGACACAACCCTCAGCTGGGTACAGGTGGAGCATAGTTCCGGTGCAACGGAATGCGTGCTGATATAGTTTCGTTTTTTTAAAATTCTAATTTGAATTATTAATTAATTCTCTTCAAATCTTACGATAGTCTCGGCATGATTGCAGTCAGCGGAATGTTTCCGGTCGCTGTGCAATTCCCCTTGCAATGACATTGCGCTGGAGCATTCGGGTCGTAGCCATTCTGAAGCTCGTGATTTGTTGTAATTTGCTCAAAATTATAGCAAAACTCACTTTGAGGAGCAATTCGACGATCTCTTTCTGCTTGTGAGCGACAGCCATGTGGAGAGTGTTCATCACCGCACACGTTGACCTCAAATATCGATTCAGCCAATTTCTCTTTTATTCGGAAAGACGAAATAGGATGATTACCTCCCTCCAGAATGAGTGGACACCGTGCTACTCGCGTTTGAGCGACGATGCTGGTTTCCGTGTCTCCGCTGGGCCAATTCAGTCAGGGTATTTGTGCTACCTAAACTAGTGAAAAGAGTGAATAACAATACAATTATTTTCCGCTATCTTAAACTATAAAAATGCAAAACGTCTCAGAAAAAAAGCAAATCTTAGAGCAGACTATTGCGCCATATAGATAATGAGATTACTTATGCGAGAGAGAGGGACTCAAAGGTCGTTCTCTACAAGAAAGTTGTTGAGGAGAAGGCGAGACTTTAGCCAAGACGAAAACATCCTCTCGTGAAATGCCACTGAGTTCGGAGACGAGCGAAATTGAGCTTGCTAAATTAAGCGAGAAACCGAAACGGGGCGATTCCTTTGGACGGACGGCTTAGAAAGTACGAGGAAATGAGTAGCAAACGCGGAGATACAAGAATCAGAAATATAAGGTTCAACAGTGATGAGGGTCAAATAGGAAGACCGATAGAAACAACAAGAGAAAACGGTACATGAATAAAAACGGACGATAAAAAAGGGAACTGACCGATGCTGGGCGAG
This sequence comes from Pristionchus maxplancki, assembly GCA_900490775.1. NCBI lineage: Eukaryota > Metazoa > Nematoda > Chromadorea > Rhabditida > Neodiplogasteridae > Pristionchus > Pristionchus maxplancki. The sequence continues at coordinate 504,857 of LS568980.1, read as the reverse complement.
GTAGATAATGGTTTGTTCGCGTGTTGCTGAAGAAGACGCTCGACCAGACTGAGGTCGTCGAAGTGGATTGCCTAGAATCATTAAACTTAGCTAATTTTATCTCAAAAAGATAAAAATAGAAAAGAGGAACTACTATCTTGAACCAAAGAATAGTCAGGTCTCAAGAAGTTCACAATAAACCATTCGTCCGATCGCGTGGTAGTGCATAATTCGAAAAGTCGTAAGAAAAGGGAAAGGATGGGGAAAGAAGGAAATGGCGACTAGACACAAAAGGGCCTGGAGGGTAGTAATCTCTTTGATTCACACTCTAATTGAATAGTGGTGCGAGGCTGCGGCGGGGGCGCATTTCTAACCCCATTAACCAACCTCCAGCATCATCTCCGACAGATTCTGTGTTACGGATGGCTTCCTCTCGTCCCGCAAAACCTGAAACCATCTTAGAATCATGGCTATTCACGTGCAGGTTCGTCCTTATGAATATGCAGGGAAGCTATGCGGAAATTAGAATGTTGGAAGTGACAAGATGCCGTTTTGAGAGATGCTGAGAATAACCTGTCGAGCAGCAGTGAAAGTGAAGCTTCTACCAGTGTCGGTCGGCGTTCCGACCAGAGAGGAGCACTCGCTACTCTCACCCGTGTATCGTCGACCCGAGAGACCTAAATATTGTCTATTGTTGTAGATGCTCCAAGACTGATTATTTTATATTATATTATATCAAAGATTTGCACATTCTATTAAATTTTTGTATGTATTCGTCTTTCATATCCGGACTCGTTTACGTCACGCCACTACGATTTCCTCTGCTGGTTCTCCTCCCCTCTCCTTCTATCGATCCCCCCTCTACATGCCTTCACGAGGTGAGATGAGGATAGCCACGCTCTCTCCCCCCCTTCCCTTCGCTCGCTCTAAGCGAGAAATAATCTCTCTTTTCCATCATGGGGCTTCATTCGACAGGAGAAGTGCAAAAATTCAATGTCCTGAGTTGTACTTTACAATTTGAGAGAAGCAAAAGAAAGAGAATAATGAGCTGACGTGATGAAATGAATTACTCTTCCGTAATCAGATATAATTCGAATGCCTGTTTGCAGATTCGATAATATCCTACCGTTTTATGTTTTGATTCGAAAATAGGGCAAAGAAAGGTTAAATCAGTATTCATACGAAAAAAATCGTAGCTTCCTTATCTAGTTTGAAATGAATGCTGCCGTTGCAGTATTAGTAATTGAAAAAAATTGAGTATTTCTCACCCGATTGACCCGACTGCTGCCGTTGTAGCCTCTGTCGGAGCCTTTTTGCCGTGCAAATTGATGATTCGACGTTCGAAAGCTCCGAGTTGTACCCGAAGGAGTACCTGGACGGTTGTTAATTAGCAGATATTAATTAGTATAATATAATAATCATGACAAAGAGTTGTTACCAATCCAGCCTACAGGCCCAGAGCATGATTGAACATGATTTACCTTGGCAAAGCGGGCATCTCTTAGACGAGTAACTGGGATAAGTAGATGGGGATGGGGTATAGTAAGGGAGGAGAGTCAAACTGAATATCTCATGAGTCTCGAAGAGCCATCGAGTTATACACACAAGTCAGATGTACTTTCACCCTCTTCCCTGATGCCTCGAAGATTGAGAAGACGCGCGGTGTTACTTTGAAACTAGCACAATGGGTCATGTGAGATGTCAATTTTTCACCTTGTTTACCGGTATTCACATCTTAATCGATAAGCTAATATTTATGTTACTTTTTTTTATAATGTTTTGATTTCTAACCTGTCCGAGGTCTCCATTGAAGAGTCTCTCGACGAAGTCATCTTTTTCGTGCGACGCTGAAACAACAATGACACTAATAGGAAGAGTAAATATGCCTAGGAAGGTGATGTAATTCCTTCCTAACACTTTCGAACCACAGGCTGCACGCCACACAGATTTACAACTAAACACAAGGATAGATTCCAGGGAAGAAGAAGTGAAAAAGAGAGAGAGGGAGGGGACCGGAAGCATCTCCGATTAATCTGATGGGATGTGTATGTCGCTATTGCTGATGTACTAATATATCACAAGTCTAAAGCAATGATAAATATTCTTAACGCGTGAAATAATTGAAAACTCTTGCAATGATTATCTTGTCGCAGGAGCTATAGTCTTAGGGGAAGACTCGTAAACACCACCCATATACCCCATTCTTTCCATGAGCAGAATGCATCGCCTAATGAGATAATGAATATGAGTATAGTGTTACTATCTCGTTCCTTATAATCCTGAATACCATCCCTGAACTGCATAACTGGATAACTAGTGGAAAGGTATCCAGCAATAGTCAAGCTAGATCTGCGCGACACGCCGCAGTAAAATGGTTTTGTGTGAGTTGTTCTTAATCGATGTGAAGCAACATAGTGATGAATAATATCTATGAGCTACAGACGACGAGCTTACGTGAACGACGGGGATACTGAGCTCTGCCCGTCCAGAGAATGCTCAACCTGGGACATTTGGGAAGTCCAGCGCTCACTCGGCTTGAAGGAAGCTGTCAGTGCCCTTGATAGCTCTGCACTACTCCCGAGCGAGTGTTACTGACAAGGCAGGCGCGAGCCAATTATCGCGATAATATGTGCAACAATTCATCGAAAATGAGCCTCCATCTAATGAAATTTGCTCGCGTTTCCATGCAGTTATCAGGAAATATCGGAAGGAAAAAATAGGTTCGACGCAGGAGAAGATTTCCTGTCACAGGATAGAGGCGGAATCACTATGATCGCTCTCGAAAATGAGATGTGAGAAGATGGGAAAGAGAGAGAGAAAAGAGGGAGAATCCATACGATGATTGAAGGCGCAAATATGGAGTTAAGATACGGAATACTGGTAACGAGCATTATGAGTATTATGGAATTGTTCGAAAAAGTCAATATCTTGATTTTTATGGAGAAACAGACAACACAAAGTAATAAATTCGTACGATTGAAAAATTTCGGATACGAAAAGTACCATGCATTTGAATCAAGTAGCAACTGAAATCTACTTTTGTAGTCTCTATGTCTCGCGCGTTGAGCAATTGCGAATGCAATTTTGAATCAGGTGAGCAGCACTATAGTAGCACGCTCCCACTAGTGCCTGATGTCATTTGGTTGGGAAGAGATGGAAGCGGCAAGAGGATATTGCACTGGATTAGCGCAATCGATGATCCATCCGAGAGTGGCAAGTAGAGGCGTACACAACACAGGATTGAAGCAATATAAAAAATGAATATATTTCAAAGCAAAAACGGAGATGTGCAGTGTTGTTCACCAGATGTTATTAATTCACCTGAGATACGAATAACTAACCTTTTCAAAGATCTCGTTACAATCTATGCAGTCACACTCGGTATCACGGCTCAATTTTTTGTACATCATTAATTGGGTCGTCCAGTGGAGAGAGAGAGAGATGTAGAGCTGTGTTTCGAGATATTTGGGAATATTCTGTTATTTTAGGGAAGTGCACGCATTTCAAAAGCAGAATCATTTCAAAGATACGGTCAGCAAAATAATAAGAGCGGAATAAAAAAATAATTTAATTACAGCGAGATTTACTAAAAGTTAGATGAATAGAAGCCGAAAGGGACGAATGAATTGTAGCCTTTCAGAAAACGTGTCAAACATGGGGCTCAATACCTCTTCCTCCCTAGTGTCTCCAATAAATCTCATTAGATTTTAAAGTAATGGGCCAACACGAAAAATTGTTCGGTTGCATCAGTGAATCTTTTAATATTAAAACTTGGAATATTTCTGTTTATTAAGTGCCACTGACAAATGCGAAGAGCGGATAGTTATAAGTGAATACTTGAGTGGAATAACATAATAAACCAGCAGAGATGAGCGACAAAGATAGAGTCATGTTAGATTCTGAATTCATGGCGTTGCACGAAAGGAAAGATCCATCATACAAATAAGATTATTGTTAGCATGACTCCTAATATCGTGAACTACAAACAAAGAGATTCCACAACTGGTGATGAGAAAGTGAATAGGGAAACGCGGGAATAAGCAACGCACTGGTTTATATTGTACAACATATAGCGAGTAGATGAGACTCGGAAATCTGGAGCTATGAAAAATAATAATTGAGGGAAGTGGGAGCGATATACCGGCAATAGGCGATGAAGGAGGAGGATTGATAAAGTGACAAGCCACTCCAGTGGCGGAATGGCTGTGATGATTGAGTGAGGGAGCGACAACTGAGCGATCAATCCCTGAGTGGCCGAATAGATCTTCATCCTAGATGGCTATCATCTTACTCCGGACGTCCCGGAGTGTAGTCGGACTCTGAATATGTTAGTTTTTAACGACTTTTCCCGATCTGGCAAAGCAATCGTAATCTATACAGATTCACGTTCTAGTTCAGACGTAGAGCCAAACGCGCATAACTTTTTTTTGTTGACAAAATCTTGTTTTAAAACTGACTGTGCTTATTCCTGCACACAACGATGATAATTATTACGATTGCAATGAGCAGGATGATTCCTCCCTGAAAAGAAACGGTCTTATTTTCTTTATAGTTTCTTGATATTTTAAACATCTCTTGCACATTGAATGGATGAGTAAAAAGCAGATCCTAGTTCTCGGATCTTTTTGTGATCTCACCAAGACTCCAATGAGAATGTAGTTAGAGAAATTCGCAGCTTCGTCGGGTCTGTTCGTCGTGATACGCGGAATCGCAGGAGCAATGGAGATGGACTGCATTTTTTTTTAAAATTTATTAATGTTTTTTTATTGTTTTAATATTTGCTCATGGAACAATCATAGCAATCCATGTATGCAATCATGAAATCACTTTCATGGGCTAATCACTCATTTCCTCCAGTGACTCACTGCCGAGAACTTTGTCTGATAATGATAACTTTGTCTGATGATGCGAGAAGAAGAAAAAAGTGAAAAATCTAATGACTCATAAAGGGTAGCTATTTTCGAGTATTCTCTGACGATAACTTCCTGTTTTAAATTCACAGTCATTAGAACAGTTTACCTGATCCTTTTCTTTCTGCTTCTCCCTCTGTTCCTTCTCCATCAAGTCCATGTTGATAATTGCCGGAAGAGGGTCTTTCTTCTTCAGAGGAACCACCTCAGGAGCGATCGTCGTTGGCCTGAAAAATTATTGCAAATTGCTACTAGTTTTCCATTTTATATCTGGAACAAAATAAACGCCAGCGACATACTTGAACACCACTGCAGGACGGGCGTGGACGATTGTGGTCAACTTCGTGTAGACCTGGCTAGGCGGAAGTCCGGATCCCTGATAATGAGGCATTCTATTCGCAGTTATGTCCATTTTTGATATCTTCGTCGTTTCTGATGAGTTTATGTCGAGTAGGCTCATTTCATCAGAGCTAGCTGCTTACCGGAAACATTATCATTGCAACCGTCTACAGTGAATCACACATCTTTCGCAGAACAATAGTTCCTCTCTTTTCCATGATTGAGTCATTCACACCATCGAGAGAGAGAAGGGAGAGAGAAAATTGCGTCAAGAGTGAATCACATCAAGGATTCTCCCCTGCTTCTAACTTTTCGTACTGTCTTGACGAGGAATTGAGACGTGTTTTGAAATATTTGACCTCAACGGTGTCCTCGTCGTCACTCGGCGCGTTTCCGCTTCCCTCAACGGTGCCGTGGCGAGCGACATCCACCTGAATAGTAGTTAGTAGTTATAGTAGCGGCGATCAACTACTACTACCAACTTCTCTGCCTCTAATTTCTCTCTTGCCGGCTCCGAGCTGCTGGCTGTTTGTTTTGTATTCGCGCATTAACTTGTTGCGATAAAGATATATATATAATACAGAGATTATTGCCTAGCAAAGAAGAAAATTGAAAAGTTCAATTGTAGATGCAGGAATATCTCGGGCTGATCACTTACACTTTCCTCGTCATCTTTTGACTGGGCAGTGACAGCTCCTATGGCCAGTAGAATGAGCAGAAAGGAGAAGGGACTCGTCAGTCGCATGGCTAAATAGAATTTGTTGCATCGGAATGGGAGAAGAGAAGGCGAGAGAAAGAGCGAGACAGCAAGTTAAGAACATCGAGAAAGGAAGCGAAGGATAGCCTGGAGAAAAAAGAAGGATCAACTGGCTTGAAAATGATGATGGATTCTTATTCCCTCGAGTTCAATTGCAAGTGAAAAGGCGTTGAAACTTATCTAACGGTTTTCACATCTAAAAATCATAAAATCTAAAACATTGTAGAGTATATAATAAGGATAGTACAGTGAGGGGGTGAGGAACAACACTTCCCAGCGCACACAGAATCGGCCCTTATCACTGAGAGCAGTCTGATAACGAGGGAACTCATGATCAATAACCGAAATGGGATTGGGAAGAGTCGCGCGCGCAAGGACGACAGGGTGTGGTCAGGTATGGGAACGGGGAAAAGTAGTGAGGAAGCCCGGCGGATAGTCTCGGGAATGGACAATTACGGAGAGGAATGGTTACAGGGAATAATCAACAAGATTGCCAGTAAATGGGTTTGAGACAACTTCTCCCTTCCTCATTTTGGCCGATAGCAAGCAGAAAAAGTGAGAGTGTCCGTTTCGAATCTATCATTGCCACCGAAAAAAGAGAGATTTGGAGTTAGAACCGGTCGCGATAACGCACGCAGCATACTGTTACTCCCGCTTTAAACCCACAGATGTCGAAGGACTACAATGAAGTGCGAAGAAAGAGGAAAGGCAATAGAGAAGATGGGGGGAAAGAAGAGGTGTGCTACTGACACCATGAATCATCCATTGACACGGGCCCCGGTCACCTTTAGAGGAGGAAAGAGCGAGGCACTCATTCACTCGCCGCAAATTTCCCTCAAAAGACTGTTTCGGACGTCAACAAGTGGAGGAAAAGGTCGCGAAGGAGAAAGGGCTCATTTGTCAAAGCGGAGTGAGAGTTTTGAAGGAAACTGCGGTGTAACAAGAACGGCGGAATATACGAAATAAAGATGACAAAGAGCATCGAAGAAACAGAGATAGATGATTGCGATGAAAGAGTCGAAGGGACGTCCGCCTCAGAAATATACCTCGCATATGAGTAATCCCTATCAATACATGTGTGTCTATCAAACAAGAGCGCACCCTATCGCCCGTCTTTCCTCTCTATCATAGTCGTCTCTACTCCTCCGCATCTCCCCGATTCCCCCCTCAGTTCTTTCTCCCTCCTCCTTTCTCTCTCGCTTAAGTTAACGTGCTGTGTGCAAGTAATTGGCCGCAGCACTAGTTAAGTTTGCTGATTTGTTAGGCGCAGCATTCCAATAGAATTGAAGAGTGGAAGAGAATTATCTGAGATGATAACCCCGCGAAACTCACCACTAACCTTTATCAAAAGAGCTATCAGGAGGGGGGGGGGAGGAGAGAAGAAAGGATTCAGTGGCAGTAGCGAACTTCTTCCACCAAGGTAGTCAAGGATAAACAACGCGAGAGCTTTGGCGGGGAGAAGACAACTGACCTGACACATGAAAAGTGGCGGATGAAAAACGGGAAGCCAGCTGACGGCTGAGAAGGAAATTCAGTGCGAGAAGTGCCACTAATTCAGCTATTAAGATGAGAGAGAGAAGAGTTTGACAGTTGTTAAAAGCCATTGCTCAGCCTTACATGGAACGAGAGCGGGAAAGGGGAAAGGGGCGTCAAAGACGCGTCCGGAGATTTGTGAACTTTCTTTGTTTCGCCGAACAAAGGAAGGAGAATCGTCCGCAGAAAGTTGGCAACGTACTATTTCCGAATACTTTCTCCTTGTCCTCACAAAGAGCAAATGCATCGGTTAGATGATTACAAAACAGAGGGAATCCCGAGGGAGAGAACAGCCGAGAGGACAGGATTACAATGTGAAGAATGGGGTAGGCATCACTTGACACGTTCTCCGATATCCGACACCTTCGCATATTTGACGAGTAGCGAAAGTTCGAGAATAGGAGCAAGAAGAGATCTCTTCTCACGGCAGATCTTATAACATTGACGGAGTGGTACTACTGCGAATATTCATTCCATATACTTTTTCTCCCACTTGCTCCCTCTCAACAATATAGAGGATAAATGTGGTAGTTTTCCTAGAGCTCAAAATCGAGTGATCACTTTTTGTCATGCACTGCGGAATCGAAAAAGAGAGGAAAGGAGAACAATTCGTCTTCTACCAACCGACATCTGTGTCATCTGATCCGTTTCAAGGGAGTGAGATGGCGCAATCCTAGAATAATGAGACAGTAGTCAGTGTTTGCTTGGATTTCAACCAAGAAAACGCACAGCTTTTTCGCCAATTTTTTCTCATAGGAATAAGTAGAACAGAAAAAAATTGTGATATCCTTCACGGAAAAATGCGGAAATATTCGAAATATTTAATCGATGAAAGGCGGCATAAGCAAAGGCAAGTTCGTGTATGCTATTCTCTTTTGAGGCTTCACTCCAACCATAATTTATGACGCGAAACAAAGATTTGATAGTTCAAACATACGGCAAGGTTGTTTCACGAGCATTCATAGCAAGTATCGCAAAAGATGGTAGTTGCAGAGCAATAAATATCCTTTTAGCATTGGTAAAAGCAAGACATCGTGTTAGAATGGGGTGGTTACCGACGTAGTCAACGGTATCACTTACAAGAAGCTTTTAGGTACACAGATAACTACGTAAATACTTGTGCAAGCAGGATGCCAAACGAAATAGTAGCCTTTTAGTGGTGACATTCTTCGAATCGAAATACAAAACCAGAGAAGATTGTGTTTCAAAAATGGTGATCAGAGTTTAGCCGAAGGCATAGTCTAAAACAAAGAGCAGAAACACGAATGCATTGAGCAAGAATTTAAAAATGTGTGGAGCTGAGAAAATTTCAGAAATAATACAAAACAGTTGCAAGAATAGTCGAATCGCTACTCCAATCAGCAAAAAATAGGAAAAGAGTAGAAAAGGAGAAGTGATCAGGCAGAGAAGTGCCTACTTGGGAGAGTAGTCGCTCCTCATCAACTCTAGTCTTCACTAAAAGAGGACTCCTCTACCTCATCCTCTCCTCCCCATTCTCTCTCGTTTTCCTACTCTTGTTTCTCGAAGACAAATAATTTAGGGCGCGCGCGTCTCCTTAGATGGGTCAAGAGAAGGAGGGCGAAGGGCCTAGAGCGAAGAAGTACAAGTGGCAGGCAGAATATATCATGGTGGAAAACAAATAAAAAGAGAAGATAATGATCGAGACTTGATGATAAGGGAATCCGAAGTGACCTGTCCCAGCTTGGCGCTCTCCTCTTTGCATATAGATTATGGTTTAATTTATCGATTCCCCATAATATTTCATCGTCGATGACAAGGACCCTAATTTGGCTCAATTACACGAATATGGTTCGTCATCTCACAAAATTAAATGCTAATTGAGTAACATATAAACGTAGCTGATACAGAGATAGGTCTGAACGGTCAAACCTATTCAAAAGCCTCCCTGTTAGCATAACTCAGCAAGCAAGGTCAGCCCTTCCTCTATGTGGCATCAGTCCATAGGATGAGAGTGATAGACAAATCTCTCTCGATGTTTGCTCATTCCCTACGTACGAGTGTTCTGCAGTGAGTACTTCTGCAGGAGAGAGGAGGGAATGTAAAGAAAATATAGCTTTAGTTTTTAGTTAGTGATAAACACGAAATAAATAATGAATGTCAGAAAATTTCTTGACTGTAATCATTCCTGGTATGCTTATTGATACATCTGCTAAAAATGTTCAACAGATTGTGCATTTATTTCACAATGTTTCTAAGGTGACTAATAATCCTCACTGCATTTTCCGTGACGTATTCGTCTCAGGTTTTTGCAACTTTCCAGTTCACCCAGAGGCAGATGTATCGAGGAAGGGTTTAGCTACATTAACAATCTCGAAATGGTTTGCTGCTGGTTCCACGCTATGGATACGGTAGGCATTCCACAATGTCATCCCAGAATAATTCAATTCGACTCTACCTATGCAATTCTCGTCTCACAATAATCTCGCGTCGTTCATTTACTCAAGAAGAGGATAACTCACTCCAGAAGAGCTGCTCTTCTTATTGAAGAGTACCTCTACTATGACTGTGAAACAATATACGCCAGGGGGAGATCTGATGTTCCCTTGAATAGGTGAAGAATAGGGCGTAAACGTCTCCCAGGTACAGCCACGAGGACAGTTTCTGCCGCGGTCTCGGCATTGGCGTCTATTTTTGCCGTTATTTATTGGAAGAAATTGATATTGATGCCATTAGATTATGTTTTCACTTTCATAATTATAATTTTTTATTAATTAAAAATGTAAAATTATCAGAAAATTAAAAAAGTAAGGAAAACCAGTTCGCAATTGATCAGAATGTCCAAACTGTTGATTCCCACCACGACACACATGAATGAGCCGCGCGTCTTACTGTAAGTAAAATCATTTTCGCGACTCATTTGAACGAGTTCAAGGTCGTTTCTTCGCCTTTCCCTTGTTTATGCGCGCTATCTTTAATAACTATGTTTCTATTTTGTGTAAATCTCATCTAGACCCAGTCAGCTACTCATTTCTAGCCATATTAGACACCAATCCCTTGATTTTCCACCGCAAACTCACTTTCGCCTGTTTTCGCTCGCATTTGTCGCATTTCTCGTTTAATTCTCGTTGACACTGACTAGTACGCGTGTGAATCCACCCCTTGCAGGCAAGTAAGATCCGTCATCCTCAACAATGCCTGCAGTGAAGGGCGATGGCATGCGCGGACTCGCCGTCTTCATTTCCGATATAAGGTCAGTTTTGTTCCTTCTCTGGCCAGAAAATATGACTAATTAGTGTGAGGAACCTATTTTCACTGCAGAAACTGCAAGAGCAAGGAAGCCGAGCTCAAGCGAATCAACAAGGAACTCGCCAACATCCGCAGCAAGTTCAAAGGTTTGTCATTCCTGTCTCTTTCCCTCTTGCTTTCGAACTGTCGACACATACTGTTGTTAGGCACAAGCATTAGTTGATACCCATTTCTCGCTTTCGCTTTCGCTCACTCGCTTTCGCGACGAGTTTATGCGGAAACCTCGCGCTTTTAGTCCATTATTGCGCGCGCAATCGATGCCTGCCCAGGGTAAGGCAGCCTAGGGGAGGGCGCATTTTGAGGCAAAGGCACGCGTCGAAACAAGCTTCCGGGAGGGAAAACGGATATAGGAAGGAGTGATTGAGGCCGTTTCCCCTAGATTGCAATGAAATTTACATCGAGGCAAGGAAAAATAGACAGCTTAAGTTTCAAACTGAATATATTGTGGGTTGAACAACTTTGTACTCATTGGAATGATGTCTATTGCAGGCGACAAGACGCTGGATGGCTACCAGAAGAAGAAGTACGTCTGCAAGCTACTCTTCATCTTCCTCCTCGGAAATGACATCGACTTCGGCCACATGGAGGTGTGTGATATCACTGAGTGATAACTGATGCTTTCTCACTTGTGACACACACAAGTCTTGTGTTCCGTATTTCGTTCTAGATAGTTTCTGTTATTTTTTCGACCTATTTTTCCCTTTGCAGGCTGTCAATCTACTCAGCTCGAATAAATACACGGAGAAGCAGATCGGATATCTCTTCATATCCGTTCTCATCGAGCAGAACAGCGAGCTTATGAAGCTCATCATCCAGGTGAGATTCCAATTTGACTGGCTCTATACTTACTGAATTCATCTTTATATAGATGCTGTTGATGTAATATAACCCCAGTTCATTTCAGGCGATCAAGAACGATCTCGTCTCTCGCAATCCCGTGCACGTAAACCTCGCCCTGCAGTGCATCGCCAACATTGGCAGTCGCGAGATGGCCGAGGCCTTCGCACCCGAGCTGCCCAAGCTGCTCATCTCGGGGTGAGTGAGGGATCAAGGGCGGTTGTAGAGCGATCATATTTCAATAGAAATAGTAAAACATATTTGTTATTACGCTGATATAATTGATCAACCTTTTGCAGTGACACAATCGACTTCGTGAAGCAGTCGGCGGCGCTCTGTCTTCTCAAGCTGTTCCGCACGATGCCCGAGTGCATCAACTGTGCCGAGTACGCCAGCAGAATCGTACACCTTCTCAACGACAGTCACATGGTGAGTTGGCCTCATCGATTCTCTTTGCGTTGTTTCCTTTTTGAATCTCCTTTTCTGGAAACCGTTCAGCTAGTTATCACATGCTAAATTAATTGACTTGGAGTTATATGCATTCAGGGCGTGGTGACCTCGGCAGCGTCGCTGATCGAGGCCCTCTCAAAGAAGAGTCCCGAAGATTTCAAGGGTTGCGTGTCCCTCTCGATCTCGAGACTGTCGCGTATCGTCACCTCGACCTACACCGATCTCCAGGTGAATATTGATAATTTGTCCCCGCTTGACGTGTTTTTCGTGAAGGTGCTCGATAAAATATTGAGTAAATTCAGGACTACACCTACTACTTCGTGCCCGCTCCCTGGCTGTGCGTCAAGCTGCTGCGACTCCTGCAGGTAATTGAAAATTAAAGAAAGATCAAAGATCACCGAATAAATATTGCAGAACTACCCGCCTCCCGAGGATCCGTCGAACAAGTCGCGACTACTCGAGTGTCTCGAAGGCATTCTCAATCGTGCACAAGACGCGCCCAAGTCCAAGAAGGTTAGCAGAATTGTAATAAAACATATGGGGTGCAACTGATTTAACGTATCCTATTGAAACTCACCCGTACAGGTGCAACACTCGAACGCGAAGAATTCCGTGCTGTTCGAGGCGATTTCCCTCATAATCCACATGGATTCGGAGCCGAACTTGCTCGTGCGAGCGTGCAATCAGCTCGGCACCTTCCTTTCGCACAGGGAGACCAATCTGAGGTGAGCACGAATACCCAATTTCCAATTTATTTTACAGAAATTTAGTATATTATGATATTTTAGAAACGAGTGCATCGTTCGATTTCAGATACCTCGCTCTCGAGTCGATGTGCCTTCTGGCGACGTCGGAATTCTCGCATGAAGCGGTGAAGAAACACCAGGATACCATCATCAACGCGCTCAAGACCGAGAGGTGAGCAGAGGCTTTCTCTCCATAGTAATAAAGAAAAAAATTGAATTGGTTGTCGTAATAGCACCTAATTTTCATTTTTTTTCAGAGATGTCTCCGTCCGACAGCGAGCCGTCGATCTTCTCTACGCGATGTGCGATCGCACGAATGCGTCCGAGATCGTGGCCGAAATGCTGACGTATCTCGAGACGGCCGACTATTCGATCAGAGAGGAGATGGTGAGTGGATTGATTACTTTTGTCGTCAAATATTAATTTTGCGCTCTTCAGGTTCTCAAAGTGGCGATTCTGGCTGAGAAGTACGCGACAGACTACACGTGGTACGTCGACGTCATTCTCAAGTTGATCAGAATCGCCGGCGATTACGTGAGCGAGGAGGTCTGGTACAGAGTCATCCAGGTAAATTTTTTTTTCATTTTTTATTTCATATTCTATTTAATTTTATTTGTATTTCCTTCAGATCGTGGTGAACAGAGAGGACGTGCAGGGCTACGCGGCCAAGACCTGTTTTGAGGCACTGCAGAAGCCCGCCTGCCATGAGAACATGGTCAAGGTGAGCAATTTTTTAATATTTTGTTTTAGTTTCGAATAATTTCTGAACTTTGCCAGGTTGGCGGCTACATATTGGGCGAGTTTGGCAACCTGATCGCGGGTGATCAACGATCGTCGCCCTCCATCCAATTCCACATGCTCCACTCCAAGTACCATCTCTGCAGCATCAGCACGAGGTTTTGATTTTATTTATTTTATCATTTTTTAAAATTATTGTGAAAATTGCAGATGCCTGCTCCTCACGGCGTACGTCAAGTTCTGCAACCTCTTCCCCGAGATCAAGCCCATGATTCAGGAAGTGAGAAAATTATCTATTATGTGATTTATAATCAATTATCCTTTTTTTTCTCAATATTGTACAGCTACTATGGAGTACGTCAACTCAAAGATCAAAGATGATCCTTCTCAGGTGCTCAACACCGACCACAATCTGCGCAATCCGGACGCGGAGTTGCAGCAGCGTGCTGTCGAGTATCTGGCCATGTCGAAGATCGCGTCGGCAGATGTGCTGGCGACCGTGCTGGAGGAGATGCCGCCGTTCGCGGAAAAAGTCAGCGAATTCGAATTACTTCTAGTACAGAAAAATCAAATCACTTCTAGTATAGAATTATTTGGATTTTTTTGAAAAAATATATATTCAGGAGAGCTCGCTGCTCGCGAAGCTGAAGAAGTCGAAGCCTCAACAGGAAGAAGAGAACGCAGAGAAGGAGAAGAAGGCGCGACCATCGGCTGTCATGGCGGTTCGTTTTTCGATCATAGCAAGAAGTTGAAGACTAATCTACACGTTTGATTTGCAGACTGACTCCACTTCCTCGACGGGAGTCGTCTCTGGATCGCTCGTCGATGTGGACACCGCTCAGAAGGAGAGCACACTGTCGGACGTCTTCCAGGCATCGCCTGCGGCCTCTTCTGGTGAGTATACGAATAGCCAAATATATTTGTCAATCCTTGATAGTTGCTAATCCTAATAATCAACCGAATAGATCGCTCGTCTGCAGAGATGCGCCCCGCCTCGACGGGAGGCGATCCCGACGTCTTCAACGCCGCCGACTACCTCAAGTTTGTGACGAAGAACAACGGAATCCTCTACGAGGACGACAACATCCAGATCGGGTGAGTATTGAATCATAAACATAACATATATAGATTTTTGAATTTTTTAGTATTATAATTGCAGTTGCAAGCTCGAGACGCGCTCGAATCTCGCGCGATTGGGCATGTTCTACGGGAACAAGACTGGCGGCGCCTTCACCAATTTCAATCCCTCCATTCTGGCCGGAGGGTCGCTCGGAGTGCAATTGCAAGTACAGGTATGCAAGGATACTAGTAATACAATAGGTTTATCACATCAATCTCTTCAATAGTAGTTTCCGGCGGGGGCAGCGGCTGCGGGTTGAGGGTAGGCAGGCTGGGGGTAGGCGGGGGCTGCGGCCTGCACGAAGGTGGGCACTCCGACGAAGGTGGGCTGATGCTGATGGACGAAGTGATGGTGGTGGTGTCTGTGGCCGCCGAAGAAGTCATCGTCGTGATGATGATGATGATGATGGCGGAAACGACTGAAAGGAAGGCTTTTTCGATGATATCGTTGAAGATTGTACTCACGGGAACTCGGATCCCCATCTGTGGCCGTAGTCTCCGCGATGGAGATGGTGCTCGCCACGGAAGCGAGGCACGAAGAATGGGTTGGAGATGGGTGCGCGGATCTTCTGTAAAGATCAAAGTTCAAAATCTTGTCCCCTTTTCCTCTATGTTTTTTTTTCTATTCTCCCACTTTCTGAATATTACGAGGAGAACAGAGCACTACGTGATGGAATGAACCACGGGTTGGGTGGGAAAATGCGGGAGAGAAAAACGGACGGGTCCCTGGAAGGCGTCATCGAGCGTGGGTCTTCCCCACGGACGGATAACCGGGTAGAAGACGGGAGGAGCAGCGGCGATCGGCTGAGAGATGAACGTCATTATTACGTGGCTCTCCAACCATATACCTGGGGGTAGGCTCCGTAGGCAGGGGCAGCCGCCACAGGCTGGGGATAGGCGGCGGGCGCAGCGCCGAATGAGGGCTGAAAATATTAGAACTTATTGGAGGAATAGGTATCGATAGTAGACAGGGAATACACTGTAGTGCAATTTCACTCACCTGGCCGTAAGTGGCCGCGACAAGAGGAAGTGCCAACAGGGAGAGAAGCTGCATTGTGAGATGCTGATTAGACCATCGATCGGTCGCCTTTTATACGCGTCCCCTGACTAGCAGACAAAACACATCAGAGATGGTTAATTGGCTCGTGGAGATGCCATTTCCTGAAAGGAATGAATCAACCAAGTTTCAATGAACATAATTGGAATGAATCGAAATGGTGCTCTTTGTAGAATCGGAAGTAATTTCTCTGGTTCTTGATTTTCTGTCAACATTTGTAGAGAATATTCTTAGAATAGTAATTTAATTAAATAATTAATTCATAGGCGAAACCCCTGGATGCGGTGGTCGGCGCGGGCGCGCAAGTGCAGCAACTCATCAACATCGTCTGTGTGCAGGAATTCACGAAACAGCTGATCATGCACCTCCAGTTCAGCTACCAGTGAGTAAAACCCTTTTGCATCTCATCTTTATGCGGGTTTTTAGAACCTTATCCTTGTTTCGATGAACGATTCTAAGAGTCTAAGTTCGAATATCCCATGTCTTATTTTTAAGTCGCCCTTTCGCTCGAGGCATTTCACAAGTTGTTTACAGCGTGAAATTGTCGCGTGTAGAGAGGGAGGCGACCCAAGAATAAAGCAGGCGTGGATAAACTTGAATGCACCCCTCCCGTGCGCTCGGAATAGAAATTAATTTGTTTATTCCGGGAAATGGGTGTTTTTCTGAATAGCCAGATCTTTGTGAAATATTCCTTCACAGTTTTTACAAATTATTGAAATCTTGAATGAATAATAAATATTTGCAGTGACCGCAACAGCGTGCAACAGTCGTTCGACAAGTGCCTCTACCTGCCCATCTTCATCAACAAATTCTTCGAACCCACCGAAATGGCTTCCGAGCAGTTCTTCAACAGGTACATATTAATTATTAAATTTAATGACATTTTAATTTAAAAAAAAAAAATTAATTGTTCCCCTGACAGATGGAAGGCACTCTCTCAGACGGTGCAGGAGGCTCAGAAGATCTTCCCTGCTAAGAATCCAATGGAGAAGGAGGCCATCCGGACCAAGGTGAGAGGAATACTTTTCCGGTGTGAATTTTAGTTTGATTCCTTTCATGACCACATAGCTTTCGAAACATCATCGCTGCATGCAACTTGTTTTATTTCTTCACATTCATCAGGGATAACGACAGAATGACGAAGAAACTACTCAATTTCTGCGGTTTTTGACCCTGACCTCATTCCAAGAACCGATCAAAACGAAATGACTGCTCGTATACGCGACTTCTTATAGTATCTGCATAATTAATGCCGATAGAGGCCAAAAGTTAGACTTGAAACAATTCTGATATGCGAATAATATATTGCGCATGTTCCCGTTTATACCCTCAAAACTTCCTTGTTTTTCGATAACCCCAGTGGAAGTCACACTACCAATCGGGGAAATGGAGCAGTGGCTGACCCCGCTCGTTTCCCATCTGGTCTCACGTGCTTTGGGACGCATTAGCCCGCTTCATCGGTTGATGACTCACTACGTTCAGTCTCTCCCACTACTAGGAGCTATTTCGAGAGTGAAGGGTGGGAGAATGAAGCCAATAGCGAAACTGCAAGAATAGCGTGTGTTTCTCGTTGATCGACTTAGTCTCGGGCTGCTTGCAAAAACGCGCGCGGAAGTTGGTTCATTCTCATTAGCGTGAACCAAAATAGCGCTTTCCCTTTACTCGAATTCCCTAGAAATTTGAGCCCTATCGATACTGAGAAGCGTCATCTTCCGCCAATTAAGCACGGAAAAACATCTGACTTCAAAACTAACAAATCTCTACGTATTCCAGTAACCATTTTCGCGCAAATTAGGGTCTCGAAAATTTTCTAAAGATTTTTGCATGGAGGTCGGCGTCGCCTATTACGGAATACGGAAGGTGTCAGAAACCAAATATGCAAAGTAACTTCAGAGGCATTGATAATGATGATTTTTTGATTATACAAGAGAACGAAGATGCATCTCGAAGGATTCATGAATGACTCTCATTGCAGTTGGCTGGTCTCGGCAGCAAACTCCTCGATGACGTCGATCCCAATCCCGAGAACTACGTCTGCGCCGGCATCGTGCACACTCAGTCTCAGCAGATTGGCGCCCTCGTGCGACTCGAACCGAACACGCAAGCGAAGATGTACCGGCTGACCATCCGAAGCTCCAAGGACACCGTATCCAAGCAGCTCGTCGAACTCATTGCCACCCAGTTCTAAACGCCCATCGAAACCCCTGTTTTATCCCTCAGAGAGTACCGTACCCGATTGTAGTTTAGATATGTAGTAGCCTTGATTGTAACTTTGACTACTTTGTAAACCTCATAATAGTTTTGATCGCCTGACCAATCGCTCAGAGTTATATCGTGTAATGTTTTATCTCAGCAGCTGTGCATAATTTTCATTCAGAATAACTTATTTGTTCATACTAGAGTTTATACAGAGTTTATCAAGCATTATCTAGACGATTTAAAACAAGCAGCTTCTCTCTGATTCGTTGTGATCCCGAATCTGTCGTCATCCTCAGAGGTTGTGCTATGTCACTAATTTATTCGCCCAGACATTCCCGACTGTTCACAATAGTCCCCTGACCAGTCTAACTAATAATATTAGTCACTCCCATTTCTTGTGTCTTCCCTGCCATACTTCAGAGGTGCATTATCCCAATCTCTTGTTCGCATGCAATTGATGAATACTTGTCTTGCACCTCTCCCTTTCCGATAAAACAGTGGTCCACCGCGAACAAAAAAGACACAAGCAAAACAATTTGCAAGCTACACAAAACATTTTCTCACACCGGAATTTCTCATGAGATGATTAAGTGAAAGTACAGCAAAACTTTTGTGCCTCATGCTGGAATCGAACCAGCGACCTTCTGTTTACTAGACAGACGCTCTGCCACTGAGCCAATGAGGCGCTCTAGTGCACTCTTTTCTTCTCGGCTCGAGTGCCTAGCGAAATGCAGGGAAAGCGTGTTCCTTTCGCCCCTTCACCCCACCCTCACTTTAGTCCTTCTTCCGCTTCCCTGGAGATTACTAGTGTCATGCTCATATGTCGTCGTTGCTTTCTGAGGATAAGGAGGCTCTGATGACTTTAGGAGGAGAAGGGGAAATACACTGACTCGAGTTGGCATGCAATGCTAGACTACTCTCTTGCTATCCTCATCCATATGCTCAGTCTGCACAAACTACTGCACAAACACAACTATACAGTCGGCCGGGAGAGCGGATGAGGGGAGGTATACGATCTGAGATGGATGGACGACACCACTACCGATATTGCGCATTTGGACAAAGTGCCGGATAAGAAGTCATGGTTTACGAGAGAAGCCCCGGAAATGCGCTTTGCAAAGCCCCCAATTATGTGTAACCACATTCGCGAAACCGTGAGAAACACATCCAATTTATGTGAAAGTGAATGGATATTGTAGAAAAAAATAATCAGAGTGATGGGTCGGATGTGGTTTCTGGGTTATTTGGTCTCAAGGAACCAATCTCTTCCACTATTATCGCATTTAGTGTTCGGGATGTGGGCTGTTGATTCGCATTTCCTGTCCTCTCTTCCACCCACAAATCAGAGGCACATTCACCATCATATCAGGCCGAAAGTGCGGATATTTTCCGTCGTGTCGTCATCAATCTCGATCTAAAGCGCGCTCATTAGCGGCTGGTTGAATGAAGCAGAGGCTTCTCTACGTATGTGTACATTCTCGAGTATTAATAGCGCCCTCGCCGTGTCTCCAGGAGAGGAACATGAGACGAAATGTGTCGAGACAACGACAACTTGAGATATCTCGATGGAATAATAGCGACCCCCTTTAAACCACCACGCCCCCGAAATAGTTGCCTCCATCCGAAACTAATCGGCAAACATCAAACGAAAGTGGGCAACAATCTTCTTCGGATGTTTTCGAAGCAGCAGCGGGAATCATTTCGCAGATGCGTCAGCAACTGAATCTGCTTATTGTAGCTTCTTTTCCTTCTCTTCTCTCAGCATGCTTTTGATCCCCTCGGCAACTGACTATTTCAAGCCCATTTCTCAACAGTATAGTAGTGTGTCGTCTTGACGACATCTCTTGAATAAGACTTCACTGGTTCCTTATTACGAATTCCCACTCGAGTACGGAGAAAGGCTTTTCCCATTCCCGTGCTCTCAAGGCTATTTTTCTTCACCCTCCTATTCCCACTTGGACTCTCTGACATTTAGATGTTGTGAAGAGGGGAGAGAGCGGGCGTAGCGGGTACGTTGAGGCCTCGCAATGAGTAGCGGCACATTGTTATTGTTC
This sequence comes from Pristionchus maxplancki, assembly GCA_900490775.1. Taxonomy (NCBI): domain Eukaryota; kingdom Metazoa; phylum Nematoda; class Chromadorea; order Rhabditida; family Neodiplogasteridae; genus Pristionchus; species Pristionchus maxplancki. The sequence continues at coordinate 484,872 of LS568980.1, read as the reverse complement.
CAGAATATTAACCAGATTGAATACGGTTTCACATCCAACCCTTCTGCCAATCTTCCCGTGACATCTGACCTGTCTGGACGAAAACAAACGCGCGTCAAGACTGTCAAACTGTTGATTCCGACCGTCAAGAACTCATTTATTCTCTTCCCTTCTCGTCTGACCCATTTCTGATCTACTCTCTGCTCTTGCGCGCAAAAAAACGGGAGGAAAGGGGGCGGAGCCAGGAGGGGAGACCCGGAGCCCCGCCCCTTGCTCCGCTCATGCCTCTATAGTGTACGCTCGAGTGTATGTGTGTGTGTGCTTGATACATTGACTAGTAGTGCCCCCATCCTTCGCATCTCATCGCAGCGATGTCTTCCCATCGCTCATCGTCAGCTGTTCGCGCTCCTTCCTCCGAGTCGGATGTTCCCTGCAGCTCCACCCTCTCCTATGCAATCGACAAAGAGATGGAACAAATGCGTCGTCTGAGTCTGCCCGCCACTCACAAGGTACTTATTTAATAATTAACAGGTGGCTAATTAGCCCATTAAGGCGATCTCGGCCAAGCCTCGTCCTTCCATCGTGGACACTGCTGAGGAGTGCGGTCTACTGGACATGTCTCCCTCAGATCTCGTCGCTGAGACCAATGTGGTACGTGCAGCAACTGCAGTCGGAAGTCGGAAGAGCAATGCAGCAAGAGAGCGGCGCTCAAAATAGCGAGACCCCCAAGCCCTCCCCCCCCCCTAAATAATGCGATTTTGTAGGAGCAGTCTGGCTTCCGCTACTACCACAGCGTGCTCTCATCAGCCTTCCATTCAAATGGATCGGCAACCATCTTCCTTGCCAAGTTCGACGCGAACACCAATCTGGAGAGTCTCGACTCGACGAAGATCCCCGCTGCGGTGAGCGTCCTACCTTCCCTCATTGTCTATTCCCCTCCATCCTCACTCTGAAGTCACTCTGAATCCAGCATTTTTCTGTCGTATTCTCTCTCCGACACCTTCCTTTGTCACAGCTCCATTAGGCGAGGGTGGTGGTTGCCTGAAGTCTCTCCTTGTTGCCTCTTTTCTCGCCCTCCTCCCGGTCTCAGCGATTCTTTGTCGTACTGTGGCCACACGCACCGTCGTGAATGCGCGAGTAGTGTGCGAATCTGTGGGCTGTAAGGGCACTCGCGCGCCTATTTATATCGCTGCCTCGGGGTATTTGTGGGGCTCCGGAAGGAAGAGGGAGAGCGAGTAGGCACTGTAGCTCTAAATCTCCAATCTCTGCATTGCCTATCACTTCCTGCTGCTCTCTTCAACTGTTCTTGTTGCAATGCAAACCCTGTTCAGGTCTTCGTGGATGCCACCTATCCTCAGACCGAGTTGGCCATGGCCGTCCTCGGTCTGCTCCTCTACCGCACCGAGGTGGCCGGCAAGAGAGTTCTCTGCCTTCTCCGTGCCACTGCACCGCACGAAGAGGACTTCTCGGTACTTATTCCTTCCCCTCCATTTCTCTCACCACACCTATCTAGAATACGAAAAAGAAAGAAGAGATTCGGATCATTACGCTTATTGCACCAGACTTATCCTGAACCCATCAGGCTAATGGAAGTGAGAAGCCGCCTAGTTAGGGGGGAAATCTTCGCCTTTGCGAGGGTTCACCGTTCGACATTTCGAAAAGCTGTCCGGAACCGTACAGAAGCCCTTTTAAATGTATGCGATTTCTGACCATCTGATCTCTGATCTCTAGGCGAGTCTGGAGCCTCTGAAGAAGGCAGCTACCAAGCTACGAGTCACTCATCACGTCCAGTGGGTTCCTCCCAAGGAGAAGAGGGAGAACCGCCATCTCAGCCTCACTGCAGGTACTGTAATTGTGCCCAATCTTGCCGTAGTCCCACTGTAGTCCTTGCCTACCGTATTCCCATCATAATCTATCCCAGAATAGAAAGTCAATGATCAACCTGATGCCTCATCGTAGTATCAGCCTTCGACGTAAGCGCTGACATTTACACAACGGCGTTACGTTGCGTGCTCTTCCCCTCATTTCGCTCAAATCCCCCCTGTTCGCTGTCCCTCGGGAGGATCACAAGTCAGAGATCCACCAAATCCTCGCCCGCGTCACATGTAGTGTAGCACTGACATTTCCTCCGGCGTAGTAGCTTCCGAGGATGGGCGCAGCCTATTATTATCCCCCCCCCCACTAGCCTGCGCACTAGGCTTGTCCTAAGTGATCGTTAGCAACGAGGTGTGTCAAGTGGCCTGTGATGCAGTCAAATGGCTACCTGCACTACAGGAAGTGGTAGTACAAGGAACTGACTTGCACATAGATACAATTGATATAATTAGCAAGACATAATTCCTCTACAGCCTCAGGCATGCGACTTCGAGTGATGCTGTGCCAGAGTCGCACGACCGTCGAGGCCCCTCCGAAGAAGGTCGTCTTCGAGGCCAAACAGCTCGTCGACCCATCCTGGACGGGCATCTGGAACTGCATCTGCCTGTGAGCAATTCTCCCTCTTTCTGACCTAGAAGGTCACATCCCCCCTCCAGAAACACTCGAGTAGCTCACCCCCTCTCCCATTCCACGAATAGTTCTCTAGGTCATCGTAATTACCCTCTCCCCATTATCCCATGATGTCAGCGCGAGAAGCTCGAGAGAGGGTGGGGGCTAAATATGGGCTGTTTAGAGTGGGGTTCGAGTCCGGGTCGCTTTCCCCGCTCTCTCCAGCTTCCTTCCTCGCTTCTTCTTCTTCCACTCTTGTTTTGTGGGGGTGGCACTGCAAGCAGAAAGAATAGGTCTTCCCTCTTCTTCTCCGCTCTATCTCGCGAGAAAAAATAGAGCTAAAAGAGCGTAGAAGAGCAAAGATTTGGGCTTAGCCTCTTCAGGACAAAATAGTAGTCGTCTAGTGAAGTCTGGGGCCAAGTATGGTGTTTTTGGTCCACTCAGAAGTCTTTATCGTGAGAAACCTAATCGAATTAGATGCACCGGAAAAAAACATTTTATCAGAGTCTAGGGAGGAAGCCGGGCTAGGCTACTGTAATCCGAGGGAGTCTAGCTCAAATTCTCCATTTCCTTTCAACCCTTTTTTGCACGATTTCCCACTATTTCCCGTCTAGGGTGGGCGTCGTATCAATTCAAAGAAGAAGAGCGATAGCTTGATGAATGACACATGGAAATGAACGCGTGACCTGGGAAATGAGGGTGGCGGTGGAGAGATGAGATGAGTGATGACGTGAATAATGAGACGTTCACCTTCAGATGGTGATCTGTCGACGTCATCGTCGATTCTCGTCGACTTCCTCGTCGTCGACGTCTTCTCAGCTGTCTGATTCCCACACGATCACTCACTGTCATCCATATTCCCAGCACCAGACAACTTTTCTGCCATAGAAGTCGAAAGATTACTATAGCTTCTAGCACAGTATTTATTCTTTGGTTTCTTTCCTTTTTTGTAATGGTTGCCCTCATCGTGTTCTTCCCTGCTGTGTATACCGCTTTCGTGCGTGTAAATACTCCTGCCAAGAGCAGGCTCATTCTCCCCATCCCCCGTTAATCCATTTGACGTCGTTCTCGCTTCTGTTATGTACCGATTTGTCCTTCTCAGCTCCCGACTCGAGAGACTGTTTCCCCCACTCGTATCCCTGTCTGTCCCTATTATCACTGATCTACTGTTTCCGATACACAGGACGGTGTCCTTTGAGTAGTACTGAGTAGCCCGTTTCTTGCTCTGTCCCGGTTAGTCTATTTGTACACTACGCCTCGTAGTTAGTCTCTGCTGTCCTGTTCCATTTCGAGTCGTCGAGATAAAACATCCTCTCATAATTTATTCTTTCCACATACTCACACCACGTGTGAGCAACACGGCATAAGCAAGCGGAGGGGAAAGGGGTTTCTAAATCAGCCAATGTACATATATAGAGACTAGTTAGTGGGATCGACACTCGATTCCTTAGGGGTTTGAACAAATTGAATGGAATGTGTGATACCGGAGTGGTTCAATAAACATTTTTGCTCGGGAACTTTTTTTCGCACGCCGCTCGTGCGTAATCCGAGAAGTACGAAGAAACTGAGAGGAGCTGTGTCGTGTGAGATTTGAGTAAGGAAGGGAATAGACAGGCGATATTTGACCGACCGGGAAGGGAAAGGGGAGATACTCGTGAGGGGAAGAGGGCATATTGCAAGAAGGGGAAGTAGGACGGAAATAGATCTAGTACAGTAAACAGTGATTATCCTGACGCGACGGGACAACAGATCATGTAGATGGAGTCGTCAGCGTGGAAGCACTCGGTTCCAGTAGGACATCTGCAATGACATCTCTTTGTTCATTGTGCATTCATGAATACTCGGGACTTGTTGTCTTCTTCTCATCTCAACAGGCGCCGACGGGGGATATAAGCGCACTACGACACGGGCAGATGGTATTCTTTGATGGTGTACCGGGTCGTTGATTGGACCATCGTCTCTGGTCTCCTATCTGTTGTTCGCATTCGTTCTCGTTGTCCTTGATAACGATAATCGAGAGCCGTCAAGATAAAAACAGGCGCTCTACGTATTCGTCGCTACGAACTACCAAGAATACAATGCCCCCGGGGGAGAGGACAAGGAGTGAAAAGACGGGGGTGCTCCCTGCCTTCTAATAGAATCACTGGAGGATGACGCCAGTTCCGTAACGCACTCCTTCTAATCCGGCCATGGGGAATGAGTCGTTTCGATGAGTCGGAACAGGAATTAGTGGGATTGGAAGAAGAATAAGAAGAAGAGATTCGTTCAGCACGATTAGTTCCTAATATACCAATGAATGAGTGGAATGAAGGTTCCATTCCGAGTCAGGGAGAATCAAACCGGTGTTGGAGGAAGGCCTACCTGGGAGGATCCCATTCGACTTCTCCTCCGCAAGCAACGACCATCCCATCTGTGTCTCTAACAGCGTCTTCCTTGGTGCAGAATGTCAAAACTGAAAAGAAATTCCGGTACTCTACAAAAAAACGAAAATCGCGTGTATTTCTGACGAATTCATTATTAATTCTGCCATCATTTCCAAAACAATCGTTGTTTTGCTGTTTCAAGCTCTCCTCGACCAAGCACCCTGCAGCACCCACAGGGCAAACAAACACTGAGTCACAATTGGCCAATCCACCCAGATTGCCCCAACCAACTCTTAATTAACGGGACCTCGTGGCTTTTCTCCCTTCCACCCACGCAGCCCCTTCCGAATTGCTTTCCCTTGCACACGATACAGTCTGTCTGGTCCACTACCGGGCTATTTACAGCTCAACCACGGCTACGGGTCTCTATATATCTCTCCCTTTCCTCTACGCTTTTTTTCTCTAGAACCGTTATAAACAGAAAGTACTCGGGCGATACAAATGAGAGAGAGAGACACAGTAACCGAAGCGGCTCTCCATTGAGAGTGAATGAGAGACATACAATGAGCGAAAAACAGTGACGCGACGGTTCTCCGCTTGAAACGAGAGGATCGGTCATATTAGATTCCCGAGTGGGGGAATACGATATTGGAGGGACGAGAATAGAGATACTACCGCGCACTTGAGAGGACCACTTCGAGTGGTCTCGACTACGTCCGAATATGGACAACGTGTTATTAAAAAAAATATAAAATAGCCTCTTACGAAATGAAATAAGTGGGGTAGAATATCCACAGTGACTCACCTTTCGGCCTCCAGATATAAGGGATCGGCTTGCGCGTTACGAAGAATTTATCAGAGTCATACGCAGTCGTCGTTGAAGGATCCTCCGTAGTTGTGGCCTCCTGTAGCCACTTTTTTGGTCTTTGATTCACTCAAGGCAATATGATTTCTGGCATGGGCAATAGGTTCCGAAGAGTGGCTATTTTTGATGGATGCTGTCTATGTTTTTCGTCGATCTCTTCATACCTGACTGGCTGCGGGGGAGTCAGACTCCTCGAGAGAGGAAACTTGCAGAGGCACACCCTTCTCATCGCCTGAATGAGCAGAGTAGGCGAGACGTCTCAGAATCGAATGAATCCATTTCACAAGCTATTTCATTCTCTCTGACTAGCTGTGGAGCATGGGAATTGGAGAGGTAGATTAGATACTCACCGGAAGGGACTACAGCGGGCTGAGCAGCCATGGGCATCATGCCTGAATCGTACAGTTTTCCACCATTCACACTTGATTACACACATCAATCCTATTATTAGATGAGCGTATGGGGGGAAAACAGGAAAGAGCTTGCAAGGAGGTCCCTTCCGGACGCCGTTCTTTGGGACGGCACGTCATTCTGGTCTTCTTGCTTTTCCCATTCCGCAACATCAGAATATGAGATATTGAGAACGCACCAGTCATAACCATAGCCTCTCCATCAACCGGCTGATGAGTCTTCACTGCATCCTTGCTCATTTTCATCATTTTCGCCATTCGACGAGCGGTCTAAGATATAACATTGTTGTATTTCTAAGTCTACATTCACAAATACCTTCTCAATGGACACGACCGGTCCGTCGATGGATTCTCCAATGACGGGTGCTTCTATAATGCATTTTTTTACTGAGGTTCTAGTCTTCATTACCCACCAACTTCCGTTTTGTCACTCATCATCTCAGGTTGGAGTCGATTGTAGCCTGAAAGTGGTCAGGTTTTTTGAGATGTCTGCGATTTGTCTGCAAATTCTTTCGTGTTTTCGGTGGTCGCCTATGAATGCAACGCCTCCGCGGCGGCGTTTTATGCAGGATCAGAAACAACAAGTGAAGTCGACTAGGGGCTACAAAAGGGTGGTTTCAGACACTCCTCTGGATGAAAAAAAATTGTTTGTTCAGCTAAATACAAATCCGCTTTGATTTGAACAACCCGGAACAAGTTGTATTCAATACAAACTCTTGCGATAACAACCTGGTTGAGTCTAGGATGAATTATAAATATAGCTCACGAGCTGGGGCTCGTCGAATGTCTTTGCCGAGTGAATTGCTGAGTGTTTCCTCATCGATATCAGCCACGGCCATCTCTGGCAACTCCATTGACAATTCCTCATCCTGAGCGATCTCTGCTGACTCCTCCGGAGCAGTCGAAGTCACGACAGGCTTGTCTGCGAGGACGGTGATCTCCACGATTTTTGTTGTTGCCGTCGCTGCGGTCGACACCGTTGCGGGAGCAGTAGTGGTTTCAACCGTTATAGGTTCAGTTTCTCTGGCTGTCATCGTAGTGGTTGCTGCAGTGGTCGTTGAAGCAACAGTGCTGGTTGCTGCGGGGGTCGTGGGAACTTCAATAGTAGTGGTCGACTTGGTCGCCCCAAATCTGCCCGCATTCAGCTTTGCCTTGATCTCTGCCTTCATCCGCTTGTCCTTTTTGCCAAAGACGCGAAGAGGCTGCAAAAAGGACGATTCAAGGGTGGGAAAGCAGCCCTATTTTTACCCAAACAGCCCAATCTATTTATGCCCTGTGCAAACCGAAGGAGCATGAGAATGATGGAGAGTGCACTCAGTATAATGCAATTTTGGACAGCGGAAGTGACTGACCGGAAGAGGGGAGAGCATCCGCTTGCCTCCCTTGCCGGGTATCAATGACTCTTCGAAGGGAGAAACTCGAGTGTCCTCGTCGATGAGAAGAGCATTGTCCATCTTCTTATTCTTCACACGGTACCGACGGTTCGAACGCTCCTGAAAAGATAGAATTGTAAAATAAAAATTAATAAATTGTGAGCTTTTCAGGGTATCTTCCCCAATTTCACGTTCCAATTCATTTAGCGTGTTATTCAGTCATTTTGAAGGGCATTGGGGTCTCATTTGCAAGTTCTCATTCCGAAGTCAGGCATCATTGTCGAAAACAGAGGGTGGGCACTGTTTACTGCGCGCTGGTCTGCCTCAGACTCTCCGGTATTCATGCAAAAGACCAAGCAGTCCTATCGTCTTCTCGCTACTGCTCACGAATGCAAACTCTCCGTGTACTTCATGTGAGGGCATCTCGGGTTTCACTGATTGAATGAACGATTGCGCAACGATCACGCCTAACAAAGCCAGGAATATCATAGTGTGAGGTCTTACGTATGTGTCTCGTGACCAGCATCTCTCAAGCATAAAATTCAGAATGAAAAAATGCAACCTACATGTGTCTTTCCGATGATATCCCTTCTCTGCTGCATGCCATGACCCGATCTCTCATCTTCGCTCTCCGGGTCCACATAATCTGCCAGATCCGAGATCCTGTCCAGATCTCTATTCGACAGAACCACTCGCTTCTTGAATAGCAGTGGATCGGCGGGAAGTGGCTTCTTAGTCGTTGTTGTGGTTGTGGTAGTCGTGGTAGTGGCGGGTACCACGAACTTGGGACGAGCGATCTTGGGCGCTAGGGGAACGACAGATCGAAGGATGGGAGCCACAGTCGGGACGGGGATTGGGAAGGCAGACTCGGGTGTGGTTCCGATCTGGATTCGCCAGCCTCCTTTGGTCTTGGGCGATGAGATCTGAACCGATAACTGAACTGAGATTTCACGAATTCAAGGAACCTCTCCGTCCTTGGAAATCTCCTTCTTGTCGTCGTCGAGCGAGACTCCGCGCTGCGAAGAAAAATAATATTCGATTATTAAAAACGCAAGAAAATCAGCAAAGAACACGAAAACATCTGCCCAGACATGGAGAGAAACAGCATTTATTATATTATCACGGCACACACACTGACACACTGAAGGGATCGAACCGCCAAGAATGAGGATTAGCAAGAAAATACCGAAACCGAAGCAAACAATATTATTGATTAGTGGTACGCTCGAGGTTCTCTCCATCTCACAATCTCTCTGACTGGTTAGAGAGGCTGCGAAATGGAAGCTCGTCGAGTGAGTTAATCGAGGCTCACGACGTAGGGATGGACGGCCGATCGGATGGGAGCACGACGTTGGTCGTCCACTGATTTGAGAAGGAGATACGAAGCATCGGCATGAGCTCGCGTCTCTTGGGCAGCGGAGCGAAGAGGCTGAGAATCATTGTCAATTCAGTCAATTCTTATCAAAAACATACCAGATCGGCCTTGGAGATACGGTTGCCTCTCAACGACATCTGCTGATTGCGCGACGGTTTCTGGGGAAAGTCGAGGTTGGCGACGGTCAGACGCTCGTCGGCGTCGAGAGGGACCAGCTCTGTAATACCCCAGTTTGACTGTAAGTAGAGCTGAAATGATTTACCAGGCGTTTTAGCGGTCTCGTCCTTGGAGAGAAGAGTGGAGATACTCTGCTGGAAGAGGGCCACCTGCTCGCGTTCCGATTGAGCATCCTGGATACGCCTGGAAATCGTTAAATTCAATGTTTCAATTATCTCTTTCAGATACTGCATCGTAATTGATGTTTGACACTTGATCGCTGCTTCGTTGTAACAATCAGGCGTCTCTATTATTACGCCTCTGTGATTATTGTTTTCGTGATAACACGTTGGCTCGAGACAGGTGAACAACAACTATTTGTGGAGCGCGATCAGATATGTGCCGATTCGTGATCGTTCTTTGTCTAGCAAATGGTCTTATTTGAGGGGGACAGAAGTGATAAAATAATAACTCACTTGATCAGTCGGCTGATCTCCTCATTCATCTGAGGTCCGTTCTTAGTCTCAGCTTCATGAATCTGCAAAATAGACTGATAGAAACTGAAACAATGCGACAATGCATTTTTTTTATTTTTTACTGAATGAGAGAATAATTTTGAACATGCCTTAGCGGTGCTCTTGACCGGCAGAATGTGAGTCGGATTAGGAACGATCAGAGGTCGGGGCTCGACAACTGGAGAGGGAGCGGCTGTAATGATATTCTCGTGAATGAATCAAATGTATTTTACGACCTATCTGATGGATAAAAATCCCTTACCAGCAGTCGGCTGTGTTTCCTTCACTTCTTCCTCCAGTGATTTGGCACCCGCGAAGTTGGGCGTGAACGACGCCTCCGTAGTCGACGGCGCCACAGTCGTCGTGGATTCAGTGGTGATCGGGGCCTGGGTGGTCGTCGATGTCGTGGTTGTCGTCTGAGTAGTAGTAGTCGTCGTCTGGGTAGTCGTCGTGGTAGGGACGGTCGTTGTCGTCGTGGGCACCGGAGTGGTGGTCTCTTCCTCAACAACTTCAGCACTGACTTCAGCAGATTCCTAAAAAAAGATAATTTTTTATTGTGAAAAAAAGAAAATCAACCTCCTCGTCGTCCTTAGTCGTGGCTTCCTCGAGTTCTGCACTGATCGATACTTCGGTTGTAGACGTCGTAGTTGGGGCAGTGGAAGGAATCACATCGACGACGGGCTTCTTGTCGAAGACGCTGGTGGGTTCATCTGAACGATTGCTTTACAGTTATTATCAAAACCCGCGATAACCCCTTTTAAAAATACCGATAGAGAAGCTGGATGCCTTCAGAACTCCGTCGGCGTTGACGAGAGCTTTCGTCTGCACTTGCGCAACTCCACGAGCACGAGAACGAAGAGGAACGGCGTTGCCATCGACTGAGAGAGATCTTTTGAATAGCTACTGATTAATTCACTCATCAATCTGTCCATTCAAATCCAATTCTGTTTCAGGTATCGATTTGTTTTCAAATCGCTTAGATAGTTTTGATTCCCGTTTTATTTGACCAACTTTCGCTTTCGCCTGCACATTCCACACTCATTTTTCGCCCTTTCGCCATTTCAGGATAAGAACCGGTAATCTGGTAATTAACGCTCAGAAAGTGAAATGATCTTGCGAGAAAAGAGATCGGTAGAAAGAGAGGGGGGAATGAAAGGGGCGAGTCGTCACTCACTCGGGTTCTCGTATTCCAGTTCGGATGAGATCGAAAGGAGATCTCCGTCGGTGAGCGGCTCGAGTTCCTCTGCATGATTGATTGATTGAGGAGGAAAACAAAACAGAGGAAGTAGTTATTGACTCTATGAATTGATCACAAGATAAAGGCTGATTGGCATAGTAAAAAAAACGAACCAGGCTTGGAAGTAGTGGGCTCATCCGTTTCATACGATGCTGGGTTGAACTCAGGTGCCTGCAATTGATATTCGAACAAAGTTGCAGAAATAGTAGGAATCGATAGGAATCACTCAATACTTCAGTTTGGATGAATCTCTGAGTGGTCGTGGTGGGTACAGTAGTTGGCTCAGTTGTAGTCGAGGGAGAATTGTGCTTCCTGCGATAGATTAATGTTTCCATTTGAAAAATCTTTTATCAATGATGTAACTAAAAGGCTTACAGGTACGGATTGGTCCCGAATGTCGCAGGCGCCTTCGTCGTTTGAATGTGCACGATCTTTCTTCGATTTGGAGGAACATCTTCCATGATGGCATCTGAATCGACTTTTTTTAAAGTAAGAAAACGAAAAATATATATCAAGCATTATCACAATATTGACACCACCTACCAATACTACGAGGAGCAAGATCGCAGAAGCGAACTTTGTAGGTCATTCCCTGGATGGATAGTCCATTGATGAGCATGTTCTCATTTCTGCAAATAATACAATTTTCGAAATGATATGCATAAAACATGTTTCAGTTATAATAAGTTAATGTGTGCATTCCAAAGACCGCCAACTCACTCAATAATAGAACTGCGAGTGAGACCGAGAGGCTTGTTGAAGGTGAGCTCTCCACAGTTGAATTCGTCACGAGATCGAAGACGGCAGCACAGCACTTGGATTCTGCATAAAATTAATTAATTGTCAAATAATTTCGAAAATAACCTCGTCTCGGAGATTCTCGTGATGCCGGCCATATATTCTCGTGCTCGACAGCTCAGATCGATGTCATCATCGATGATAGGATCGAACATCTGTAATATTTAAATATCTATTTTATTGAAGAATTGTTTGCTCAGGTCAATCCCTCTCAAATCTGGCTTCTGTCTTGCATATTCAATTTCGAAAGTGCACAAGGGCGTTGCTGGCAAATATTTACCTTAGAGTAGTAGCAGTCTTCTCGCTCCACGGACTTCACTCCTCCGGGCATATTGATCCACGGGTAGATCTGGAAGGAATTTGATAATTTCATCATCGTAAAGATCTCTACGATATGTTCAACGTTAAAGGGAAAATAAAAAAATAACAATTGCAAAAACTCGAACCTCATTTACATCATCACAGCTAAGGTCGAACACTACATCCTGTCTCGCTGCACCGACCGATTCCACCATCTTTACGCCCAGACCTGTTGCTCCAGCGCCCTGAAGATTGATATTAAAAGTTCTTTTTTTATATTATGCCCCTTTTTAAAGTGTTTCGGAACATTTACGAATAAACAAGGAAATTCTACCGTACCTTGGGGCATTCTATCCTGAAGTTATCGAAGGGACTGGATGCGAAGTGGTTCTTTGCAGCGTATGCTGTGCCCGCTAATAACAAGCAGAGCCAGGCCGAACCCATTCTGAATCGAGCACTCTCGACCGGACAAACTCGCGAGAAAAAAGATGAGATCAGGATGAAAAGTACAATGACCACAATGCGTGGAGGAACAGAACGAGGTCAGTCGAGTCTGCTGATCTTTATCTGTAGATATGATGGATAGAGGAAATGAGCAATGACCTTAGGTAGACTAGCGTTCTATTGCTTTGAGGTTACGGTTCCAGCGATCAGTTCAACGAATTCTGCTATTCACTGCGACTGCAAGCTATTCTTCATGTGTGGAAGTCTCTAATGCGCTAGCGACTGTGAAGTCAATGAAAAAAACTGATTGAACTGGGCCGATGAATGGAAAACGAAAGGGATAGAGAGAGAAAGTGGCGATCCATAGGCGGGAATCCTTCCCCCATGATCCACTCTCCTCCTCCTCCTCGGATCGCCAGCAGCTAATGCTATGTGCGCCCAAGTAGGTCACGACGGAGAAATTGAGAGGGAAAGGAGAGAGGGACGAGCGGTGTTCATTTGGCATCGAAAGGGGATCTGCACTCAAATGATGGACAGATGGACCACCTGCAAGACAAGGCTATGGGTCATTGGGTTCACTGCTGCAATCTTCCCTCTTCCCTCCAATGCGTTTCACATGTCTATCAGCCATCTTTCACACTTCTTAAGAGGCATTTGACTTTGCTTATCCGTTGAGCGACTCTCGACCACTCGACTAAGTGATTCTCTGATCTACTCTAATCCCTCCTCTGCCTGGCTCCCCCAATGAGTAATGATGCCCCCTGCCTCACTTCCGGGGTTTCTCAGAGGAAAGAGACCTCTCCCCTTTCTTCATCAAATTCCACTGCAGGCCCGTCCCAGCCCGCGTAATGACACACGTCTGTTGTCTCTTCCCCTCCCTTTAGCCACTGCCCTCGGCGAGTCAGTTGTGTGCTCTAGCACAAACCGGACACGCGCCGCGACACGCATCGCGTGCTCTGCGTCTCTTTTGGTGCATCTCGCCCTATCCCCCAGCCCCAGCCATCCCTCTCTTCTGTATTTCGTCCTCGCTTGTACACGTCAACACGTCGCCGTTATGGGGAAAGAGGAGAGAGAGGGGGGAGAGATAGGAAGGGAATTGTTTTCGTGTTTTGTCGTCGAACGAGCAGCAGCGATTGCTGCCTGTACAGTGTTAGCCATCCCACTCCCAGGCCCGCCGATTCCTTCTTTCCTCCCATCACGCCTATGTTTTTCCACTATCATTGGCTCTTATCAGTGTCCGAGGCCAGCCTCTCACTCCGCCCAGCGTTTGCCCTCTTGCTCCAGTCACTCGAGAGCCTGAGAGTGCAGTGGTGATCGTTTCGAAATGCGCTTGAACTGAATCAGCTGACTTTCGAAAACATCGTTGACATCGTCTCTTCAACCCGGTAGATCAATCGATTTGTTTGATCTTAGACTTTCACTCATGTTTACCTGTCGTCGATGTTTTTCTAGCCGCTTGTTCTCACCATCGCAAACCCGTCCCGTCGGAGACGTGAACGGGCTGATTGTTTGACACCCTTCTTCCTCCCTCAACTCTAGCATGTTCCCACTCACTCAAGGTTCGATTCGCTCGCTGAGTAGTGTGATTGAGTGTGATAGGGGACAAGTGATAGATGATAGTGTGCGTCCCCTCTCTCATTGCTCACTATGATCGCAGTCCCTTGACCTATTCAATCTTCCGCCGTATCTTCTGCTTTTGCTTACAAACCTGTCTTATCGTGATCACAGTATTATCATCAATCTTTCAAATCACTTTTATTGATCACCAACTCATTGCAGGTCTCGTAAGCCCGACTGGGTGGTTGCAGATCAGCAGTCGGGTTTTCTTGAGCACTTCTCTCTTCGGGTTCCGACAACCAACTTCTTCCCTCCTTTACCTCCTCGCTTACGCTTCTCAATAATGGACCTCGCCGCTTCTGTTCCGCCTTTCGATATGGTGAGTTGTCAGTCATATTAGTTCGATGTAGTGCAGTTGATATTGTAACGTCATCTGAAACCAACATATCAAAGCAAATATCCGAATTCCTCTCATTTCTGAGAATGAGATATCGCTAAGAATCGAGAGACGGAAAATTAAGTCCGACACCCCTAATCATAGGTGTTGAGAAGGAGGAGCTAGTGGCAGTGCTTTACTCAGTCACATATTTCCAACATACACTATCTGATTTTAGATCACTGTATTTGACGAAATAGGAGGTTAGTGTTGCGATCGTGAACTCTTTTCCATAAGTAGCTTAATTTTGACGCGACGATTCCACTGACTCCCTCATAGTTGACACGTTTCTTCGGTCAGAACTGCAATTCGTCGCCCTTTTATTGCGCGATATTGCCGCTCCAGATTTCATTTGAAATCTCTCCGTTCAAACTAGCTCATAAACCAGCAAATGTCATAGTGGTTTGCTCCCTCGGGGCTCAATCTGAATGATTTCACCTTCTGCCTTTCCCATTCATAATTAGATGTCGTGGTGCTTGTACATAGTCGTGGTGTGCTTCCCATAAGCCTCCACACATCTCAGATCATATAAATTCGTCTCTCTCACACTCGCGGATCTCTTATCCCTACTAGACCAATCCGCAGTCCCAGTCATGTACCATCCATCCGAGTATCCGCCAGTGGTAAGCTTTCCCAAAGCAACAGAGAAAATGCGGTGTGCAGAATGCATTCGAAACTATGACGTCACGTGAGATAATTCTCTAGCATAAAATCATAGAGAAACCATTTTGATTGACATCGAAGCATGTACAGCAAGGAGCCGAACGATTGGCGGTGGACGGTGATTTTGAAATTATTTTATTTTCCGGAAATATAATTTCGACAATTGCAGAACTGGAGGACTACCGTGGAGGAGGCGAGTATGCTGGGCAATGGAGCGGATACGGGACCGTACGATCTATATTCTGTACCGGTAAGAGAGCAGAATTTCAGTCTTTCAGTATCTTTAGCTCTTCCGAGTTCACTTGTATCCTTCGAATTTCGAAATCTCATTTCCTTATTTCCTTTCACTATGTTTTTTGCAATAACAATTGCATTCGCCGGGTTCATCCTCATCCGGAAACGATCTAGTCGTTTGCTCTATGCAATTGACTTCCTTTTCGTAACGGGTGGCACTATGGCTTCTCATTTCGGATACGGTCGTTGAGAGAGAGAGGGAGTTTAAAACTGAGAGAGACTCGTCTTTGCATCCTCATTCCACTCATTTCGTCATGGAAACGCGTGAAAGTGGCAATCATGTAGGCAGCTGGCGCTCCCTTGACGACTCGCCATCATAATGGAATTCGTACACCTGGAATGGGTGCTCTAGTAGAACTGCAAAGGAAAAAGGAAAAGGAGGGACGTGGAGGGAAAGGCAATGCATCTTTGATGGCAATAAAATTTAGCGGCGTGATATGTTCAAGGGCTATTTACACGTCGATAAACACAAAACGAATGCTGAATATGGCCATCTTCATTGAAAAAAATTGTAGAAATGTTTTATCAATAAAACATACTGACTTTTCCTACTCTAGAAATACGACAAATCCAGTAAACAATATTGCAGGGTCATCCGTTCTCGGCTCCAATGATGGATACAATGAGCACGTATGAACTGAACTCCATTCCGATGACGCCACTCCAGCCGGTAAGAACAATGGTTGACCAGTCGACATTTCGAAAAGGTTTCGGAATGCTTCCGGGGCATTTTCTGAAGAAACGCCATTTTAAGCACTGAGATGTTAGCATTATTGTAGCATGCGCTTCTCTCGGGGTCATTAATTCTTCAATCCGGACCAATAAAGCCAGCAATGCGCAGCAATGAATTCTGCTTCGTATCTATTACAGACTCCCTCGAATTGGCCTTTTCCCTACGTGATAAATGGTCTGATTCTCCCCATCACATACGCTCTCTCTCCAATGAATAGCGAGAGACCGCATGATACAGAGATACGTTCCTACGTCTGATAACACGAAACGACTGCATTTGAATTTGCGTAGTATCAGAACCAGCGAGGGGCCAAAACATTAGTCCCTCTTAGTGGCTACAATAGCCAGTGCGTACTGATAAGGAGTCGATTCGCTCCTCGTTTCCGACCCTCAATTCAGTTTTAGTTTTGGAATTTTTCAATTTTGGAATTATTTATTTTCTATAATAATTGAGAATTTCGAAATTGTATTTTAGATGACGATGATGTCTGATCCGAGGCACGGCGACATGATTGGATCAAACATGGATCTGGAGGATGCACTGGGATTGATGCCACACCATCCGGACCAAGTAGTCGTCAGTTATTATTTATATATTTCTTAGCATTATCTATTATAATAGTAATATTTATAATTAGGGTCACCATAGAAGGTGCAACTTTAATTCTTTCTCGACAATCTAACATTCTCCTATAATTATTGCCCTTTCGTCCAGGACTATTTTCATCCATCTAGCAAAATTAAATTAAATTAAAATGGCCTATGCCAATTTCGGGGAATGTTTTTCCTTAGGATCGGGGTTTGATTCCTTGAGAAAGCGTATGTTTCTCTCCGTGCGTGATGTTACGTCTTTTGTTTACTCCAGGCCTAGACGTGATACCTTCATCTAGATACGTCAAGGTCTCAAGTCTGTCTAAAGATCCAGCACAAAAACTTGTGTGTGATTAGTGTATGAACAAATGATCATCTGGCTAGCATAAATTATAAAAATATCGAATTCCCAGATAACATGCAAATTATTCAAATTGGTTTTTTTTATAATTGTGAAACGGTTGCAGAACCCGCTGGATCCTCACAACATGCACCATACGTATCATCCACAGCACCATCAGCTCAACCATCACCAACCGCAGATGCAACACGCCTACATACCCGATTATGCCACCTACCACCAGGTATGCAAGGTCATTGGGTCAGACGAGTTCGGCGGGTCAGATATATTTTTCCTCAGGAGATGCAGCACGAGCAGCAGTTGATGTCGCAGCCGCAGATGCTGCTGCCGTCGCAGATGCAGCAGCCCATGCAGCCGATCGGGCCGCCGACCGCCGTCGTGCCGCCGCTGCAGCCGATGACCATCATGCAGCAGCACGCCACCTCGCAAAGGGTCCGTTTTCTTTTATTTATCAAAAATATTGAAAATATCGACGATCAAACCAATTTTTAAAGTAAATTACTAAAATTTCAGATGCAATCAGCGCCCATCCCTATCCCCATTCCCGTTCCGCCTCCTCTTCCTCCTCAATCGATGATCGAAGAGTCGCTGATGGCGAAAATGAAGTTGGAAGATCCGAATATGAAAGTGAGAAAATAACGATTAGTACAATTATAGCACTTGGTTGGAATCTAATCATCTCAGTAGTGCCATGGTGTTTTTCGTAATCCAGTCTATTTCACTGATAGATGCTTCGGCGTCCGAGGGGCTATTTTTATAGGGCAATCTCTAGATAATCTAGGATGAGCACTTTTCTTGCACTTTTGTGTGATATCACAAATATGCGGTCTATTTGATGAAAAAAATGGATTGCAGGTGCGCGAGAAGTTCAAAGAGCACGTGAAGGAGGGGCCAGTGATCGTGGTCAGCAATCTGATGATTCATCCAATTATTCCCCCCCTCTCCCTTAATGGCGCTCGTCGCATTGACTTTATTAGCGAAAATGGCGCTGCGGCAGAAGATTGGTTTTCAGCCTTTTCGATATTATTTGCCGGTTTCCGGTGACGCTTTTAAAGAAGGACTATACCTCAATCTGGGGAGGGTAATCTGACCACGTGATCATATTCGTCCATTGATTATCTATACTTTGGCAAATTTTGAAATCTCAATTTTCATTCTAAGCCGAGCTACGCGCTCAATAAGTTGTAACAGCCGCACAGGCAAAATCAAGATGCGCGGTACAAACAAGAATTGGGCAAAGGGCGGCTCTGCTGCCGGCTCGGCTGTTTTTGTCGCTCGAGTTTCACTCTGATGCTGTTTTATGTTTCCTTTATATTTTACATCTTGTTCTACACGTGCATTTTGTTCTCAGTGCTAACAGCAAGCCATGTCGATGGGTTAATCTGCGATTTCCAGGTTGCGGATGACGAGCAACGGTCGGCACGTCGGCGAGGCGAGTTTGTTTGATGGCTTCTCGTTTATTCACTATAGTCTTCGCTTTGTTTAGTTTTTCAAGACTTTCTCATACCCGTCTATCGCTTTCGAGGTACTGAAACTAATCGCACAACTTCAGGACATGCGTGGTCTCGTCAAGGTGGTAGACTCCGGCGCACCCACTTCTCTCTGGAGCGAGAAGATTAGTGCTTTTTTTTGCCTTTTTAGCTTGTTCGAGGGGTTTTCTAGACTGCGTTGTAGCATAAATTAATTAATTTTCGCACAGAAACAATAGTGTTGTAGTTCTGTTATTATTTGAATGGGAAACATTTCAAGGTGCCCGAGCGTCACTCACCATCTATCTCGCGCGCGTCACACGACGAAGATCGATGATCGACAATCGTCGTTCGTGGTTTTTGTTTTTGCCTCATTTGATTAAATTTTTTTTGGAGATAAAACGCCTTATATCCAATCCGTTTGTTTTGTTTTGCACAACAGGGGAAGGGAGACATGAAAATAATAGATGTAAGTGGAAAGACCAGATGATACTGGAGAAGACGCTCTACAATCGATCAATTTTACATAGTATACGGATTATTACTAATGCAACATGGAGCCCATCTACTCGGTGCCTTCCAAAATCAGTGGAACGAAAGATCTCTCGTTGCGATTTTATTTACAAATAATTAAATTTTATATTGTGAAGAAGTATTCGTTTCGAGTTGACAATAACATTGACAATAAAAGTAAGGAATAGTACAAGATACAAGGGAATATTCCATCTTCATGGTTATTCAGAGCGGGATTACTTCCGAATCTTCGATCACAATCTCTTCCTCGAATGGAATTTCCAGCACGACCACGGCTGAAATGGATGATATCGATAATAGAGAGAAATAGTGGATTGAGGGGAAGGACATTCCAAATAATACTGCATACTTTTCCAATGTTCATGTGTGAGAGACAAAAGAGAAATATTTCATCGTCATTCTATCAGCAATTCTAATTTCAATCGTCTCAGTCAAAGAATCACTAACCCTCTTTTGAAATTAACAATTTCTTTCAACGGAAGAAGTGGAGCAATCTGGAGATGTTGAACGTTCTCTTTGCCGAGGGCCATATCCAGAAGTTTAGGAGACACTGTCAATTAATATCGAGTTTCATCGTCGGATCTGAACAACAGAATAATAGAACAATAGAATTTGATGCCATAGTCAGATCTTGCTAAAAAAAAGAGGGAACTCACATGAATTTGAGTAGTTCGAGAGTGACGTTGTGGGCCATTTCTCCCGTTACCATTTCGGGAATTTTGATTCCGCCTTTTGCTGCTATGAGGATAGAAGGAGCATTCTGATAGAGAAGAGATTGGAGGGGGAGAGAAGGAAGGAGAGAGACTCACGACAGTGGATGGGTCGACAGGGGCGATCACTGGTGGATTGTAGAAGCACGATGTGAAATTGAAGACTGCATGGAAACTGAGCACCTGAAGAGATAGTCTTCCTTTCCTTTATCAGAACACATTGAGAGTAATAGAGCGAGCGGGGCTCGAGCGAGCCAACTGTCGAACAAAATCACGTCTTATATTTCTAATCATAGAAATTCTAGAGTTTAATTAATTACAGCAAATACCGCTTGCTTGTAAGAATAAATTCAGAAACCTGTTCTACTCATGTCCGGTGAAGCGACGAGTGTGCCTCCGTGTGCGACTAGGGCCCGTTACAGCGTCCTGAACCTGAAAATATCAAATCAGTTTAGTGAAACGGGCGACACGCATGTACGTGAAAATACTAATTATTAAAGTAGGCTAAACAATCGAGCGGAGAGTAAATAAGGAAAGGAACGCAACGATCAAGGCGAGAATCTGGGTGTAAACTGTTTTCAAAGGACTGCGCGAGTTATCACAGCCACAATTAGTCTCTGTGTCGTCAATAAGCCTAACTCCGGTACGCTTTTTCTTATTTTACTAGAGATGACCATAGCAAAACGAATAAAATGCGAATCAAATCGTACAACTGATTTTTAAAAAAACTCGCGCTAGGTCGCTTATGAACTCCATATTTCGTCAATCCAGGAACTCGAATATGGAAAAACGAGGCACACAGGTTCTAGCGTGAATCAAGATAGTAAATAACAACAAGCAATAAATAATTAATCGGGAAAACTGTAAACTTGAAAAGCTTTCGAGCTGACGCGCTCGCAGCTACCGTACCACCGAAAAAAATGAAAAAATTAAAAGTCTGAAAAATTTATCACAAACTGATTTTGCCCCGCACAGGGTTTTCGTGGTGGGACGCGTGAGGTATAGTCCTCCTTTAAAGTTCTAGACGCGTGTTCATAAATCATCAGTTCTGCTCTGACGCCTTTCTCCTCCCTTTCTCGCATCTATTTTCGCCTGTGCACTCGACAGGAAGCCGTGGAATTCCCACGACGGTATCTAACTATAGAATATAGCAGTCACTGGCGTGGCAGTTGGCGGGCGAAAGTGCCCAGAGTACGCGATCACTTTTCTTTACACCCGGTGAATTGCGATCTCTTCCTCTCTGGAATCTCGTTCGTTCACATGCGCTTTTGAAGGTGTCGAATATTGATGGATTCGAATCTACTACCGAATATGAGAGTGCAAAACGCGATCAATACAACGCCATTCCTATTCTCATTGTACTTCACGGATGACTAATATAGTCAGAAGGCGTGTGTCAATACCGTTGAGTGGTGACAGGGAGCTTACCTCACCCATCAATGAGGGCACGTTCCGGAAGCATTGCCGATAGCCAGCTGCTATCTCTCTGCAGAAGAGCTTCTGGTTTCTGCTTCCTCTTTATCTCTCTTCTTCTGCTCCCTAACTAATTCTGAGTACGTAAGAAAGAGAGCGGACGAGAGAGCGAGCAACGTTTATTTTACACACAGAGAAAGACGTCGCTTCTCCTGCTGAGAGAAGTGATGACTTGGCAACTTTCGTGTCTCTCCCCGCAAGGAAAATCGATTGATCGGCTGCTGAATCAGAGAGAAAGGTCGAGATGAAAGGGAGAAGAGCGCCTCTGGGCGAAAAGAGAGATAGTAGGGAGAAGAGGGGAGGGGTGAGTGATGTAATCGATGGTCCTTGCGATCTGAGAGTGTGGACAGAGAGAGAGAGAGAGGGGGAGGGGAGAGGAGAAGAGACTGCTAGCTCGCCTACCGATCAATCCATAGCTCTCGCTCTCTCTCCTCTCGATCCAGGTCAACGGTCCAGAGAGAGACGAGAGGGATAGAGAGGAAAACGATTCCCCGTGTGCTCGCGATCATAACTTTCGCGCGTGGAGTTGTTTTCGTTTGGGCGAACAACAAGTTGTCATCATTAATACTATCATTATTTAGACCCCTTCTCTCTCGCACTGTTTTCGATCTCCCCCCTGTAGCCACACTCTGATCTCTTTTCTCTCTTTCGCTGTATGCAGTTAGTCCCAAAAGCTGGCGCCAATATTTGATAAGTGAAGTGAGGGTGCGAGCAATGACCTCGGTAATCTCTCTTCGTTTCCCTCGATTATGCATTTATTTCTCTCCCGTTTTGTTGCGAGAAGGAAACGTAATAGTAGGTTGTAGATTGAGGGAGAGGTAGTGATGATAAGGGGTGTGATAGCCATAGATGAAATTGTCCATTTCATTCACCTTGGAGACAGTACTTTTCTCTAATCACTGGTTTCTCACCAAATATTGGCCAAACTACCTGCGCTTCTCTGCTCATCACGTGAAGTAAAGAAAACTCAACAAGTTTTCGGGTCGCCCGTACTCTCTTTCTCACTCCCTCCGCACAAAACAAAAACCGTCCTTCCTCCTTTGCCGCTCTCTTCACCTCAATGATTATTATCGACTGTCTCTCACAGCTTGATGAGTAACATTATCTAGCCATTATCCGTGCCCTATTCACGTGACATTCTCTTTTGGTCAAGCATCAATGCCCCGGAGCAGTGATCTTCATCGTATTACTCATACTTCGGATGCCGCGAGATAGCTCTGAGTCTTGTCGCATTTCTGGTCAAAGTCCGTGCGCCCTCCGGCGTGTGTCAAGTGATCGCTTCCTTGTGATAGTGCACTGACCCAATCACTTGGTCTCGTCACGAGCACTGATGGACCCAGTGGCGTAGCAGGGGAGAGAGATGAAATCCGATCTAGAGAGAGAGAGGAGGGAAGGGAGAGGGACTGCGGAAGGACGACGACGAGCTTTACAGCGTGTGGTGTGGAGTGAGACCCCGATCGGCCCCGCGCCAAGCGCCGACGAGAGAGAGACTAATTGCGAAACACTACTACTCACTGGTCACTGTAGGAGTTGCTCGGCCCTGCCACTTATTCTCTCCCGCTTGTAGTATCATACATGAAACATCACGTGAATACACGCATTGTTATCGTTGTGAGTCGCACTTTGAAGTACAATGCGGGATCAGCCTAGAAACTAGAGCCGCAGCCTTGGTTCAGCATAATAATGCTCCGGCTGATCATTGCTCGTCTGCGGGGATTGATTAGAGCCGCGACTTCCGGTCTTAGTCAGGGGGAAGAGTCGCTTCAGGTATCTCTCCCCTCTCTGTCACTCGCTTCTGTTTGAGTTGCGAGGGGGCGCTCGACTTGCCCTCCGTGTGAAGTGACTCACTTTATCCCACTTCTACGATTTTGTTTTTGTTCGCGCGCTTTTGCACTCCCTTCTGAACTCTTCCTCTGTTTTCAAAAGGCGCTCGTCGCTCTTTTCTTTCCCCCCAATAATCTCTAGTTTATCTCGCTTCTGACATTTCCCTCATGAGAATATTCTAGCTGTCATCCCTCATTAGAAAAGGAGCACAGTATCCCCTCGCTCCTTCCCCACTGGTTGTCATCAGAATACAATCCGCATATTGAATTCATCACAGACGCTTAGCAGACGCTTTTTCCCGCAAAAGACAGGTGTTCTCAGTCGCAACACTCGCCTGTAGAAGTCACGTTCACATTTTCGTTTTTTGTTTTACTTTTTATTTCGTTAATTAATTAATTGCAGGGCGGTCGTCGCTACGAGTTCGTCCTCGAAATGACACCGGCTCAGTTGACAACCCTGGCCTCCGCCGATCGATCTGGTGATCATTTTTTATATTTCAAATTTATTTTTAAACGCTTTGCATCCACACCCATCTTCAATTCGATACAAAAAGTAAATTATGCGTTCCCTCAATGAATCATCTTTACTCATTTTCCTCGAGGGCAAGATCGTACACAGCAATCAGCCCACCCCCTCGCGCCCCCATCTCATTCTCTGTTTTTTGCGCTACGAAGAATACGGAAATGTGCGCGGGTCGCGCGAAAACACAATCTATTGTGGGCAACAGATCCGAGGATAATTTGATCCGCACGGTTGAATAGAGATTCCGAGTGATCGGATACGATTGTTCAAACAAGTAGAGGAGGGATGCGCCTTTTCCATTGTGCTTATTTTATTTCCCCAGATGTTAATCCTATTTTAATTTAAATATCTCTCTTCAGGAGGGCCGAACTCGTCTCAATTTCAACATCAATTCTCGAATCACGGGTCACACAACCATAATCTGCTTCGGCCATCACAGATTGCTGCGGAGAAGGTACTATTTTTTATTTGTCACTTATTTGTATTCTATTTACTCTATTGACCAAAACATTGAAATATATACGTAACATGAACAACATCTCTATGTGGGTGACTCATTCATGTCACTTCAAAATTTATCTAGTCATTGATTTACAATTAATGTTGTTCAGAGCTACCGTAGCTCGTCGGATGCGCCATTGCGGAAGCTGACTGTTGATCTCATTAAAACGTACAAGAACATCAACGAGGTAAGAAAAAATACCCCTCTCCTAATGAGATATGGTCAGATGCTCTCTCTTCTTCATTCTTTCTTGTCACATAGTCAGTGCGAGATAGAATGAGATCTAGAGAGTGCCAGACCATTAGTCCGCGTCATTCCCAGAAAAATAGAAAACAGGAAACGAAAACAGGTACCTTAGCTCTCAACACTTTTCATGTTAGGAGCAGTCGTCTCTCCTTGTCTGTTATTTTGTTTCTGTTTTTCGTCTAGAATAGAAGTCGCTTCTCCGTTCGTCGACCTTCCCATGCGGTAAACTAGGCTAATTGCGTGCTCAGCACCGTTAACTAGGGTCATTTTGGTCACAAGATATCGATCTCGTCCGCCCCTATCGTCGCAATACTCGATATAGGAGAGGGTAGCAGAGGGAGAAAGAGTAGTGTTCCCCTCCTCCAAAACACTGCCACTGATAGTAAGGGACGTCGTGCCGATTCGTCCCTCTCAAGAACCTTATCGTATGTCCCTTTTCCCTGATTACATGAATCTTGACGTCGAATCCATCCAAGATCTATACAATCTGGCGATCACTGCGATGCTCAAAGTGGTAAGAGTTGTCTGTGTGTGCAAAGTACGCTACTCACTGTTGTTGACACTCGCAAGTACTCGATATTTTGATGTGTGCGGAGGTCGCCTCTTCATAATTCTCCCTTTCTTCGCCTTTTTGGAGAGGGATTCAGGGTTCCACAATCGAGGAGGGGGGCTTGTTTTCCATCACCACCATAGATCTTGAGTAGAATAGGAGGAGGCTTAGAGGACGTTCTCCTCCTCTTCTCCGCTTTCCTCGCTTTTAAACCATGTTAGAATGGAGTGTACGAACAAAAGAAACGAAAAGAGGAAAAGACTCTCGCGCACGCTAGAGATGCGAGACGGCGGAAAAGAGGCCAGAAATTTAGAAGGAGGAGGAGGAGGAGGGAGAAAGGGGCGGCGCCTCATCCAGGACTGCGGCCCCGATTCCGACCCGCAAACCATAGTGAATAGTGTCGTAGACCGATGGAGACGGATGCTCTGAATCCTCGACGTGATGATGGGTACACAACGGTTGCACCTGATGACGATACGGTAGCTGAAGATACGGTACCCTCCTGGACTCCACCCAGTTCCTCCTCAACAACCCCATCCAGTCTCAGCGGGTTGTCAGAATCATCCGATATTTCCGCATCTAGCATCCTTGCCTGCTTCACTTGCGGAATTTCTGCGTTAATCGTAAGCCATT
Source organism: Pristionchus maxplancki (assembly GCA_900490775.1). Classification (NCBI taxonomy): domain Eukaryota; kingdom Metazoa; phylum Nematoda; class Chromadorea; order Rhabditida; family Neodiplogasteridae; genus Pristionchus; species Pristionchus maxplancki. The sequence continues at coordinate 459,476 of LS568980.1, read as the reverse complement.
TTACATCTATTTGATGCACGGAAGCTGATTGATTCAGTGCTTCACCATACAAGATCAAGTGTTCATGTTCTTGATTAGGCCACATCTCAACGCGCAATCATCTCCTTGTTGAATGGTTGGCTGTTACAGTAGCTGGCCTTCTTCCTCCCATTCTCTCTCCCTCAACTCCAATCTTCCCCCTGGGGACTAACCCATCAATCAGTCTTCTCTCTCTCTCACTTGCTATGTTCGAGTTCGTACGGGCCTGGGCCAATTCCGAGAACAGAGGAGAGAAAAGAACTTCCCTCTTTTCTCTCCCTCGTCCCTTACTCAATTTCTCAATTCGTGCAACAGAGAGATCCACTGTCTCCTAATTCGCTTCAGACGTTTCGAAATGGGGAGTGCATTAGGGGCTGTTCGAGATGCTCCGAATCCACTTAGACTCGCAACAGCGAATCCATTCTGAGAACCGATGACTACGGTAGATTACATTATCAGGGGGATCTTAGATGCGGAAAGGTCGTCATCAAACAGTAGATAACGATATCTGAGAATATGGCGATGATCTAAGCGGCAAGGGCTTATCACCTCACGATACACTCTCGTTTCGACGCGACGGAGCGACAAGCGTGATAAGAACATCGATCCATTTCATTCTCTTCCCATTCCAGTCGTTCTACATGCGCAAGAATCGTCGGGACGGAGGCGCGGAAGGCAACGCTGGAGGTGAGGATTACTCCATTTTGGAGTTACCAAAAATAAAAGTTTTTGTAGGTCCATCCACCTCGATGCCTACTGCAAACCCGGCGGCGCCGCCGATGGGCCAGCCTGGCTCCGGGTCCAACACCAATACGGACGCATCCAAGTACGCTTCATTTTTATTATTTTGATACTTGAGAATTTTAATCAATCCAGACTAATATCGTAATGGTGTAATGGTCTGCGCTAGTCCTCATCCCTTTGGTTTTCTGAGATGTGTCTCCGGGGTTACGGTGGGGCCGTGCGTCAATCGTCGTTATTCTCCATTCGCTTCGCTTTTTCGCCGGCATCGTTTGAGCGCACGTTAGGCACGATAATTGTCGATTCTCTGGAGAGAAACGAAAACGAGAAGAAGAAGCGGAGTAGGAACATGTGTAGCCCATCATCTTCTTTCTGTTCTTCCTCCCTTCTTCATCTCTCTTTTGCTGTCCGTCCCGATTCCATTCAGAATGATGGGCGTTTCGCTCGCTCAAAGGGACAGAACGTTCCCAGAAATTGTTGAATAAGCACCGCAGTAAACTTTAAATGGCCACGCTCAATAGCAGAGAGAGTCTAGTTGGCTACAGGAAATTTGAGAGGAGCTCCGTTGTGCGACCCTGTCTATACGAATACGAAATGAGTGCCAACACGTGGGTATTCATCTAAACTGGAAGACACTGAATCAAAGCATTGCCGACAAAGGTGGGGCCCACAGGCCGAATTGTGTCTCTAATCCAGTGCGTCCTCGCACTGTAGGGTTCAGAGATTGCGCACTCAAGCCTAATGGACCATGGCGTGAAAAGCAAAATATAAGGGAACGAGTTGAGGAAGTTTTACGATTTTTGGAGCTTATTTTTCAAAATAAAAATAATTGATTCAGATACGAGTCGTACCCTCCTCTGCCTGCCAATGCTCCGATCTCGGATGAGCGCTGCACCTCTCGTGCGGGTATCTTCAACAACGGATACGATAACATCGGATTCGATTACATCATCAAAGCGGGAGAATATCTTGGCAACAGGTGAGAGTTATTTGATATTTGGCCTATTTTCTTTCTTCACCGACCAAGATTTAGGAATTTCTTGGTTGTTTTCGTTTTCGGTAGCCGCTTGTCCTGCGCCACTTGAAAGATTCAGTCTCCTCTGAAAATGAAGGTTTTTCGTCGGACCCAATCCGTGTTCGACGGTTTTTTCTTCCTCTTCTTTGAAATTTATTGCGAGAGATTTTCGCTCATGCGCATAAACAAAGGGAATTTCATAGGGATTGGGGAAGCTTGGAGCAGGTAGTTACGTCTCAACGGAAAACAAATCACGCAATTTACCCATTAGGGAACATTCCAGGAACTAATTTGCCAGCCTGGAAAAAGTCTCAAACATTTTAGAAATATATAAATATATAGGACGTCATTGCCGTAGTTGGGTAATTGTCCTCAAACCTATTTTGAGTGCTAGACAAGTTAGTCGCCACGTCTCCAATTGAGCTCATTACCGATCGTCTCAAGAAGAAAAATGAAAACATCTACTTCGAAACATCTCAGATACGTGGTCGTTTCTCCCATCGGCAAGGGTTCATTCGGCCAGGTAATCAAGGCTTACGATACTATTGCCAAGGAGCATGTGGCCGTGAAGATCATCAAGAACAAGAAGACCTTCTATGATCAGGCAAGTGCTTCACGGTCGAGCGGCTGAGTTCGAAAATAAATGAATATGATTATTATTAATAACTAAATAAATTCAGGCGCAGATCGAGATCAAGTTGCTGCAGATGATGAATGAGATGGACGTCGAGGGCAAGTACAACGTCGGTGAGGAATTCTGCTTTCATTCCAACTTCCTCGCTGTTCTCTTGCTCATAACAAATGCAAGACGCCCCGGGGCAGATACTACCACTCTGTGAAATATGTGCGCGAGCATTCCCAGTGAAGTACTTGGAATAACGCCTCGTTGAATGTTTCAAACAACACGTAGCCTCTATTTGTTGGTTCATGTATAAATTAATAGTGACCTGCAACAAATATAAATACCTTACAACTTATAATTTTAATTTTCCAGTGCAACTAAAGACGCACTTTATCCACCGCAACCATCTCTGTCTCGTGTTCGAATTGCTCTCGTACAATCTCTACGATCTCCTCCGCAACACCAACTTCCACGGTGTCAGCCTCAATCTGACCAGGAAGTTCGGCCAGCAGGTAGGATATTCGAATATCTAAGTTTTAAATCCAAAAAGGGAATACCACTAATGAAAATGCCTCTCATTCTCGGAAGGGAAGGTCAAACAAAGCGCGTCAATGGTCATTTAGAGACACGAGGTTAATGTAGGTAATGAAAATAATTTACAGGCTTTAATGAAATCGGGGGAATTCTTTGACTTTTGGCCTAGAGTATGATGAAACTTCCAATTAAATGACGAATAGAGTAGAGATTATTCTTGTTTCAGTTGACTAAGACTCTTCTCTTCCTCTCATCTCCTCAGTTGTCGATTATCCATTGCGATCTCAAGCCAGAGAATGTCCTTCTCTGCTCTTCGAAGAGGTAAGAAATAACTTCAAGAATTTTATAATTAATTAAAAATTACAGATCGACGATCAAGATCATCGACTTCGGATCCTCCTGTCAGATTGGTCATCGTATCTATCAGTACATCCAGTCGCGATTCTACCGCTCTCCTGAGATCCTCCTTGGCATCGCATACGATACCAAGATCGACATGTGGTCGCTAGGTAATTATTTTTTAAATGAATAAAAATAATTAATAACCTCTAATTAAGGTTGCATCCTAGTCGAGATGCACACGGGCGAGCCTCTCTTCGCTGGTGGATCAGAATACGATCAAATGATGAAGATCGTCGAGGTATGGCGTGATCTTTGATCTTTGATCTTTAACCAATAACCTTCAGGTGCTCGGAATCCCTCCTGCAGAGCTGTTAGACAAGGCGCCCAAGGCCAGGAAGTACTTCGAGAAGAGAGACGGTAAGAATACTTGATGATTTTTCATCTTTTATTTAAAATTCCAGATGGATCGTATACCGTATTCCGCAACAAGGATTCTACTTATCGTAATCCTGGAGCTCGCTCTCTTGCTGAGATTCTCGGAATCACCACTGGAGGACCGAGAGGAAGAAGAATGAACGAGCCAGGACACACCGTCGAGGACTACAGCAAGTTCAAGGTAAATATTCTTCAGTTTCTGAGAAAAAAAGAGATATATTATTTTCCATATTTTTCATTGCAGGACCTCATCAAGCGAATGCTTCGCTACGATCCAAAGCAACGAATTCCCCCTCACTACGCCATCAGGCATCCCTTCCTGAGGAAGTCAAAGGAGGAAGTACGAATTTTCCTATTTTTGATTTTAAATTTTTCATATTTCATAAATAAAATAATTTCTCAGGAGCACCAACGCTCCTCTGCTCAGTTCGCTTCGAACACTAATCTGGCCTCCTCACCTTCGCTGTTGATGAACGAGAATGTGAGATAAATAATAAAATATGATGTGAATAATTTTTTAAATTGTAGAATCTCTCCTCCACTTTCGATCACTGGGCCACAAAGGAAGCCATTGAGGCAGTCCCGTCCGGTTCCCGCAATCAACCCTATTCCTCCAATGCATCCACCTCCAATTCCCAGCCCTATGACGCCATCCTTCCGCCGGTGAGATAAATTCAGATTATGCTGGCATTTCTTAGATTGAAGAAAAAGTTCAGTTCTAATATCTGAGAACGTGATGTTCGTGTAAGGAATGTGAATGAGATGTGTATCTGTGTTTTCAATTTTAATTTTTATGCATTTTTTCTTCAGTACGCGCACAAGCAACGAGGGAAGTCCATCGATGAGGGAGATTGGCGGATGTCTCATCAGAGGACGATGAATCCCGTCAGCGACCAATATCAGAACAGCAATCTCGGAGGATATGTAAGTTTGCGTTATTATCGAAAGGACACTCTGAGGGCACTTACTTCCAATCTAGTACTGCAATACCAACAGGTGTATCATTGATCGTTCGATTTATAGCAGCATCCATCCGATGATCTTTGGTCGATGAGGAGTCAGCATCAGAATTCTGAATCAGGCTTCGGACAGAGGTAAAGTCACAATTGTAGTCCAATATAAATTGTAATTATAAATATTAATTGCAGAAACGCGCACGATAACTCGTCGGGCAACTCTCTGAGTAGTTATCTGGGCTCATCACAACCCAGTTTCTCTGCTCCTCATCAGCCCAAACTGGTCCTCCACCCGCGGTTATGAGCCCTATCGCCCCTCACTGTCATAGCCACTCTCCCCCCCCCCACTCTATCGCTTTATTCATAATCATCTTCTGAGCAAACCCACGCTCTACAGTAAAATATACTGTCACACCACTCCCGATACGGTATGTTGAATAACAGAGACACTATTCTCTGTCCATTACTTTGGTAATATTTACCCTCCCCGTTCCCCCAATCAGTTGTTCTCATTCACCCCTCAAGAAATCGATTTGTTTTTGCGCATCTTTTCCTCTGGAACACGAGTTGTGACCTACCACCTACTCCCTCGTATCTCCATTCTTCCTTTTTTTCTTCATACGGCTATCATCCCTCCTTCCCCCGCAGCTTCGCCCCTCACCCTTCCATGGACATGCACCTCTCTCAGAGATATCCACCATTGTTCTAGGCAGCTTGTACCCCCACCTCCTTTCCCTGATGATGAGAATTTTTCGTCGGAGTCTTTGAACAACCAACTGAACAAGCAGCTCCAAGCCCACCCCAATGATCTCTGTAGATTTCAAATCCTCTTTGTAGATTAGGTTAACTGATTGCATCAATATCATAATCTTGTATTCCGACATATTTCGTTGTCTGACGTTCGCGTTGTCGCTCCGTGCGTATTTATGATGCAAGTCTGCGAATAAATAAATTTGGACGTCATTTGGGAGTTGCACGTCTATCGAAACTTAGTCACCTCCTCCTCAAACCGATCTTTTAGTTCCATGACTCATGGAATCTGGCCCAAATCAGGGGTCTGGGAGTGACTCAGCCCCTTCTCATTTCCTCTCCTCTCGCCCTCTCTCCCACGATATCCCCGTGTGTACGGGTGATAGGTGTCATGGCAACGGCGGTGGATACATATTGAAGCCGTGGGCTTGATTAACGGCACACGAGCGAGCTACACCACCTGCACAATCCGATAGGCCCGGTGTTTTTGGCATTCGCTCCTCCCTTTTCGAGCCTTAAGCCTATATAAGATTCCTGCTTGGCACTAGGGAAACAGATTGGCGCCACAGTAGTCAGCTGCCTAATTTGTCGATATATCGATCAGTAATGACGCAAATGTACCCAGCAGATTCTCGAGGTAAGTCGATGATGTTTCCTTGATCTTTGATTTACGATATATCTTTCTTTCGGGATAGCAGGAAACCTTGATTACTAGTGACAGGTTTCCTCCCCTTTGCCAGTCTCCGAATTTAGCCTTCGTTAGGTCTCTTGAGTCAGTCGGATCTCAAGTGAGACGCTTCTTCAGTCGACTCCCTGTCTGTTCTCTCAAGCACTTTCCCTGACCTTCCCCAATTCCTACTAATCTCGAATAGAAGTGCGTGAGGACTCTAGATTCCGCCGAATCGCTAGTAGCAGTGACTAACTGCAAGCTCCTTGACTGCCTTTTCCCTCGTGATAAGGACTCCCGTGAAAATACATTTCCCTCATCAGCGCCCATTCATTCTTCCGGCTACACTTCTCGTTGATGGGAGAAAGAGTTGCCGGGTTAGAGTTGACACACCTGGCCTACGGTAGATCTTCTCGTCTGACTTGATTGCACAACCAGGGGCAATTGATAGATTCTCTCCTGCTTCTTGGGGAATTCAGAGATATTGGATGCTTCTCATACCCCGAATACACGTTCTGCACATTCTCGAATAGGCTTCGACGGGATAGTTATAGGTTTCTCATTCGATGGGATAACTCGTGGGGATGACATAAGCGGATCTCGAACGTTAGTAGAGAAAAAATAGGTAATCTTCCCTAGTGATTCATCTGCATTCCTATTTGGTTTGTTTCTGCCAAAATATTGTCTGCATTGCTCGACTTTCTGAGTGAAAATACTTAGTCATAGGCATACGCCATTCTGCAAGACCCACAATCGGGAAGTCTGGGGGCATCTATCATTACTGCCCCTTCCTCCATCCCCTCAATGTCTCCATTACGAAGGGCGCGGAAGTCGTTGCTATGACATTGGATCTCTTGCCCGGCTGAATAGTAGAGCATCCACTCACTCCTCCACCCGAATCAACCATTCCCTTCCTCCCTTATGTTCCTCCTTCCATCCAATTCTTCTTCCACAAGAGCCCTATCAAAATTTTATGCTTTCCAATCCGAATGAATAGTGCTGTATGCATAGGCATCCAGCGCAGATCTCTTGTCTAGATGCTTCACATTTCAATTTAGCCTCGATCCCTCTTCTAATTTCCGCTTTCGCGCCACAAAACATCCTCTCACGAGTCGGCGGCCTTGTTTCCTGCTTCGGGCAATAATCTCACTAAGTGTTAGCAGCTCCTTTCACTCGCCTCGCGCATAACTACTTTTTGACCGCTTTTCCTCATGCTGAATAGATTAGCGAGTTGTTGCAGTTTGTGATCAGCCTTTTGTTCTTTTTTTACTTCGTTCCTACTGTATTCAATAGAGAATCAGACAAATTTGTAGGCAAAAAGATGGTGCAAGGCTGCGGCAACAAGTGCATCAAATACTTCTTCTTCCTCGTCAACTTCATTCTATTCGTGAGTTATCTTGCAGAAGTTCTTCCAGACTTGAGGTACTGAATTATCCATTCCAGGCTCTCGGAGGAGTCGTGTGCGGACTCGCGCTATGGGTCAGATTCGATAATGACTTCCAGAATAAGGTATATTTTCTATTCCTTTCTTTGAGAAGTTTAAAATTAAAAAAAAAATTTCGAGTTCAGAGATCACAGAATGAGTTGTTCAGGTCTTCTCTGCTCTTAATCTCGGAACGGATACGAATAGTGGCTCACGAGTGCTTCAACTGGATACGGTAATAATGGCATTCCGACTGGATAACATCAGATGATGGCATTAGATGATGTTATTGATATCCTCTCAGCTCTACATCATCCTGTACGTCATTGCTGCTCTTGGCCTAATTATCTTCATCCTTGGCTTCTTCGGCTGTTGTGGATCCTTCATCGAGAGCACTTGCGTCATTGGCATTGTGAGTGTGGCGAAATCAGATGGAAATAGGATCGTACGAGATCTCCCATCCACTTCAACCTGTTTTGACTCCTTCCCCAGACGAATTCTCTCGAAATTGAGAGATCATGAAAACACGAGGAAGTATCTCGGGGAATCATTGAAAATCGTACGCTTCGAATCAACTCATTTCAAGTGAACTTTCGATCCCACCCGAATCCCTTTAGTAGTCAGAGATCAAGAAAACGAGAGGAGATAGCGCGGATTTGTTGAAGAGAAATTGATATTTTGATCGTGACTCAAGTCTCCCGCGCTGAGTCAACTTCATCTTGTGAAATCTGTCTGCCGCCATTCAAATTCGACACAAATCGAGGCAAACAAGTTTTTATCTCGATACTACTAGTCCTTGAAAAAGAGCGGAACGGAAATTGTCGCCTGACTAATATCCAATTTGCAGTACTTCCTGCTCATTCTCATTCTCTTCGTTGTCTTACTCGCGGGAGGAATCTTCGTCTTCATTAACAAAGGAAATGTAAGCAGCGATGAAGCTAAAATTATGAAAGAAGCCAAATCTCTCCAGATTCGACAAGAATTCATCAACGTTTGGCAAGAGGAATTCGTCAACAAGTACAACACTCTGCCCCTCGCCATCTCTCAGAATGTCAACAACATCCAAACTCAGGTAAGCAGGAAGTAAAACATTTTCAGGAAACATAGCTAGAAATAGAGATGAAAATTCCCAAAATACATGGCAGCTGATCCTTCTGTTTGATTCCCGGGCTTGTTATGCCCGGCCTGCGTAATGCCTGCGTTATACGTGATGAGGAAATAAATTTTTTTTAAATTGTAGCTCAAATGCTGCGGAGCGAACGGATGCCAGGACTTCGCTGTGCCTCCGGCGAGCTGCAACTGCACAGGAGCAGGAACGACCTTCATCAGAGTCAGTAAATTAAAACAAAAAAAATCTTTAAAAAATCAATAATTGATTATTTGCAGAAGGGCTGCGCGGTGCAGATCTACGAATACATCGACAGTAACATACTCATCATTCTCATCATCGGAATAGCAATTCTCGTCGTCGAGGTTTGATCTTTGATCTTTGATTTTCGAAAATAATAAAAAAATATTTCCAGCTCGTCGCAATGATCTTCGCTTGCATACTCTGCCACGCTCTCAAAGAGAAATCAAGCATGAACTTCTAAAAGAGCCCGCAAATCCCCATCCACACATTAAATTCACTGTCCATGAATCCTTCGTGTTTGTCCAAGTCCTTTTTCCTATTCTGAAATTCGAACAGCCCTTATTTATTCACATCTCTTCAATGAGAGATGAGTCCCCTTTCGTTTGGAGAGTTCAGTTTCCGAGAACTGAATCTCCCAGACTGGAATCGCAAATACCCTCCCTCACTATCTAATACACAACTATCAACCACTAAAAACAGAGATACTTCTTACCTTGCCTTGCTGAACTTCACTAGTTCCATACCAATCGACCTTACAATAAAATGATCTCATCCCATACACTTCAACCCGTCAGATATACTTCACTTCTCCCAGTTCACTACTATTCATCCTGTGATTTTGTCATTTATGCAACGAAGTTTTGTACCAAACAAAAATATTTATCGATATTTAAAATGTATATGGATTGATTACGATAAAGCAGAGAAAAACCACCGAAGCCACCGAAAACACCGACAAGTCGTTGTCTTATTTTTTTGTTGATTTTGTTATTTCTTAGACAACCAATTACAGATACTCTTAGATTAGACGTAAAACCATGAGAGAAGACACCACTAAGATTGCGATTTGGAAGAGCGATGGGCACTACGGTAGTGAGTTCAAGCATGCGAGCACACAAGTGACAACTACACATGAGATGTCATTGAAATGGATGGGGAATAGACTTATGCCGTGCTACTGTCAGCGAAAGAGGATAGAAGATAAGAATGAGAACGGGAGAAGAATTTCACGAGATGATGCAATCACTCTCGTCCTGCACATCATCGTTCACTTTCTCTCCGTGTCTTCTCATCTTGAGCGAGAGATGCTTGGTTCTCTTGATGAGAGACTTGGATCGAGTCAGTTTCCCATTCTCATCGTCTCCTTCCTTCTCACGACGGGGAGATTTCATCTGCAAAATTAATATTATAATTGCTTCACACAAAAAATATACATACTCGAAGAGATCGATTCCTCTTCATCTCGACTGGAACTCCGAGAGAGCTACCCAGACCATTCTCGGACTTCTCTTTTTCCTTATCCTGAAAAATGTTCATCTGAAGCTATCAAAACAACATTTAAATTTAGGCCAGACTGAGTGTTTTGACTCGTGAGAGGCATCATCATCGTCAAAACAACCCGCAAATACCCGCAAATATAAGTCCGTGCATAAAATATTTCATCGAGTTAGACTAACCATTCCAAAGATCTGTCTGTTTAGAGGACGTCCTCTGAAGGAGTGCTGTCTCTCAATGTGGTGAAGGTTCTCCTCCTCGTTCTCATCCAGACTCCCTCCGCCGGCCTAAAATCAATTATTAACTAATTTTGTGAGATCGAAAATGTCGAAAATTTTGTTTTCAATATTTCTGAGAATGTGAAATAGTATGCCTATATCCGTCCGTTTAGCATTTATTTCGAGAACCTCAAAGGCTCTTGGAAGCCTTGGGAAAGTCATGAGAATAAGTGCCAGATTAGTCAGTCACACTCCCAAATCCCTCTTACCAATCCACAGATATTTCTGGAAATCTTTTCCACATATTTTTTCTCGGAATATATCCGCATCAGCGGTATTCACTTTACAATTTATATGAACGACCCATTCAAAATCAAGGCGGTCTGAAAGGAAAATAAATAATCAGGCAGTTTTCTGTCTCTCCTTTGTTCTCAGAATGTCTATTGTGCGATTCAATGGCATTCATCAGGCTTTGGAATTTCTATTAGCGAATTGTTCATCAATCTACTAGTTCAAAATGTCAGAGATTGAGAGCGATTAGAGTGGAACCTAACTCTCCCAATTCAGTCTTTGCTCGGCAATCTACCACCCGCAATTCCGCTAATGCAAGCATTAAAGCGCGAGCTCTTGCTATCGCTTCCTCAAGCCCATAAATGAGATTCACGAGCCCATCCTAAATTGTCGCTCCCTTGCCCCTTCTGACTACTCGAGAGGCAAAGAAGTCGCAACATTTGCTCCCGCACCCTCGACATGTGATATTAATGAAATTCCCAGATTATTGAGATGCGGGAAGGAGGAAGAGAAGAGAAGGGGGGCAGTTTCTCTCTCGTGAGAATGCGGACCTTGCATTTCGGGAATCCGCTCAATTCGAGCAATGAGCGGAAGACGTCGATGATGTTGGTGGAATCCTTAGCGGAGCACTCGATGTAGCGAACTTCCGAGCACAGACGAGAAGTCCACGCCTTCGCCGTCGATTCGTAGATCTGATGAAAGAATCGAATTAGCGCTTCCCCCCTTCGAATGCCTAATGAAGTGTACAGTCTTCATTGCGAGAAAGCAACGAAGCTGCATAATAAGCAAATAATATGCGAGAAGTGCCCACCTTCTTCCCGGGATTGTCGCACTTATTGCCAACGACGACCACAGGGATGGAAGCAATATCCGGACGACGATCGCATACTTCCTTCCAGAGGACACTCATCTGAAGTAGGGGTACGGTAGGTATGGTGGGTCAGATTCCTGACCTCCTTGAAGCTCTGGACGTCGTCGACGGCGAAGACGAGCATGAATGCAGAGGCAGATGAGATGGCGAGACGACGCATGTCGGGAAAGTGGAAGTTCGTGTCCAGAATGTCCAGAGGAAGAGGCACTCCCTGCACAGATTTACCTTTTATCTTCTGAGTCTTGCTCAATCTTACTGTTACTTGCAGTGACTACAACGCAATAAAAAATACTACAAATGTGAACGTGGAAGTACCCCGCTCCAATTCGATCTATTTCTGGGGTCTCCGTTCAATATTATTTTAGTTCATGTGGCTTTCAGGCTTCTTTGTACGTAATGTTGTTATCAGGGAAAGACTGCGTCACATTGAATATTTTAGTCAAAATAGGAATGATCTGTGATCTTCCTCGTTATCTAAGACTGCACAGTCACATTTTTCTAGTAACGAGTTAGTGGGTGCCCAGGTGAAGTTGTTGACTGATTTAACTCTTCTCATGTGAGCTGCATTACCAAGTTAAATCAGCTCTTTCTAACAGATTGCTCATTACTCGGAATGCGGAGATTCGCTGGAGGCACTCAATTGAAGTGCACATTTTATAGAACATGTACGCAGCACTTCCGGGTTTTCCCAACAGTAATGACGTATTGTTTTATGTCTCTCTCATCTGTCCAAGATGCGACGCCATCGCTCATACATTAACCATCCGTATTCATGAACAGTTTACTATGGGAGGACCCACTAGCGGCCCCCCTCTCTTTTCTCCCCGCGATGCCTTTGTTTTCGATCGAAAACCGTCTCAATGCATGTGAGAAATCTTCGAGAATTCCCGGCTCAAGAAGTCAACACAATCGAGCTGATTCAGGTGAATGCGCCACTAACTATCGGCTATTTCCGCTCGCGCGAGATTTGTCATACCGATTATTGATCAGAGGAAATAGTCTGATATGTGCGCACCTTAATTCTGAATTGTCTGGAGTGAAGATCTTCGACTGTCTCCTTGTACTTCTCAGAGAATTCCCTGAATCGGATATTGTTAGAAGTACTCTCTTCCGTCTCTTTCTGAGATCCGAAACTATTGCTAATGGCAACAACGATCGGGGCCAGATCGTTGCTTAGTTGCTGAGTGAGCGATGAGATGATCTCACTTGTAGAGATATCTGCGGATGACGGCCGTCTTGCCCACGCGAGTCGATCCGAGGACCACCAGACGAAATCGTTCCTCACTCATCTGAGCAGTAAATATTCGAATTATCGGCAACGTCAGAACGAGCAAGCACAGTAAACATTGCATCAGGAGTCGACTACAAAAATCTCGAACTCAGCCGTTGTAGCAAACAGGGAGAGCTTGATAATGAGGTGTATCAGAAAGGCAATGGTGGGAATCGAAGGGAGAGAAAATCCAGAAAGGGAGAGGAGAGAAAAGCGCCTGATAGCCTCAATCACGCAAAGTGCTGCGCACTCGAGGATACAAATTGAAAGCGAGAGCCGAGAGATTCGGACTCATTATTGAATCGCATCAAAAGGTCGAGGCTAGGCCGTATCAGGCTGTGGAGAGATGAAGACTTCGCGTGTTGGCTTATCCCCCTTTATCAAGGAAGAAGTCTCTCGTTTCCTCTCAAAACACATCTTATCGCATCACATCATCTCACGCTCAGATGAAGCCTAAGTTGCACCCGTGATAATCAACAAATTTAATTGCTCTATTGCTAAATTGATTTCATCATCTCTCGATTAGTCGAAAAACTTACGCAGTCGTCGATTTCGTGATGGGTCGGCATTGATGTTTGAACCGAAGTGCGGGTGCGAAGACGCGGAAGGGACACTTCCTCTCTCGTTGAGAAGGTGGTTAATGAGACGAATGGGGCGGACTCTCCCTCTCCTCTCTTCGCTTCTCTAACTAACTTCGACTTTCCCCCTTCGCTTCAAATCCTGACACGTATCCGAGAGATCTCTAGCAAGGGAGAAGAGGGCGGGCGGAGAGTTTCATGATAGGGAGGAATTGGAGAACTCTGAGATTCAGCTATGCAGAGAACCGGATGCTCATCTAATCGAGAGAAGTCACGAGTGCGGCAGATCAAAAGAAGGAGCAGAAAGAAGAACGATTTGACGAATGAAGAAAAAAGTAAGGGATAATGAAATGAGAAGAGAAGCAGAGGGAAAATGAGGATCTCTCTCCGGCTACACTTTCATTGCTTTCCTCCTCCTTCTCCACCACCTTCCTCCTTTGAATCCCCACTCTCTTCCTGTTTCTCGCCGCGCGTCGTGAGAATCGGCCACATAAAGAGACTCGAGATGCATGGAATCACAGCAGTAATGAATGGGGAATGCTGCTGCAGAAGGGATGCTTGCTAGCTCCTCCCTCTACCATCTACCGTAGCACGAGGGAGAAGTGCGCATGAGAGGCCATTTCCCATACTCCGCCAAGGTTTTATACGTGGGTAAATGCGCGGAGAATAGGATTAGACCACATTACTGATTCATCCGGATACGGTAGCTGCATGGTAGTTCTCGCTACTCCCTTTCAAGGAGTGAGTCTCAATGCAATGGAGCACTAAAGAAGAGGCATTTGTAACGAGAAGAGTTGCTGTACCACGAATGGAATGAAAGGAGCGGCTCTGAAAGGCAGTAGCCCGAATAGAGGAGGAGAGGCTCTCGTAGCCCGCTCAAGCGTCACGGTTCCCCCCGGATGCAAAGGCGGCTCCATAACAGATCTGGGGCTTCTTCGACTTGCCGCGAGAAGGGGTTTCTTCGTCCCTTCTGGCATAGAGACTCACCTCTGAGGGTGCGCTTGGATACGGGAGAGGGGAGCGAGAAACGAGGACAACAATAAGGACTCAGGAAGGAATGCGAGCGAGACGCGCCTGTCACATGGTCGGCGTCAAGAAGTCACAAGAGTAGACGACATCAGCGATACGTTTACGAACAAAAACAGAGATGAGTCGAGAACCTCTCAGAGGTCGAACAAAGATGCAGTGATTGCACATAGATCAACGAAGAATGTACAGGTAGGAGAATCTGCCAGCCTAGAATTTTGACACCTTTTGTGTGATATATAGCTCTTGAAAATTATGGGCTAAGATGACAGAGAGGAGAGAAGACGACTGAGGAAGACTACGATAGTCATGCTCGATTAGATATGTGGTCACACGGTTCCGCATGATGAGCGATATGCACGAAACTGCTCGACACTCGCGCACAACCGGGAATGAGCGTGGGAAGAATTCGCGTGCGCGCAGCTCATCGTTTTGGACTCTCTTCTATTCCCATTGTCTCTCACACGTCAGAGAAAGTGAGAGAGCGTGCAAAGGAGAGAGAGTGCGTGCTCGACAATTCACACTTTGCCATTCCCCGCAGCGCTGAAATTGCGAGCGAGCGAAAGGGTGCAGCTAATGTGAGATCGCCTTGTTTGCTCTCTGCACAAGGTGTCAAATTCTCGAAAGTGGCGACAAAGCCACGCGACGTTTAGACTAGAAATGAGGCACCGCACAGTCCATTTAGAAAACATGAAATTCCTCATCAAAATAAGCTCTTGGAATACTGAGTGGGCAACAAAACTGAGAACGAGTGAACTAGTGAAATTCGCAGCGGTTAGAACGAGAAAGACGATACGCTTTCCGGAGAGGATTCACAAAGAGGAAAATGTGCGCTAGTGTGGCTGGATTGGATCGAGTCTATACAAGTGCATCCTCTTTGTCTCCCCGACACTCGAATACAAAATACTTTTGACGCTTATACATGCCATCGCTATGAATACATTGCTCTGATAGAGTCTGAGCCTATCGAAGTAGAGTTCTTCTAGATCTCGAAATCGAAAACAGAAGGCCAACAATCTTAGAACGGCCGTCGAAAGAGACGCAACGAAAAGCAAGACCGCCAGTTACCACAGCAAAAACGTACAAGGCATGGAGAATGAATATTGTGGAGGGGACAGGCAAATATTCTTCTTTTTTTTCGTCCTGGAAGAAAGGGGAAGGGGAGCAGTGGTGGAAGAAGAGAAGAATAGTAGAGTGGACACCAGTTAATTACTAACTCTTGTGTTTCGGAGAGTGAGGGTACAACGATAAAAGACGAAGGACGGGGTATGGAATGACACCAGGAGGACGCACTCGCATCTAATTGACCTTCTACTCTCTCGACGAAGAACTCTTTTATCCGTGAGTGCTTGCTACGGTAGGCCAGCAATAGCGTCGGTCTACTTTATTCAATTTGACTTTCAATGAATCTTTACGGTAGGAGTCCCAAAAGGGCGGCCTTCTTCGGTTTCAAAGGGACGACGATTCTGCGCAGTCTCGGTAGACAGGTCATTTCCACGACGAAAACAACCAGAGAGACTGCGATTGCAACAGCGAAAACGAGGAAAAGGAGGAGGAGCCGATTGAAGGAAAGGGCGATGAATGAGACATCTTGGACTGGAGATTGGGCAGTCTCGCCGTACGGTGAATCGGATCTGAAACATCGCGAACATAGAATAAATACACACAAAATGGCTACTTTCACTCTACTACTACAGCAAATCCTCAAAGTGAATGGGAAAACAAGCGTGAGAATGGGGAGAAGTATTCGGTCAGGGGGTTCTCTGGAAAGGGCAGTCCGTCCGGCACTGCCCCTCGTCTTTTCCGCTCCCTCGTTTTTGTATACCGCACCTCTTCCGGTTTCGGTCTATCAAAGGCTATGGACTAGACCCCATGAGGCGATAGAAAAAGACGGCCTTGCTAAAAATGGGCCTGTAGGTTGTTACGCGCTTCCATACTTGTGGAAGACGTCTTGGACAACGATTTTGACAGTGCAAAGGAATGATTTCTTGGATACAAACGCTATTTCCCATTTATGGCTTATTAACTTATGCCTAATATATCCTAGGACTTCGCATCATCCCGGAATATATAGTTCAACTTACTGGGGTAATTTAGTGAGGTAGCGTCGTATTAAGAAGCCGGATCGCTGAAAACAACAAAGTCGTTAGGGGATTCACGACCAATTCGTCTTACGAATTCGGCCGAATATATGCGAAGAAGGATCTGGTTCAGCGTGTCAAATTGCTTTCTTGGCGTCTCGCGATGAAGGATGAAGAAGTAGGGGAAAGGCACCTCGGAAATTCCCACCACGTCAACGTACGAGCCGGAAGGCGCGAGTTGCACCCTGGGAAGGTTACAATTTACTCTTTATAACTGGTGTTGAGAACGCTCTTTCTCGGTTCCGGAAATGCAATCTGTTTCCCTTTCACACCTGTTCAGACTGCAAGTATCCATAATATCCTCGATCTTGTATATTTCTGGCCACTCAGATCGGAAGAATGAAACGACAGATGAACCAGATTTCTGGCAGACACTGAATCATAAACATCGTTTAGATCAAAGGGAACCGAACGGCATTATGTCTATCCAACCTCTTTTTCCTGTAATCATGAAACACAATCAGAAAAGCTAATACATGAGATGGCCTTATGATTCATTCCGAATCTCGATTGTCTAGCCCATTTGTGAGCTTGGTTTTTGCTGTTTTCCGGCTGAGATGGAAGGAGAATGTATTCGGGAGCACGTACAAAGAGCGTTGTCCCTTTTAGCGGACCGGCGAAGCCGGAAATTGTGACGGTGGTGCTCACCGAGTGATTTTCTTCCTGAAGTCCGGCTCGATGTGCAGGGGGTGCTCGGCCAGCCATGGTGCCTGGAATTTTTGTAGTTCTGGTAATACATTGAAAACATCTAGGCAACCTGAACTTCGGAAGCCTCTGCAGCAATCCACTCCATCGACCCAGATTCGAGCAACTGCCGTACGGATCCGAAGTTCCTGAAAATAAAAAGAAAAAGTAAAAACAAAAAAAACCGCACATCGGTTCGGGCATCTTTCGAGCGATTGTGTTCTGCTGAAAACCGGCCGAATAGGCAAAGAACAAGACTGTGAAGGAAATCATGAATACGAAAGAGCTGAAAAGGACAGATTTAAATTATGAATCGGAAGTAATAAATCTACCAGATATCGCGAATAACCGAAAATTTGCCCGCTCCGATAACCTTTGAGATGTGACCGAGTAGAGTGACGATCGTGTAGGCTGACACCACCAGTACACAGGCTGAACTGTTTCTATCGCTATCGGTACAAAATCCCATATTTTCCAAAGATGACATGATTTCGAACAGTGAAAGCGCAGGTACGACAGAACTCACTTAGGGGACTCAGAACAACGAAATGGTCTAGCGGTTGCCAATTGTAGGCGTAGTTGTGCGGAATAGCTTGATAGAAGTCGAGCTAAAAACGGATTTTGGAGCTTCTTTTGGATAAAGTTTCATACATAATCAAATTCGATTGGCTGCAAAGCCTTGAAATGTGGCCACTGAAGTGAGTCTAGATCGTCGGTTGAGACGTAAGTGAAGAACTCTTTACGGTAAATTGATCCGAGACTGCCGTCGAAAGGAGGAAGACTTCGATCGGCTGAGAATAGTTATTTCTAGATGCTTGCTTAGCTATTAATTCATACCATATCTATCTGCCAGAATAAATTCAATTGAAGAACACCCTAGATGGGGCAGAGCAGTCTTCCAATAGTCGAGATAGTACCCTTGAATCACTTTCTAATTTATTTTAAACCAGTTTGTCTCACCTCTAAACCGATACAACCCATCATAGAAGAAGGCGGGGTAGTAAGTTCTCACGTAGCCCAATCGTAGAATGCCATCAGGACAAGCGAAATGGGTCTGGTTGGTCATGGCACGACACGGGGAAGGAAACTAGACAAAGTGTGAGGCCCTTCCAGGTGGTGGCACGAAGCATTTATTATGTGAGAACTTTCGAGTTTCCTTCTCAACTTTTCAGTGGAAGTCACATGGGAGTCACGACGTCATACGAAGTTAACAGGGACTTTATCATCAATTATAATGACGATAATTATCTTGCTGAGGCAGTAGGTTGTACTTAGAAAGCCCTGAGGCAGACAGCGGACAGCGCTGCTTCTGTTCCGCAACACTCGGGGTACCAAAATCCGGCCGCATCCAGACGAATGCACGGCTTGGCAATGTCCGGCACGGAGAAGCTCTCTGCAATTACCTTACATTAAAAAAAAAGTAAAAAAAAAGTTTTTTAAGTAAAAATAAATTTCAAAAGACCCACCCTCCTTCCAGTTAGTAAAAGTGAACGGTCGCCCGTCAGCCCACACCCAGGCGGGTCCGAATGGGCCATACGCAGCCCCACCGATGAAGACATCCTCTCCGGCGAAGGCTGTAATGCAAATAATTGATCAATCGAGAGAAAAAATACTGACAGGAGATTTCCGCATTGGTCTCGGCCGAATCAATAGAGATGAGTCTCCCCCCGACCATGTAGCAATTGATGTAGTGCGCGTTCCACGAGGATTTCGCTTGCTGAAATCAAACTTGACATATCTAAACGACAGACATTTTCTGGTTTTCGACGCCTCCAGACTAACAATAATCTATTATTTAGAGCAGAGACCAGCTGCTCGTGGTTACAAAGTACACGCATGGGAAAACAGGAGTGAGTGGCGCCTGCTTGTTTTTGCTCCCGTTAACTCGCGTCAGAATTGGGCATTCACCTGAAGTCGGCAGCACTTCTCTCCGACTGGAGTCCAGATCCCATCGCAGGGGGACGAATCTAGATTAAGTCGTGATAATTAGGCTCAAATACATTGGTAAAACTCACAGATAGCCTCCAGTAGCACAGAGAGAAGTACGACAAACCTCATGGTGGTTCTAGACTGTCAAGGAGCGACCTGGGCAGGCTTTTATAGCCATCGCAAGATTGGGGGTAGTAGGTTCCGCACGAATGGCTAGGAATTGATTGCTACGCAAAGAACCAATCGGGAAGTGTTTTTGCAAGGTAAGTAGAACGGGAAATTAAGGGCTTACAGACCTCTGAGACGTTCTTATTCTCGAAACCTGAATTGGTTGTCTGAAGGTCACTCGGTTCTTCTGTTCAACTCATCTTTATTCTACGATTAGTTACTCAAACAACACATACAAGGTATACGGGAATTTTCTCCTTTTAAAGCTTTCTCTTTTAGAGATCGAATTGAAGGTATACACAAAAATTATAATAAATTATCAACAATAAAAAGAGCGATGCAGATTTCAAAAAGAAAACAAATGTGTGCAAAAGAAACAAGTGGGCGGCTAAAAGAAAGTGTCGGAAAATTGGACGGGTTACAATGAGAAGTTTTTCAACAGACTAACGAAATTACATGAATTGAATGTGGCAGGCTAATTCAGAAACGCTTAGGAGGATAGCCGTACTCTTTCAGATCACAGAATTTTTCTAGATGTCTTCTTACTTTCTCGTTCTCATGGATCCGATCTTTGAAAGCCCATCCAGTGTGCATGCCACCACCACGAGGAAAACGTTTCGGTGCATCCTGAAAATTTACTTTTTTTTATTAAATACAGAACCTGAAATTTCCTGTTTCTCAGGGATTTCCTGTTTCTAATGGTATTCATAAGTGAAATTTGTTTCGGACCAGCGTACCTTACTGAAGGGAATGACCATCGGAACGTCGGGCTTTGCATAAGATAGAATCTTCTCGTGATTAGATGTGAAGGAGTAGCCAACTCCCTTAATACTTTTTAATATTATTGTCTTTGTCATCTTTCCTATAATTGGCTGAAAAAACAACCTTGAAGAATTCGTTGTAGTGTTCTCCAACGGCAGTAATGTCACGGACGAGTTGCTCTTCGTGGGCCTAAAACATTTTATAAAAAAAATATAATTATATATTTCAGTTTTAAAAAAATTGTCAGAATCGAATAATCGTACCTTCATCGTTTCTACGAATTCGTAGAATGGCAGCTTTCCGCTCTTCATCGGTATGCAATCCAAGAAGCCAACCTGCAATTGATGACCTCATTTTATTGTTGAGTACTTGCTTTTTAAAAGAAAATAGACAAGCAAATGAAAAATACCAATCCGGTTGATAGCCCAGAGCAGCGGAAGTCTCCCTTCATATTGTCCCCCGCGTCAGCAAATTCCTTCCACTTTTTCATCTCCTCGACGAAGAATTCCGGCTCGAAGCCTGGAGTATTTTTCTTTTTATCAAAACAAAATATTTTTTATAAAGCTCACCCTCTTGTGGATTATCGAAGCAATTGTTGAGATGGCATTTGATTCTATCGAGTTCCCCCACATAATAGCAATGACGAATGATGCGGTTCGCGAAATGACTGAGTGGATTTCTTAAACGATTTATTTTTTTCATTTCACTCACTTCTCGTTGATCATCTCCTTGGGTTGAGTCTCCTCCTCAGTTGGAGGTTGTGGAGGAGGAGAAGGAGGAGTAGGAGTGGTGGGTTCCGGGTCTTCTGAGCGGAATGGCGGCGGATAATTCCAATCAATTGGATCGTTTTCGGCCCATTCAATCGGATTCCACCATCCGACGTCCATTGTGCTGGAACAAATCGATTAGATAGGGCGAATATAGATTAGAACATGCAAAACGATCCTATCAATATTCTCTGGCGGTTAGCCAGACGCTAAACAACCTAATACCATCCTGAAGGCGCTTGGAAAGAGAAGGGAAAAGTGGAGAGAGTCGCCAAATTACCCCTTATGAATGTCCAAACTCCCCATTCACTCATGGAAGGCGTCAAAGGGTCGGGAGAATTTGAATGTTCAATGGGGGAGAAGGAAGCTCAGTTACACCGATTGCTCACACGTGGGAAAATCGATAGTCTTTTGGTGATTTGATGACTTTCAGTTACACTGAGAAATATAGAGAAAGAGGTGGCGAGTGGGAATCAGTCCCGTGCTATCGGGTAAACAACTTTCTACCCCTCTCTAACTCTTCCTCGCATTATCACCAATAACAAAAAAAATAATAAAAAAATAAACGTTATCTATATGTGATCACTGAATGCGTGCTCGACATTATCTCCATACTAATGAAACACATGTCATTCCTCTCTTCCCCATATCATTTTACTTCTACATTCCCTGCTGCATTCCCATTGCATCATCCGTACCCAATTCCCCCCCCCCCCCTTCTGCCGTCATCCATAATTATCTTCCTCATCCCATCCATTCCATTCTCAATCCTCGCTTGAGCGGCAGGTGGTTTGGATCAATTCATTCTCTCCCATTTCGCGAGGGAAAGGGAAGAAAGCAAGTGACGGAGCATGCGAACGCGACATGATGAGTGAGATAACATTTCGAATAAGAAGACCATGGCGTCAGCGAATTCAGCGTCAAATTCAGCATCGCAGTGGAGTCACCTGTCCCATTTTCCCTCCCTCGAGCAATATCTTGTCTCTCTCGGTTTCGCACACTCTTTTTCGCTCGAGCGGAGCGGAGAGTGAAATATAGCCTCGCGTCTCTTCAACACTACACTGTGCTTGCATCATCACTAGGCCATCTCCCAATCTGGCTTCAAAGCAAGACAAAATCATTCCAATCTTGAATAATTATACCTATCTTTTTCAAATTTTAAATAGAATGTTTTGTCGAAGAACGTCAGCAATTTAAGGTAAAGATGAAGGAATATGTGGATTAATTTCTCACCTCATGTCCATGAATTCTCCATTCGGTCCAAACGAGAAATCGTCGCTCTCAGCCTCCCAATCATCCCAACTTTCACCCCATTCCGCCTCAGACATTCGAATGATTGAGAGAGAAACAAACACTGCAACAGCGTCAATCAGACGGGGAAAAGCGACAACAACAACAGGGCAAAAACAGCCGCGACTAGTACTATTCGTCTCGCTCTCCCTCTCACTTTCAGTTGGGAAAGAGGAAGGAGAGCTCTCTCAATTTGTCGTGCTCTATCGTCACTTTATTCCTCCCTCTTCTCCTCTGACCGAGGAATGGACAAGGAACAGAGGGGAGGGAGAAGGGGAAGTGGAGAGAGTCTGGGGCAGAGAAGTGTGCGAAGAGAGCCCATGAGGAGGGAGGACGAAATCAATGAGGGATGGCCATGCGAACTCTCTCTATCTCTATCCCATGCTATCCCGTCACGAAATTGCATTAACTACAAGGATATAAATATCATGACACGGAATTAATTACTTTATCATAGTTTGAAATCAAGACGATTCCAGGTAGAATATGTTATATTCCTGAATAAAACACAGAATATTGAGAGAGTGGAAACGACAGACAGCTACAGTATGCACTACACTTCGTCGTCTGCTTTCAACTTTTGCAAATAAAAAGCTCACGTCATGAAAGATTGTTTCCAGATTGATACGTCCGAGACGGAAGCGCTCTCTTGGTACAGTCTCCAAAAGTGATAAATTATCGATTGGTCGAAAGTGAAAATACCTCGTAGTTAGTGACATACGATATCGGGATGTGGAAGGCGATCACACGGTAGCCGACATAAAGATAAAATAATTTCATAAAATAAAATATAAAAATCAAACTCTTATGTCACAACGGTGTGTAATTTGTAGATACGGATGAATTGTGCGGTCACCAAGTACATCCGTTCCTGAAAATATTTATTTAATCGAAATAAAAAAAGCGATCACAGTTTGTGAACTCTTAACTCCCTGTATGTGGAATTTACCGGATTTATTAGATATTCCATAATCGATCAAATTTCCAGTGCTGTTATCTGAAATCATTGCCGTCAACAAAAAAAAATCAATGCCTCGAAGAAATTCCGAACGATCACCTTTGATATCTGTCGAAACTTTGTCGGCATCCTTCCTCAATCTGATTCTTGCGTTGAAGTCATTCGTACCGCAGAGGAGTTTGCCCGACACGGCCACTGTCTGCCACTGCCACACTACCACCCTACTTCGTCATCACCATTGATGTAGAAAAGGAACAGAAAGGTCAGAAAGAGAAACCTCATCCTGCTGAAATTAATATAGTTAATATATTGAAACAGAAAATAGACAAAAGTTATTGAAAAAAGCAGCTGATCGATCAAAGCTTGCTGACAATGAAAGTTTGAAGCACGGACCTTGCTGATAACAGTTTATCAACTCACAAAACGCTGTAAACCTTTCATGCTCTTCTATTGCAGGGCGTCACATCTTATACGTCACTGGCCTGAAGATATGTACCGCTCGCAGTAAAATTTAGAACAGTTAAATATCTGATCAGAGACTGTCCCAGTCACCGGATTATATCGCTTCTATCACGACAACGGAACGAAATCATGCAAAGGCGAGGGTGAGTCAGCAGACCAAAGAAGATCACTCCCAGTACAGCAAACTCGCTTCAATGCCACCGTCCTCTCCCCTCCACTCTACTACCTTCGCCCCGTCCTTACACAAGTCCCCTCTGCACACGTGGACCATTCAATCCAATTCTTCTCTCTGCAGCCCCCGCGATTTCCGAGTCGTTCCATCTTATGGTATCTCATCTTCTCTCCCATATGAATTGGCCCTCATCCATTGCGAACGCCAAAGGATTGACGGTGCGTATTATTTTTTACTGCGAAACGGGGGACGAATCGTCCTCCCTTCCTCTCCTCCCCTATCTCACACTGTGCTTTTTGCGTGTCCTTCCGTTCCCGGTCATCGCCCCTTGTACCGCTGCTTTTTTGGCTAGCTGTCTCGCCCTATCGCACCTGGCCATCTATTGCGCGTCTCTTCCCTTTCATGATGGAGCACAACTTCGCGGCGGTCTCTCGTCTGCTGGCAGAGACGGAGAAGTGCAATGAGAGAGTGGACATCTACAAGCCACTCTTCGACGCCATCGAGGGAAACACCGAGTGTCTCGACTGCAATCAGCGTACGTTTATTTTTCAGTTGGTGCTCTACTTGTCAGAGCCTTAAGATCAAGAAAGTATCTGGCAGTCGGATATCACCTGTTCTAGCCGAACTGGGGTCTGAAGACTGCGACTAAATTTTATCTGTATTTTTGGGAGGCGTTGAATGATGTTGTGAACCGAGTTTTTTGTTGAAAAACGAGCAAAATGTGCGATGTCCGTTCGCAGGATTATCCGATTGCTCTGCAGAGATTTTTCAATATACAACGATTGAAGGTATCTGGTACAGCGTCCAGCGAAAGGCTCGCGAGCAGTTCATTGCCAGCTTCCAGCTCCTTCGTGAGGTTGGTTACTTAGATACGGTCAATCCGGATTACGGACTGAAAGAGACTGAAAGAGTATTGATGATAGATGGAATATTCTGGAGTTTTATAGAGTAGTCTGTTCAGGTTGCTTCCCGATGCACCGATCTGTGCACTCTGGACATTGACGTGCAAGAGGCCGAGAAGTGCGCTGACAACTGTCGAACTGCCTACACCCAGATGGACTTCAACAAATATGAACAGTACTGCACCTTCATATTCTTCTAGAATGTCCGACTCTCCTCTAAATGTCAGCACTCATTGCCTGACCATCTAGTGACCACATAGAATCTGACCACTTCCTTGATGTAGTCAAGGTCCAATTTAGTCCCCTCGGTACGGACCTATCTTCCCTCTGATCTCGCTAACAAATGCCCCATGCAATTCTTTCTGCGTTATTGTGCTAAATACAACAATCGAGAAGTAAAGCATAATTAAGTTATTACGGATGAAAAAGTATGAAATTCATTAGATACGTAAATTTTGAGAACAATTAATCGGAAAGTTATGAATTGCGGAATAACAAAAGATAAATACACAATTTAGTGAAGCAACTTATCTGCAACTAATGGAACATAATTCCACTATGAAGTAGGTGTATTTTCCCATGTAGTATTAATTGTTCTCATCCCAATCAGTGCTTGGTGGGTAAACATGAACAACTGAGGCCAGAGGTAGGGCAACGAGAAGGGGTAAAGAGGGAGAGGAACGACGTCTCTTTTCTTTTCTTGGTTCATTCTCGTCTGTCAGTTTTTCCTTTTTTTCTGACTGATCAATTGGCGATTTGTGAGGTTATGGTATACTGCATAGTTTCTCTGTTGCTCTATCACTCGTTTTTGCTCGTTTTAACGGAACACTTCTCCCCATTGCTTCTCCTGATCTGTCCATTCTCCATTTTCTTCCCTATTCCTCTCTATTCATCCACGCCACCCATTCACAGTCTCCTTGTGACTTCCCTTTCATCTCAATCAGAAACAAAGGAAGCGGAGGATCGTCTGTCGCTGTTAGAAAGTACACCATCTGTAAATAAGGAGGAGCGTGCATTTGCCTCCACTTTTTTGTTTCCCAACCGTTCCAACCAATTCCGCTCTCCACAGTCATGACGTAAGCAGGATTCCTGCGCAAGTTGCAAGTGGAGCTTCATCCATGGCTACAACGATCTCAAAGAAAGATTCGAGTATCCTGTTCATTATGTTTTTGTCTTACCGTCTGATCTCATGTATATAATATGTATGATAAAAAATATCCATCGAGATTACATTCATGGATGGGAGGGTAAATGACTACCACTGTTACAGTTATCACTTTTATCAATACTTTTTTCGCCCATCTAAGTTGTACCCTACCCTCTTAGATCGCTTTTCTCTTTCTAATTTCTAATTTCCCCGTTTTCGACAAAATCCTCTGGACAATAGCTGAGTCATGATCACTGTCGGACAGACGACAAAGAAGGAAGGGCTACTTTTTTCAACAGATGCAAGGGAAAGAGGAGGGAAAATCTGAAGAGAGATAGAAGATCCATTACTGTCCGCATTTTTTGTTACTGTTTCGCCCATCTTCCTCCTTCTCTATACTGACGGAATGAAACCGCCGCCCAATCAGATGATCTTCAAGACAAAGTGCGGTCAGACTGTCATTGCCCTCAAGAGTGTGAGACCGTCTCTCTTGTTTCTCAGCGTTCAACGTACTAAATATATAATTGAGAATATCTGCGAACGACCATTTATGTCAAATATTCCCCTGTTCTTGCAGGTAATCAAGACCCACAGTTCAGTTCTCGCTCGGTCGCTGGACCAGTACCCCAACCGCTACAAATATGACATCACACATCTGGATTACCAGGTAACGCCTCTTTATTCCTACTTTGAGGGGGCATATTCATGCGTATTACCGCACCGAAGGAAAGATGAATGATGAAAATCGCTCAATTCAGGCAGTGAAGGTAGCAGTTCAACTGATGGGCGGTTATCGATTTCCTATTCAACGTAAGCTCTGTTTCAGTCAAATCAAAACAAATCCAATCTAAAAGATTAGCGAGTGAAGTATGAACATTTCAGTAAGTCTGGTCCAGCCGCTGATGGATGTGGCCAATGAATTGGATATCGAGGTAGGTAGTCTTCTAATTCGTTCCCTCCGTTCAGTCCAACGCATCAACTCACAGGTGGTTCGCTCAGTCGTCGGGACTTCAA
Organism: Pristionchus maxplancki; assembly: GCA_900490775.1. Lineage (NCBI taxonomy): Eukaryota > Metazoa > Nematoda > Chromadorea > Rhabditida > Neodiplogasteridae > Pristionchus > Pristionchus maxplancki. The sequence continues at coordinate 432,697 of LS568980.1, read as the reverse complement.
TCTTGGCGAATCCTGACCTATCCACGTACGAGAAAATGATCTACGCATGCCGACACCGTCTCAACGATCTCTCTGTAAGTGCATTGCGAAAGGAACAAATGGTGGAGGGTATGTAAACAATTTGTGATTGCTGAGAAGAAGAGGACAATTTGCGCGTTGCTTCCCTTTTATTTCACGTTTCTAGCGATTTACGTTCCTGAACGGCGAATTTCAGGGCAAACTCGTGGCGATTCTGCAGGCATGCGGATCATGTTGCCTGCTAGTCAAAGTGAGTCATTCTCATTTTCCCAATGTGAGCGGGGACCGGGAAAGTGTTTTTCGAAGGGTTTACATCACCAATGTAGAATACGATTGATTAGTGTGATATTAATCCTGCTCGATTTCCTAAGCAATGGATTGATTCATTTCCAGGCGAATTGGCCGATGCTCGATATCTCTTATTCTATGCGCGACAGAGTGCTCGAGTGGACTTGGGTGCACCTGGACAAATTTCGTCAGATGGGAGAAACGATGTACATCGCTCGAGAAGAATGCCCTCATTGCAAGAGTGAAAAAAGCGAAACAATCGAGAGATTCCGTCACCATTTTGAAATAGTTGAGCTGATTGATTAGTCATAGCTGTATTGAGATGTCCTCGCCACCTCTCTTGGCGCTTGCATAAAAAGTGCTTCTCTCCCCCTCTCTTGTTCCTTCCCCTTCTTTCCCGACCTCTTCTCATTGTATAGATGGAACACAATCTTATAACTCTGTTTGAAGCCAAATTAGTATTAGTCGAAACGTTACTGATTCGCAATTTATTGATGCTAGTTGTTAAAAATGACAATAAGTCCGGAGAAGCTCAAGAAATGCAATTTTATGAATGATTATCAAAGCTCATGTAAGGTAACTGCGTTTGGTTAAGTGGGCAGACATTGACAACTTTGCAAGGAATTAGAAAACAATAACACAGCCTTTCTTTAAATCTTCTTCTTCTTCTTGGGGACCACTTTGAGCACTTCGAGGCCATCCGAGTCGTCTGCAAAGCAAGCGATTAATGTCATCACTCTTATAGGATTCTCCTCACCTTCAGTCTCCTCTATACGAACTGCACTCGTGCTGGCTCCCTCGTTTGTCTGTCCTGCCCTCTGGTGAGTGGACATGAAGTGGACCAACTAAAATAGATTGATGAGTAGAATCGAACATCTAGTTCGTACCTGTGCTTCGGAAACGCCGATGCGCTGACAAGTCGCCCTCAACTCAGGATTCAGCTCTCCCAGTGTATAACTGAAACCAATTTTTGTAAATCCATGTTTAGGGAATTTTAAAGCTCACTTTAGCGCATCAGTGAGCGTTTTCACCTGCGTGGGCGTCAACTGAGGAACGGGCATCTGAAAATAAAGTTCTTGAAGAGGATGAATATTAGAACCTCTAGCCTTATGATGATCCCATTGGAAAACTAATCAACCATCAATAGAACAAAAAATAAGAAAACCTACGCTATGGATATGGTGAGGCATTCCGAAACGGAGATGTGGAGGTGGATGGACCTGCAATGTTTAAATTCTAAAATAATAATAAAATTATATAAAAAATATGTAGAAAATCCTCTGAAACCCCAAATTTCTCGAGCACTTATATTTACCTGCATCGGCATTGGGAATCCCATACTAGGATGGATGCGTCCAGCCATCATCTATAATTACTTATTTAGGCACATGCTAACCATAATGGGTAACTATGAGAAGGAAAACTAAAGTATCTACTCTCTGTAGAAAGAGCGTCATACCATTCTGTAGAGATGAGGGTCCATCATTCGAGGATCCGGTGGACCGCCCTGGATTCAGTGGGATTCAGATTCATGCATTACAAGTGGGAAATTCTCATAAGTTGTACCTGATGGTAAAAGTGAGGGGGGAAAGGAAGAGGTGGAGGTGGAGAGACTCGTCGAGGAGGCAGATGTGGATGAGGAACTCGGGTTGACGTCCTGGCAGAGTCAGTGGAGGCCTGCGGTTGGTTCTGTGACGCCTGAAGTTGGATATTTTTCAAAATATTTTTTGAAATCTCACATTCTGTGGAGCTGGAGGCGACGATATCGTCGGTGGAGGCGCCGTTGATGTCGAGGCACTGCCCACAGTCGAAGCAGAAGACGTCGAAGGGCCGGAAGAAGAGGAAGCGGCTGAGAAACGAGGATGTCAGAAATTTAGATTTCAGAAATTCCTCAAAACTGGAACTCACCTTTCTTGCGGTTGTACGACGTGTCCTTGCATTCCTGCAAAAAATTTTAAATTAAAAATCAAATGAAAAAATAATACTAACTGCTTCCGCTCGCTCCCGGGCCAGCTGCCATTTTGCCGGGTCGAAGATTATCGGCTGAATAATGATTATATATTTATTGGAATGCTTATCTTTATGTTAGTTTAGACCCGTAAGTCGGCCGTGTTTTAGCCTGGAAACCGACTGAAACGTCTCGAAAAATTCGTTAAACAAGTCCTGAGACACACCTGATCAGCTCTCTTCGTTGTCGCCGTTTCCACAGTCGGCTGTGGCTTCTGCAGCCATTGAGAAGGCTTCTTCGCAGGAGAAGGAGTGGACGAGGAAGCCTGTTGGATTACTCTAACTATTTGCTTGGCAGGTTGCACTCACCTTCTCAGTCGGTTTCACCTGCTGGTTCCATCTCTGCTGAACGAGTGGTGGTGGTGGGAGAACGAGTGGTGGTGGCAGTGGAAGAACGAATGGTGTTGGTGGTGGAGGTGGAAGAAAAGAAAGAGTGGTAGTGGTGGTGGAAGTGCTCTGAGAAGTATCATTGTTACATCAAATAATATTTGTAAAAATTACGGGTCAAATCAATATTGATAAATAAAAACCTCAGTGTGTTTCCTCTTGTCCCCGATAGCCGAGATGGTGCGAGAAACTGCGGCCACCGCATCGTTTACTTCCTGGAATTAGTTATTTGTAATTTATTATGATATTTTTATTTTTTGTGATCATATCAACTTCAACTCTACCTTGGAGGCATCTGGTCGATGTATCTTTACTGGTGTGACAGCAGAGGGGGCTGTTTTGTCGATCGGAGCATCGGAGGTCTGTAACGAAACTTTATTGTGCGCAATTTCCTGCTTGGATTCATACCTTTTGTTCGGTGTCGCCTTGGTGTTCATCCACCTGTTGCGGAGACGTTTCCTGGGGGACTTGTCCAGTGGCAGAAGTCTGCAAAGTATATAATTTACTTTTTTTCATATATTAGGTTGATTCTGCAAAGAATATAATTTTATGTCAAAAACTAAAAATTGTTATGCGAGATCCGTTAAAAGTACCTTGCCGGAACCGTCGAAATCATCGAGCAGTCTGGCTCTAATACGATTACTGATTACTCTCAATTGGATTACCTTTACTGCCTAGCAAATTTGACTCGCCAAATGCCTGCACTGTATGGAAAAAATCAGCCCTATTTTCGATTTACGATGGCTTGAAAATAATATAAATGAAAGAGTTGGTCTCAATGACTTACCGAAATACTTGGTTGTGGATCGGGTGTCCGCGGCTCTCTCAGCTCATCAGTACTGTTCTGAAGATAACTACGTTAGTAAGAATAACTTCTTTCATGCACCTCGTGGTTCTTATCTTGAGGTGATGCTGCTCTACTGGATGGTTGATGCGAGGGCGATACGGGCTGCACAAAATCGTCTCATTTTTATTTGCTTCGTATATTATTGTTCATTATTCTACGAACCTCGGTCTTCTTCAGGTCCAATTCCTCGATAGAGTCATTCGAGGAGTGGGGAGGCGTCGACGGTATCGGGTCAGTGGTCGTCGAGACGGCTGAAGTAGATGGACCAACAGCTGATGATGACGTCACCTTCGAGGATGATGGATCCACCTGCATTTTCTATTCTCAATAATATGAATTTTATAGCGTGGAAGATTCCACATTCATTATTCACATTGCCTGCAGACTTTTGTCTTTCAAAATGCGTCCACATCTGCTTTTCATCGAAGAAATGTTTTCGAGTATTACTCAATATTCGCTCACCACAGGATCCGACTTGAAGCCGACATGAAGGAGGTCCGAGACGAATGAAACGTCAGAGTAACCATTCGCGAGCTGAAATATGATATAAATTGCAATTTGATAAAAAGAAACATTTCATAATAATATGTCTTCAGCGGTTATGGATAGGTTTCACCATAAACTAAGCCGGTATAAAATAATGTAGCTACGCACTCGCAAAAAATTCGAGGCAAAACAGATGAGAAATCACTTTATCAGGCAACTAACCAAGAACTGGAGAAGTCCGACCGCTTTATCCTTGCCCTTCACTCGCACTACCGCATATTTGACTTCCTCGTCGTTATCCATTACTGAAAACTGATTCTCGGTTTCACCAGTCGATTCGATAGTAAAGAGGGAGGAAAGGATGATTCAGCGAGAGAAAGGTTAGAGTGAGTGCTCTAATGCCCTCGCTGCTTGCCAACCTCTTCTCTCTGCTCTCAAGCCTCCTCTCCTTATTTCCCCTTTCCGATTATAACTGTGTGAGATTCTAGATGGAAAGGGGCTGATAAAGGAAAAAGGAGTGGAATACTAACCATTAGACAGTGGTTGTTGAAGGCGATACTAAATCATATTTGAAGTCGTATTCGGCTGGGAATGGGATGCAGATATGAGATAGTGTGGCGGCGGCCGAATGCGTGCGTCGCGTGTACTCTCCTTTCTGTCGATCACTACCTATTTGCCGGATGTTCTGCAAGCGGGTCTTTAATCGGGACGAGAGCCATAATATTTTGATTAACATTTCTACCTTCAATTCATTTATTTTTGATAAATACATATTGAATCATGTACAAATATGTCATCCGGGAGAATTATGGCATGAGATGCATTGCCAGTTTCCACATTGACTCAACTCAAGAAATATCATGAAAAATATGAAAAAAAGGTAAAGGTAGTAAGGCTTTTCCACGCAAGGGTGGGCTGTGCCATCCCTTCGCCTGTTAGCAACTTAGACCTATCCTGGGACGACCAGTTGCTGTTACGAGGCTTTTACCGCCCGTGTTGTGTTCACGTGGTAGGGGATTTCTTTACTGTGGCTTGCACCACCTAAAAATAAATATATGTATTTAAAAAGCAAAAACCATTAATTAGGTTGTAACATTGAGGGTCACTGTCGAAACTCCTAACCTACTATACGGATATAGAACGTTGACAGAAAACAAAAATTATTTAGTGATCAGAGTTCTTATATTATCTATCAATCTCATTTTAGAAGTTTTTTCCAGGACATCATTCTTAGTTGCAGCAGCTTTCTTTAACGGGAATTGAATAGAAAATTGAATAGACAAAATAGTTTCGAAAACATAAAAAGATATTTTATTTCGGAAGTGCACGCGGAAATCTTTGAATCTCTTCTAATCAACAATCAAACATGTGCATAGAAATATCATAAGATGAGATACCCAATAAAGTATAATACACAATCAATATTTGCTTCTACGTAACCGTATCCAACTGAAAACCACTATTAGGCCATCGGCTATCTAACGTCGAGTAATCAATCCTAAGTTTTTTGCCTTCATCGGTTTCTCGGCAGACTTGAGAGAGCTGAGTTTGTATTGATGAGACGGTTCTCGTCGGGTCGAGTCCAGTATTGGCCTCCGCGTGGATATGCCGGGCAAAAACCATTCCGAACAATGAAAGCTCAGGGTGTTTCCTCTTCACCAGTCTGAAATGTTTCAATTTTACCGATATTGATTTACGAAAACAGAGGGCAGGAGAATAGAGCGCATTTTGAGCACTAAATGGTATTCAAATCACTAGTTTATGACCGGTGTTTGGCTAATTGCTTGCACTTTGCATGTGCCCACGCAAGATCTATTGAAACCTCAGAGAGGTTATATATAACGGAAGAAAATCTCACCTAGCTACTCTGACCAACTCGCTCTTTTCATTTTCCGACCACGGAACGTGTGTGAAAGTCGACTTGCCACTCCTCTTCGACGCAGATTTCGATGGTGACTGGTTGATATACTGCAATTTCGACTGTTTTTCAAGTAGGCAATATTTATGGGCTAGATATCGATGTCGAAGATGAGTTAAATATTTTATATTGCTTTTATCTCGATCGGATGCACTTTTAACAGAATTAAATATTCGTTTTTGATATCATTGACCTACTTGAGGATTAGCATGGGTTGCGTAAGAAGTTGACGGCATTGCTGTTGAATATCCAGGTGTATGAGGAGCGGCCATTGGAACGAGAACGTATCCGGCAGGGACGGGATGCACGGAAGGGGACTCAAGTGGATCGTCATCTAAAAAAGTTGTATTTTCTATTTTATACAGTAATATTTATTAAAATTATGTTATATGAAAAGGTAAGCAAAAATCGCGTTGAGATGCATTTATTCTCATCGATAATTCATAGGTGATCACGAGTACTCACTTGCAATCTGCTCATGGGGAAGGCACACGAAATCATTAGGTTCCTGCAAAGAAGTTGCATCATCCTCTAGTGCTTTCGGGTAGTGTCTCAATAGCTAGTTATAAATAAATAAATAAAATCATAAAACTGTTTCTTACCTCTTCTTTGATATATTGCTCGTGATTGTCCGCTTCCTCTTCTTTAATGGATGTCGAGTATCCATTCTGGGCCATCGTCGAGAAATTATCGTCGCCTTTGTCGTTTTTCACCTTCAAAATAAATTATAATGCAATAAAAATCCTATTATTTCTCAATTTTAGATTCTGGGGTGCGTAAAATCTTGTTTACAGGCTTAGTGTGACTTATTATTTCTCTCACTATTTGACTACATTGGAAATGATTCTCACATAATTCTGGATCGATGATTATTACAAAATACCTCTGAGGAGCGGGGAGGAGACGGTTGCCGATTGTCGATGGGCGTCGACGGCGTTGGTACTACTGTATTTGGCACGGCAGTCGATGTCGACGGCTCATTCTGCATTAATTAAATTATTAAAAACACTAAAAAAATAAATAGCTTTGATCGATTCTCAATGGACTCGTCATGGTTTGTACACACTGTATTGAATATACCAGAGCACCTTACACTCCAATCGCATCATTTACCAACTCTAATGCATTACACTCACTCGGATCTCCGTTTTCAAGGAAAGATGAGAGAGATCGGACACAAAGGTAACATCGTCGAAGCCCATCGATAACTGAAAATATTAATTGTTCTTCTGTTCTGCCAAATATAATACCTGCCGCATACTTACATGATTTATTCTCTTGCTCCGCCAATGCTAGCAAATTTTGTGAAGGATATGTAACCCAAGCAAGCGGTTTCGTGCGGTTTCGTTTTTGCTTTTTTAACATAAATAGATTGAAAAAGACTGACCAAACTCTCGAAAAGGGCAACAGCACGCGATCGTCCCTTGACACGAACGACGGCGAATTTGACCTCTTCCTCCATTCACTTACTTATCGATGCCGGCCCTGGAAAACGAGTGGTATTGCTGATCATCAAATAAAAATATAACAGATTAGCAATGCAAAAAATATAACAGATTTGCAGGTTGACTATAAAGCCGTTCTATGAAATGCCAGTGCTTTAACTCCAAGTCTTAATTAAAGTCCAGGTAGGGGGTATTCTCAATGTGATGGATGAGAGTATTAGCGAATTTGGCTATGAAATATTTAAGAAAGTTAATAAATCGAGGGAAAATGGCCGGCAACATAGAGTAATCCAACAGCGGTGTACGGGACAGCTTAGTGAGTGTGCTCTTCGTTTCTGCTGATTGTGTGTACTTTTAAACGGCCTTTACTCATCTGGCTTTCAATATTCTAAGCGTTCATTATTGCAGTGATAAATATATTTAAAAAAATCCATGATTGCCTGTTCAGCTCCTGCATTTACGAAAAACGAGTAGTATGAACATGACGAAGACATGACGATGATAAGATGAATCGCGAGAGTGCCACCCATTTTCGAGCTCCCTGTGCGTTCCGCCAAAAGTTTACCCAACCTGACCCCAAAGATAATCTAAGGTACTTTGATCGATGCTCTTTCACACCGCGCTTCAGGAATATTGATATCGGGTTTCATTTTCGGTAGGTCAAAGATGGAGTATACTGTAGTTTTTGGCCACATTCGACTCCTGACGAAGGAAGCAACACTAACTCTTCTGGAAAACGGTTTTGTGTTCGGGAAAAAAGTCACTGAAGTCTGATCGCTGTAAGATCAAAATCCAGACATTATCTAGGTTCGTTGGATTAAAGCTTTCTGTCATCTGTAAATTTACTAAACAATAAAAGAGAACTAAACGAAAGAAAACGTGAAATCTCGAAATTCATGCATAATCATGCGTATCATGCCGATGATCATGGGAACCATGACTGCGATCTTAGGTTCACGCAAAATTGAGAAAGAACGAAAGAAATCTATATAGAAACGTTGAAATTCTTGAGAGTCGAATTTTGCCAAAACCTTCAGTATTAAAAGATCTTACATACATTAAACATAAAAATCATTGCATCAGGAGAGAGGAAAAGGGATGAATGGAAGTGACTGATTCAGGCGATAACTAATATACATGGCTTCCCCTCTCACTACTGATCAATCCGTCTATCATACTCCCCTCCCTTTTCTATTTCCGTACTGTCCTTTTCAAGAGTGCTCGGGGTGCAGTCCCCAGACTTCCTCCTCTTTCCAGGAATGTTTTACTGATTGGATTGGCTCCTCAGAGTGTGGCCGGTGGCTCTAGCCCAATTAGCCCGACTCGATTAGGACTCGCTCTTCCCAAAGTGTCTTAGCATCGAGAGAGGGAGGAGAGCGGCATCCGCTAATGGAATATCCACTGTCCCCAGAAGACAACGACGACCTCACTTTCATTGTTCCTTCTCGCTCGTCCTCAGACCGGCCTCCCAGTTGCTAGCTAATTACAGCTTCATCAGACTCGGAAGCGCTTCTTTTCAATTTGTGTTCGAAAACAACAACTGTCAGTAATGACTGTCATGTTGTGAGATTTTATAAATATATCTCTTGACCTTCAACTTTGCTTTTTGAGTGTTCGAACTTCTGTGGAAACCCGATAGAGAATGTCTCGTCTCCCTAATACAATTTCTAAGTCTGAAACATTCAACCTCGTCAAGAGAATCGCACAGAGACGATCTCTGAGTCTCACGTAACTTTTCTCATTGTAGTTTTGCTGTCTATTTGAGACTGTTTATTTCAGTTCGGGAATGAGCTCAGAAGAACGGAAGAATCTCATTGAGGGTTTCGGAGCTGACAAGGATATTCCATGTGTGAGTTCCTCGTGGATCTCAACTGGAACAGTAATTAAGATGTCGGATTGTATTATATCTACAGATCGACTCCAGCAACTGCAGCGAATCTTCTTCGTCCACATCCGATCTCTCCTCGGCCAAGGATGACATTCACCCGCAAGCAACTAGAGGCGAACGATTCTATCGAAGGCCATGCTTCATTGAGGTGACCCATTTGATTCACTAGATGATTCGAAACCCCCTCATCGAGGGCACGAAATGTGTGAGGGTTCTGCAGCCACTATATCTCTCAGAAAGAACATGCTCGACTGAGCCCCGTTTGATTTGTGCTCATGCATTGGCAGTTTAGCGTGACAGAATGTTGTTTTGGTCTGAATCGAGAAAGAAGTTTGCAGAATTTACCTGGAACTTCCAAAACACCGACAAATACTCGCGTTTGATAATTATTGGAATTTCAGCACTTTGACGACGACGAGGAGCCGGAGATACTGAAAGGTGAGCTCGAAAGCGACTTAGGATTTCGAAATGGTCTGAAGACTCCAAGCATGTGCCTGAAAAGTGATGGAAAATACGTCGAAAGAAGTGAAATTGCTTCATGATAGCGCATTCGGCAAGACCATCAACCGGTGTTCAAAATAAGGGATTAGAATGCTCTACTTCGTGTCTGTTGAGGGTTATGAATAATAATGACCTGCGAAATATGAAAACCGTGTTTTGATGGCGATCCATGTGGTTTATGTACCCACTTCTATTTTGATCGACACCGACAACAAAACGTATGTGATGAATTATGCCTGGTGTTCTATGAATTTGAAAAACCCGCCCATCTAGCCTCTCTGTTTGACTCAAACTCAATTCACTCGGTACTTCGTACTAGACTACCAACAATAATGAGCCCGATGAATTATGCCTGTCGTGAGCCCGCTTTGCCATTCCAAACATTCCCCTCCCTCCTCTCTCCTCCTCCTCACCATATCTATCCTCCTCCTGAGATCATCTTACATTCGCGACATAGTCCTTCTTCTCCTTTCCACTCATAGTCACAATGCAAGACAAGGAAGAGATTCACGCTCACACTCCTCAGAGTATCTGTATGGGTCTCGACAATCCCGAGCATCGCGCTTCCGGATGCTTCAAAGCTCTGCTCTCGTGTAAGTTCGCATATTTCAACCAAGATATTACAGGTCTATGTTAGATTCCACGTTGAGGGATTAGACAGCTAAAAACTGATAGTTAATGGGCCTATTCCCGCTAAACCCTCGCTGTTTCGAAATGTTTTCATCCTCGAAGTACCCTCTGCACTCAAGTGGATTACCGGCTGAACACGCCTCATCGCTCTTCTTGGGAATGTTTTTGTTCACTCTATTCCAGTTTCTCACGGGTTCCATCAGAATTGTAGAAATGCATGGAGAGTGAATGAAGATTATTGGTAGCACTTTGAATCTTCCTATGATTGTTCAAAGCGACACGAATTTGAACACCTTTCTCAATATCCGGTTGTCGGAAGTGGAAGTGAGAGAGGCCGACACTTGGATACACGCTTGGGATCACTCGAAGCCGAGACGAATCGGGGGCCCCTCTGAATATGAATCGGTTCACTTCACTCACGACTCTTTTCCCCATTTCGGTTATACGGCACTACTACAGAATCTTCTTCTCTCACGTCTTCAAAGAAAATATGAAATTATGCTTGTGTCGTTCAAGAATGTGCTTCGCATTTCAAAGCTATGAAATTTATGTGACACATCTCATTCATTCATAGATACTATAATAGGTCGTCCTACTAACTGGTAGTAGCGGTAAGCATCCGACTCTCTGGACTTCTCATAATCTCTGGTTAGATAGTGCGTACGAGAGAGCGTGTATAAGAGAGATAGGTAGACCATCTAGTAGACCAATAAACGAAACGACGCGCGCATGCAAAATTTAGACGGATGGGAAATAGTTTGGAGGTGTTTGCCTACCTGTCCTTTGGAAGTCTTCTCGGTTTTCCGCTCTTTTCTCTATCTCTCCTTCAAAAAATTTTTATATTCAAATTGAAAAATTAGTGCTGCCATAGTTGGTTAGCCTCTGTTTCGAATAGACTCAAAACTTGTGTGTTTTCCACGCTGTTCTCTCAAGTTAATCCAACCAACGAGTCTTCCTTTCCGACAAAGGACCCTCAAAAGAACGCTCCCTCTCTGCGGCTTGGTCTCGCTTTCTCCTCGAGAAGACAAAGTCCAATCCGGAAAACGGATTCAATTTCGAGGAAACGAATCTGCTAAAGTTTTAGCACTGCCGCAGTTAAACTGTTAGGCTCATTCCAAACTTCGCTTCCCTTGATAGAGTACCCAATTACATTTGTGAGCATGCTGGGCGCTGGTCGACTCCTCTCGTTTTATGTGTTCCTCCATCCTCAAATGCGAAAAGCCCCATAGCCCTACCCCCATTCCCCTCTTATGGCTCTTAGACCTTTTGTCACGCCATCATTATACACTAGTAGATGGGGAAGGGGAAGGCTCTGTGTTTTTTCGGCCTTCAAGGGCTGAAAAGCTTGAAGTTCCGCGTCTGGGCAAACACACCGTTCGATGTTTCATGCGTGCTTTTGCGTGAAACATATCTGATCAAACACCAATGCTCTTTCCGAGAGGGCTATTTTATAGTTATCATAGCTATGACAGATTTCATGGAACAACCTACATGTTCCATTGCTTTTTTCTCGCCCTACCACAAATGCTGAAGTTGATTGCGGTTTTCAATTTTACTTCCTCAACCAACTTCTGCAGTTTGGGTTTTCTTAGGAATGAAGATAACTAGAATTGGCTCCAGATAGTAGTGCATAAGTTTTAATACCTGTTTATTTTAGTGAAGAAGAGGATGCGGGCGAAGCACGTGGTTCGTATTGCCATCGCTCACATTTGTCTCTACATCTTCGTCATTCTCTACATCATGTTCGGCGCCTTCGTCTTCCACTACATGGAGGGCGAGTTTCTCCTTTTATCTTCCTTATTTTTCGAAATATCTTTCACAACCATTCGTGACCCACAACCGTTCCCTCTGCAAGCGTGTCCAGGCATCCCGCTCGCACGCAATGCACAAACCCGACACTTGTCATGCCTACCCAGCATCAATAATTAATTGCAGGCGAAAAGGAGACGGTGAAGCACCAGGTGCAGCGAAGTCGGATAACAGTGTTGAAGAAGGACCTCCTCGACAGTCTGACAAAGACTAACGACGTGGGTTTACTTATCTTTTACCAATCAGAGAAGCAAGAGGGTACACATTGATAGATAGGGTTATCCCTAAATCAGTTATTTGGGAGAAAATGAAGAGGGCCTTGGAGGGTGACATGGTGAGATTCTAACCATTGTGCTCTGAAACCCGTGGACAGAAATGGATATCCACTGGGAAATCGGCCATTCTCAGCTGCTTTCCCTCGTGCAGTGGATATTCAGACGATTATTTCTCAAATTCCCTAGAAATTATAGGAAACCGAGATTGAGGAACTGCTTTTCTACTACATGAAGAACGTTTCTTCGCTCAACGTCACGCTAGAAAATTACTTCAGCTTCATTGACCCTCAGAAGGCAAGTCTAAGGGCTAGTGTAATCTCATGCTCATCCCAGATCTATTCAGGAACCGCAAAAGCGCTGGACATATCCAGCTAGTGTGCTTTTTTCTTTCACAATCTTGACTACGATAGGTATACTCTTCTGACACTTTCGATTAAACGGAAATGCAATTGAAGGCTACGGAAATGTCGCTCCAACCACCTACGAGTGTAAAGTGTTCACGATGATCTACGGGGCAATCGGCATTCCACTATTCCTCATTACGATAGCGGATATCGGAAGGTCAGTCGTCTCGACATTTCCTTCCATTGTTCACCGCCTAGTATTTCACTTCCTTTTTGCACCATAGCTCTTTAAATATGCAACCATTATGCATTGTCCACGTCGAACATAAAACCTACTTGCGAAAGCAGCAATTATCATCGCTGCCTTCCAGCTTTCAAGATATTAATGACGAAATCGGAAGAATATAACTAAGAAAATGACACATCCTTGATCAATTTAGATTCTCCAAGACGGGAATAATCTTCATAATCAAGAAGATATTTCGACGAGAGATTCGAAAGGAGGGAGAACAGCATCTTTTGAGGGAGATGTTAGTGATTTTTCACTTTTTCTTTCATCATTCAATACTATAATGCACACTTTTTAGTATGGAAGTACTTCTCGTCATCGGAATCCTGTTTGGATTCATTGCTGCTGGTTCTGCAGTTCTTCCAATGTGGGAGCGAGAACTGTCGTACTTCGACTCAGTATACTTCTCTTACATGTAAGTACTGCATCCTGTGCAAACATCAATCAATCCACTTCCAGGAGTCTTACGACGATCGGCCTTGGAGATATCGTACCCAGGTGAGTGCCTCGTAGTTGAGTGTGAACGTGTCTGACAAACGATAATGGCTTCGTTTGACGAGATACGCAATGACAGATTGAGCTAGACGTATTTTTGACGGGAATCACGAGCTATTCCTTCTAAAGATGGACTTTTAAGTCATAAATGGTTGGAAAATGAATAGAAGGATGCAAAGTTAATTCCAGGCGGATGGACTTTCTCCTTCCCACTCTGTTGTACATCACAATCGGTCTGTGGTTGACGACGGCCTTCGTTGAACAACTCGCGGACGTCTTCCGACTCGTCCATTATGCAGGACGACAAGTCAAGAACGTCAAGGGGGTAAGCACTGCTATTACTTTCGAAGAACTAGAGGCACTGGAAAACCGTAATTTATTGCAGATCACGGTCTGGTTGGGAGGTCGTCGTCTCTCTATGGGAGCTCTCATCCAGACTGTCTGCAGGAAAGTGGGCATGTCGGATCACCTCATCAGTGAGTTTTCTTACTATTTTTTGAGCTTGGCATCAATAATTCCTAACTTTTACATAATTCCTTCTGCAGGTTCGATCAACTGGGATCGCACGATGCAGGCTGCTCTGGATGGCATCCAGCCTGCCCTCGTGCCCATATTTCCTTGGCACTTTGCCGATTTCGTAGAACGCGATCCTCCCTTGATAGATGTCAGCATGGATCTGGAGGAGATGGAGAGAGAACAGCAAGTGAGCTATTCAGATAAATTAGCAACCTTGATCTCTGATCTCACAGATGAACGGAGGTTCCTTCTACTGCTCAACGGTCAATAGCAAGCGCGCGCCTTTCTTGATTCCCCGCGGACTCGCCCGCTCGCCATTCATGACTGGTGAGAAATCGGCAACTTCACAGCAACAAATATGAGATTAATCCTGTTTTGAAAAATTCTGATGGGATTTTGAAATAAACTGGGTTGCTTTATGACGAAATAAGAATGATCTTTGATCTCAGTTCGTCGCCACTCACTCGACGCGCCCTTCATGCTCAGCCCCAGGGATCCTCCGGGTTGATCTGCCTATTGCCCGAGAACTCCAACTGTACAACAATCTCTCCCCCTTCCTGCGATGACCCCTGATATTTGTGAAAAATGATCTCTTTCGCCCCACTTATTCATTATTCCGTTCGAATTCAGAAATTCTCGTCATTTCAATCAGTGCATGATCTCATTTCCCTACCCGTGAACCAGTACACCCAGTGACCGCCGCTACTTTCCGTGCCATAATTTTTACTGATATTGCAAGGTTTATTTGTATGAGACTCTTGCTTGACAGTCGTGACTCGTTGATTCATTGATACTCTACCCTACGCTACAGTTGATAAAGGTACCCTAGCTTATGATTTTCTTTTAAATCTTGCTGTTGCGGGTCGGGAAATCCACCAAAGTTGTAAGCTGCTGCTTGAATTGATTGAGAGAAGCAGGGTTGATTGAGAAGTTACGAGCCTGAAAACTTGTTGTTTAGTGTATCGGCCAGGTGTGACATGAACAAACCAATTTCTTCAGTCCTCCTCGCTCAGAAAGCGTAGTAAAGGCGTTCTTGAGAATATCTGCAGAGAGCGAAGAGAGGAGCACAGAGGTGTTGCGATCGTGCAATTGGATCAGGCGCTAGAAACAATATTATTATTTCTGGATCTATAGAGTATCACACATTCTGTGCCAGGCCCGTCGCTTCGTTCTGAGTGATATGCAGGGGACTCACATCCATCATTACGTCAATCATAACGGAAAGGATGAGGAGATATGGCTGAGATAGTCTTGATGAGAAATAAGGGATCACGATGCAAACCTTTGTCAACCGCGATAGTATCTCAATGTGGTTGATGTCCTTTATGACTACTGAGTCCTCGGAGGATTCTATTAAACCAGCCAGCGAGAAGTATTGAAGGAGGCGATCGAATTCGTTGTCGACATCCAATGGGTCGTGCACGAATTCACTGTAGAGGACGGCGCGAAGCCATCTGAAGCAATCAACATGGATGTTTGAGGTTTGTACTTTATTTCAAAACAATTTGCTTACTTGTAGCATTCCTTGAGTTTTTCAAGTGAAGTCGAGGACAGAAGCGCTATTGAGAAAATTGAGGGAGCTGAGAGAACGTGCATGCTCTGTAATTTATTGCTTTGTCATTATTTATAGCGAAAATAAAACATACGCTATTAGAATGGTTTGTAAGAATAATCAAGCTGACTGCTTGACTAAGAATTTCTTTTGATATTGTCGTCTTCTTTCCATCTACTTTCAGTTCAGTCAATCGGATGGTGGAGTTGGGCTGAAGAAATGAGTTTTGAGTCCACAAAAAACATGAATGGCTGACATCCTTGGGATCTCCATCGATGGTGATAAAATCATTGTGTAATTTGAAGGCTCTTCTGGAAATAATAGCTTGTGATTACTAATGATCGTCTTCACTTACTCCAAGTCTTGAGCGATTGTTTTTCGAACATTGACTTGAATCTCCAAGTTGTTGAGTAATTCAATCAGGTTGTGAGTCAGTTTAAGGAATTCGCCAGATTTTACTGTGCCCTCTTTTGAGTCGGAAGTGAGCTGAAATTTGTAGAGATATTGTCAGATGACAAGGTAATGCTAACGAGTATTAGTGACGAGCATGCGATTGACCATACTGAGACGGGTGACATCTCGTAGTGCTTCTTGATGATATGGTGACCAAAAGCTCGAATGTGACGCTTCTCCACCTCACTCATTTTCCATTGAGAATCGGGCTGGAATGAAATTACTCTGTCTGAGAATGAAACTACAAACAATTGTCCTACAGTCACGTTCGTAGTGCAAACAAGAGAGTTCATGTGAGGACACACATACACGTGAATAACAGAGCTGATATGGAATTAGATGGGCTGTTCTTGCGTATACCTGACACACGAAGGTTGCACGCTTGATTGATACTCCAAGGTGATCTCTAATCGAGATAGGCTTGCCGAAAGTGACCTGCACTCGACCGAAGCTCTTGTCTAGGATGGATCGTGCCTTGAGTAGACCTCAAATCAAGCTTGAATAATTAATAATTCTTGATATTATTTTAAACTTTTGTTTCTCACCACTCGTAGACTCTTTCGGTTTCGGGAAACCCAGTAACTCGTAAGCGTATAGTTGCTCCTCCAGAATCTTATCGTAATTCATCGCCACGGGAACGACAACCTTCAAGAATCAGAAGGTCATCATCAACGACGTTCACTCACCATATCGTAGATGTTGCCGCGGAGATACGGCTCGAGGAGGATCTGAAATACTCGCGGTAATCAAAAATGCCGAAAATATTTAATATCTTACCTGAAGCAGACCGTATTTGGGCGGTAGACTCTTATTCGTGCGACTCCTAGTGCCCTCGATGAAGAATTCGACTGGTCGATCACCCTATTCAAGTTAGCGATTTAAAGCTTTAAAAAAAGTTTAAACAATAAAGCAGTCAAAATACCTCCACAATATGGGTCTGCACGTACTCAGTGAAGATTGCCCAGTAGAGAATGTCCTGGAATTTATCATAATTTTATTTTTCAGAAATAATGTCAGTCAAAGAACAGATGAGGTTAACCGAGCGGAAAAGGTTCATAGAACCAGAGTGCTTCATGGAATATGGCTTCAAGTATCTCACGCGTGAACTTCCAGCGCATAATTCACGTATACGTTCTTTAAACCCAGGAAAAATGTTTAAAAAAAGATTCACTCACATCTCCAACTGCGCGTCGAATGAAGAAAGCTCCGCACTGCCTCAGCACCTCTCCGATGATTTTCGAATTCATAAAGTCCATAGCGGCAGCGATTGCTGGGAGCGTCATTTCCTGAGGAATAATTAGATAAACTAGATGAATTTGACGGCGGATTCTCGAAAGTCTTTCTGATCATCTTCTGACCTGGTCGAAGCAGAGCACTGATAAGAGGAGGAAGTCGATGTACGTGCGGTGAGTGGGAATGAAGATGACTGGCGTGTCTTTGAACGTCTAAGTTGAATTAAATTAAATTAAAATACCATAATAAATTGTGAAATGAAATATCCAATATTCTAACCTCTCTTAGAGCTCTCAGCTCCTTCGCGTTGACAAGAATTTCGTCGAAAACTGTCTAAAATGGGATTCTTTAGAGATAAATTCATATAAGTTGACCTACAGTGATAACTTTAGTTATGATGTATCCAAATATGCGGACATTTGATAGAGTGAAATCGTGCGCCATTTGTTCCATTATATTTCTGAATTACATTTTTTTGTTTTTTTAAAAATTATTCTAAAAAATATATTTACCTGCACTCCTTTTGAGCTTCTGTGACGCTGACATGGTTCTGTGCTGCATACTGCCTTACTGCATCCTAAATAGTGATTGCGTCATCAAATACGCTTCACTTTTCTGGCAGTTAATGGAAGGTTTCAGTGAGCAGATTGATTGACATGGTGGGTATGAGAAAACAAACCGACCATCACTCTGTCCGACCTGAGTACGCTCTCGATAATCTCTTTCGGCGACCTGTTTGTCGCTTTTCGACCGAATTGGCTGCATGTGGGGAACTGCCGGGCATTCCGAACGAATTGGAAGGGGCCGCCTTGCTGAAATTGTTAGATTCGGCTCAGAACTGAGGAAGAAGACCCAGGGAAAGATAGAGATTCTCACTTTATTAATCTCCTTGATGAAATCCACATAGTCTCCGTCCATCGTTTTCTTCGAGGTCGTGAGACACGAAATACACCCTTGCCGTCTTGCCTGTCAGTGAGACTCCCTTATCTGGAGCAGGAATTGTGGTGTGATTGGAGGGAAGAAGAGGGAGAGGGAGCGAGAACCTTATCACGTGATTGCTGATGCAGGCAGTGCAGAGTCCGAAGGGCGACTGCTACTAGAGAAACTACAAATTGCAGACGGCATTTACACTTTTTTTCAAAAAATATACCAGTTCTGGTCTTATCGTAGAATTAGAATCGATAACAGCAGTTGGAAACTACATTCAAGAGTTCCTGGATTTCCTGAGTGTTTCCAGTATTTTCATTGTTTCCAAACCAGGTCGTTCACTCGACCTTCACACCGTTACTCCTCCTCCTTCTCTCGAGTAATTCACTCGTGTAATTGGCTCCACTACCTCTATTCGCCCCTCCTTTTGTATGCTCTCCTTAGATGAGCGAGTGAGGGAGATCTCTCATCTTCACACTTTCTCTCTTCTGTCTGACTGAGTAGAGAGCTTCTTGAATAGGGAGAGAGGGGTTACATGAAGACCATCGCCTGTCAAGTGCGCGCCTTATTCTTCATGTTTCAGAAGAGGGAAAGGCGGCCATTCTTCTGCTCTAACCCCTTCATCCTGCTTGCCTTCCACAACAATAGACAGCGATCTTCCCGCAAGAGTGACCCCCGAACTTGAGCATTTCTGAGCCAAACTTCAACCTGAGAGGCTCTGCTATTGTTTCAGCAGCACGCCCTCAAATCGCAACGTGCACTGGGGTCAGTTGAGATGGTTGACGCGACTCGTTTCGCTTATTTTTGCAGTATATCGTTCATTGTCTTGAATCTGCCTAGAATCGAGTTCGGATGTAAAAAAGGCCACTGCTGATCTCAAATTTCATCGGGAATGGCATCCAGATCCAATCCGAACCGCTCTTGGCCAAACACGGCTTCGGAAGCCGTGTGCACGTCGCTTACCTGCTAATGACCCGCAAGGCTTCTTTCTCCTCCACTCTTCCCTCCGGAAAACGTGTATGTATGTGTGTATTGTCTCTTTTCTCCCATTGTGGCGGGCGTGGTATTGATGGTAGCGGTGTGCGGTATGGAAGTCGGAAGTGCAAATAGTCCTTCTCTCTCCGCTTTCTCCTTAGGAAGCTCGCCCGTTAGCGTGTCATCCTCCATCGGGACTGTAGATCATCCTCGTCTTCTCTTTCCATTCCCACTCCCACTCACCCTTTCGTGCTTGCGTGTCATTCCCAGTTTCTGTTCGTTTCTTTCCACATTTTTTGCAGACATGAACGACCTAATGATCTGCGTGGCCACGGTTCTGTTGAGTGCCATCTCAGTGCGAGGTACGTTTCACTAATTCAATTTTTCAAAAAATGTTAATCAAAGTAGTAACATAACGATAGTTTTAAGTAAAAAAGTAAATTTCAGCCCAAAAAGACATCCGCTGCTATTCTTGCACTACTATGGATGCCGAACAGTTGTTGCAAGATGTACAGGTAGGCAATTATTGTCGAATTTTGGCTATTGATGCATCAAATCAGCGGCCACAACATTTTTATCAAATTACTCTGCAGGATCCGAATTGGCGAAGGTGGTTAGAGAACGTGCGATACGTACCGCACACAAGCGACTGCAATGACCCCTTTCTTGTGAGTTTCGATTCAAAATGGAAGTTCTTCTATTTTTTCTGAGATTTGTTCGAATAAGCGGTATCAAGTGACTGTCAAGCTCTGCACAAAAACCGCAGTTGAATCGTGCAATCGAGAACTTTCTAACTGTTTTTTCCATCAGACCGACCGTGCTCTCCGATCGGGTGTTCGATCTCAAGTATGCGACAATGGAGTTTGCATGAAGATGTGGTTCCAGCAGAAAGACGGTTAGGTTCATTCTTGCATTCCTAATATTTTTTGTTGCGCGTGTGTCTTCAAAACCTAATCATATCCAGATAGAATTCTATAGATCATAAGGAATTATGAATTTCTAGTCGGAGACTAAAATAATTTCATAGTCGCTGTCAATGATGATCGATGTCCGATTTGCGATCTCTCAGAGTGCAATGTTCCGAAAAAGCCCGGAGCTTATTGTTGTTCCGATATTCGATCTGGCGTTCTTTCTCGATATTCTATCCCTCGCTGGATTCAAATCTATCGCTGAATTCTCCCACTCGCTCTACTGAGCAGTTGCCTGCCTACCTCATCAAAACGCAATGAGCCGAGCCCCAAACTTAACGACGCGTTCATTTCTTCCTCTTGACCATTTGATGATCACTAAACACGAAGGGAGGGATGCGAAGGGCCCATCTCAATAGCCGAGTTCCACATAGTTCGAATTTCACCTCCATTGATCATCGACGGGAGGAGAGAAGGAGGGAGGGAAAGGGCTCAGAACTAGTGCAGTTTGCTGATACGATCAGAGAGGAATCACGCGGCCGGAGGGCTAATAGGATGAGGAATGCTCCCCTCTCGCATGAACACATCTTATCATCAGAACGAGCATCGCAAATTGGAATTTCCGGATCAAAACTTTCCGGATTTGTGTATCTCAAAAACTTTCTTCAGGAACCTCGAACGTATGGCGAAGCTGCATCCCTAAGGCTCGGGAACAGATAAGATCTGATTGTACGAGAATATCTAGTGCACAGGGTGAGTGTTATTAAGTTATTAGATTTTTTTCGAACATTTTCGAAATGAATGATTCAGGTGACATGGAAGTGTGCACCTGCGACAGTCACCTGTGCAATTCGTCACCGCTCCAATTATCAGCGATCACCGCTCTCGTATTCATCGCACGGTTCATGCTATGATTCATCGCCTTCGTCAATCTCATATCAATCACATTCCCGATCAGCATAATAAACAGACGCATTTATGCTACTCGTTCCTGTTCAGTCACTACAGTAGACACAAATATCAATAGAGGAAGAACATTTTTATACTACTCATCGATGAACATATCTGAGTCACGCGCAGCGACGCACACAAAACCGTTGTTCGTACAAGAAAACAGCTCAAACCGGAATCGTCAAAACTTATATTCAACAGTCGGAGCACTGATCGGGAGAGAGAGAGAAAGGCCAAGAAGCTGACTCAATCTAGGGAGCAATTCATCAGGATTATCTATACAATGGCCGCAGGTTTGTGTGTGAAACATTCTGGTAATTTTAGATCTAGCGTGAGAGAAAATTCGATGAGGAGGAGTGAACAATATGTTAAGTAGGGGCAGGTTCTGAGCAATCGGTTGTACGCACACAATTCGTAATTTCTGTTCTGACTGGAGATAGGTAAGACACGAGGGTCGGTGGATGTCAATGACAACTAGATATAACAGGAGAAATCTGAGGCCGAACTGCCAATAAAAAATCGTTTGATAGAATTCTGGGGATTAAAATAATGGTGAAGGATCTTCAAAGTGCAGTCACCTCGATGCCATGCCTGAAGAAACGACTTCTCGATCGATATGGCTGAAAACCAGTTAGTATCGATCACATCAAACGATTATGAAGCAATTACGAAGCATGTTTACTTCTATTAGCTGCAAGATTGCTATGATGTGTTGTTTGTTGTTAAGTATTGACTAATTGTAAGTAGAAACTATGACTTATTCACACCACAATCACTCACAGTGCATCATCCTTCGACGAGGGCGTGCTGTTGAGTGAGAAGTTGGCGTCGCCTGAGGAGTTCCCCGACGACGTCGTCACACTCGCCGTCGTCGTCGTTGCAGAATCCTTCATTCCATCCGACGTCATCGATGAGGAACAATCACGATCTGCAATTTATTCCATTTTTTAAGTTCTCAGATGATTCCAAGCGGAATTTGCACTGTAAAACATACTTTCGAATTCGGGTGAACTTGAGTCCCTCTCGGCTGATCGAACATCAGCCATTAGGGCTTCGGTGAGTTCGGGATGCGAGAGGTTCTCAACAGCAGCCATGTCCATCTTGACCTGAATAGAACACTATTTTGATCATGAATATTATAATTATGATAGTCCCTGACACTCCAACAACTCGTACTCTATTCCTGATTGTCAAACACGTGATTGTTCTAGCGATAACGCAATCAACCAGCAGGGTGTTCTCTATAAATAGTGTGCTATCTCGCTCTATCTGAGTGCCTAGGGTCACTGAGGAATGGAGAGAGTGCAATCATTGTTTTGGGAGTGAGAGAGAGCTGTTCGTCCTTCCTGACCGACCTTGAAAGGACAGGCTCGTTCGCTCGACTTGGTCGGGTGATAGAGCTTGATGAAGGGATGATCGATCGCCTGTTCGACGCTCAGTCGTTCCTCGGCGTCCAGTTTGCAGAGGTTTCCGAGAAGATCCAGAGCGAGCTCGGAGACCTGGATATTGATGATAATTTTGCCATTTAATCGAATGATAACTTAAAAAATAGTATAGCGCAAGAATCAGAAAACAATCAGAAAACAACGTTGATTACATTTTCCTTGTTTGCGGTGAGGATAAGTACTCCTCTGAGAACAAAATCACTTAATCAATAATGATAAATCAGGGGGCTAGAAAGATCAAAGATCACAAAAAAATTTAATTACCTCTCTGTCGGGCGGGGCGCAAATCTCGCTCCATGGTCGCTGTTCGAGTGCGCCGTAGCCCTCGATTAGTCGACGAGTGCGGTCGCAGCGGATTGAAGAGAGAATCTGAAAAAATATTTTTCAAAGTGGAAAATTGAAAATGACTCTTGCATGTTTTCTCCTTCTGCGTTCATCGAAAAAAAACACAGTGAAAACAATAAATAACCTTCTGCGAGGGCGTGCCGAGCATATTGCAGACAATCTTGATCTGGCCCGAGACTGATCGACCAGGGAAGAGCTCACGACTCAGAATCATTTCTGAAAATATTTATTTCGGCATCAGTACTTTGTAATTTATTTCAATCAAATATTCACGAATTGTGACAAATCATACCTGCAAAGATGCATCCAACAGCCCACATGTCCACTGCGGTTGAGTGTTCGGGCATGACGAACAGGAGTTCGGGCGCTCTGAATTTCAAATGAATAATCAATGAAAATATTTTAACCGAACTTACCGATAAGGTAACGTCGCAACATGCTGTGTCATGTAGAAGCAGTGCTCTTCGAGCTCGTCAATCTGAAAAAAATGTTCTCTAAATCCATGATAAGCTGATATCTCACCTCGTTTCTCATCGCCAATTTGGCCATTCCGAAGTCTGCGATTCGAAGGTGGCAATCGGAATTGACCAGCAGATTGGAGGGTTTGAGATCTCTGTGAGCGATGCCGGCAGTGTGCAGGTACTGTAATAGAAAAAATCAATAAATTATATGTGGAGGAACATAAAAAACAAATATGAAAAAATAATAAGCAGTGATAAGTACCCGCAATCCTCGAATAACTTGGTAGAGGAAGTGCGCGACGAGATCGTCTTCAATGGCATCGATCGATCCGTGGATTACGTGATGCAAACTTCCTGAAATCGATAAATGTGGTCTCAAAAATTCGATAATCATTCTCACCTTCCATCAAGTCCATCACCAAATAGACGTTGATGCCGAGTGTTCCCGGCGTCCGGAAAATATCCCGCAACCGGATAATATTCTGCAATAATGCTAGTCAATAATGCAATAATGCAATAATAATGCTAATAATGCGTATCCTAGTTTTACGCACATTCATAATATTCCATCTTTTACCCCTTTCTCATCATCCGATCGTCTCAAACTGCCCAAGATCCCTCAATCTCTTCTTTCTCTTACAAGGTCGTGATGAGTTATTCTTCCATTTCAATCACTCACTTCAACTTGAACTTTCGAATTTATTGCACATTTGATGACTGGTTGTTTTCTACGGTCGAGAAGGGCGGTGGCCGCCTTTGCTCGAAATAGAGTATGATTGTGAGAGATCTACCGTATCTCAGATCGTGATTCATCGTACTGTAATGCTATCCCTTCTCATCTCCTCTCCTCGAGAGTACTCTTGACCACTCGACAGTTTCTCAAGAGACCTTCTCTCAGTGTTAGATCACTGCAACGTCTAGTGACTGATTCAAGAGTTCGGTATACAATCACTCAAAAAGTGTCAGATCTCTGCTGCATAGAAATGTAACGCCTGAGTCAAAATGGTGCTACAGTTCCAAGAAATGTAGTTCCAAAAGACTCAGTACCAATATGTACTGTACCTCATGTCTGATATGTCGGAGTACTCGAATCTCCCTCAATGTCCTCCGTGCAAGGGTGGGTGTGGCTGAGGCGTGTCCGATTTTCTTTATGGCAACCTGAAGGGTGGAAGTAGAATACAATGCGTCTTCCCCACCCGCTGAGCAGTTTCGAACGAAGTTTCCCTATTGAGCAATCACCGTTGTTCGGGCCGTTGTTCCATTACCGAGAATTGCAATCAACCCCCGCTCGCCCACTCATTCCTGTTCCATGTTGCGTGCAACGTTTTCACCCCGTCTCAGATTGAAAGGGCGGTTTGGAACCACCGTTAGTTCCCCTACAACAACAGCGCGGATATTTGTCGGAGAGTCGGGAGCGACACAGGAATGAGAACAAACAGTTTTGAGTACACACACACAACCAATCTCTGAGAAAAGAAGAAGAAGCAAAAGGCGGCCGAAACGAGATGAAATGGAGAGTGGAGAACGAGACGTTTGGGTTTCATCTCATCAGAAGATTGAGAAGGAGAATCTAGCTATTCCTGCACGTTAGCTATCATATAAATCGAAGGGATACGATACTGAAGAGACGCTGATGTGATCAAGTGCCACACTGTAGTCTAGAAACCACAGATATGAAAAAAACTCACTCTAGTTTGTTCTGTGGTCTCCTCGGCTTCACAAACGACTCCGAAAGCGCCGGCTCCGATGTTTCGAAGTGCCGAGTACTGCTCACTTGCCTGAATATTATTTTAGAAATTTTAGGATCCTTCAAGAGTCCAACAAGTCCATTTTCTAGAGCCTATTGTTCTAGTCTCTAGTCATCTCGAGAGTGCAACTCGTGCCCGATACGTTGCTGACGCCATCGATGTCGGATTATATTATTCTTTTGGCCTTTTCACTCACGACCGAGTGATAGCTAGTATGCAGGGCAATAACAGCATTACCGGCCCAAAATGGAGGCAAGGACAAACAGTCGGAACTCGCCCCCAAACAACATTCGGAGTGTGTTTCCATCTAAGTACTGTTTGACACACTCAACTATCGCACTACAGAGAGAATTGTCAACTCAGCGGGCTGATTCAGCCTTCAGAGGTGCCAAAATATCCTTGTTCTAGTCACGAGATAACGAGATCTCTTTGTCCGAGATGTGAATCATCCTATCATCATGATAATAAACTCTCAATAAATCTGCTGCTGAAGTTGCTTGTTGCCACAATTTTAAGTGTTCAATAAAATCAGAGCAGAAAGCAACAATATTTTGTGTAACAATGCCCGGTAGCCTTTCTACCGATAATCCACTAGATCAAGATCCACAATTATGAAAAATTTGCGTACCTCTCCAAACTGGAAGTCGAGCAGGAGCTGACGTCGTGCCAAGTCGTCGAGCAGCCGATTGAAGCCCGGTTTGGTCATCGTTCGACGACGTCGAGATTAGTCGACCACTCTCCCTTCGCCTTCTCTCGTCCGTTTGATCTGCAACGGCGCCTTTAAGCGATTACAGGATAAATCACGAAAAGTATTGATAGGGGTGACTCGAGGCAGGGAAAATGGGGCAGTGAAAACGGGGTCGATCAGCGGGCCCAGATCAGAACCGGCGATAAGCTGAGGCTGTTGGATCAACACGGATGATGTGGGGTAGACACAGTTAAAGTGCGCGAGAAGGACGCTGTACTTTCTGCAGTGAGAAAGAATCGACCTAGTGAGGCGCGCGAGCGATAATTACTGGGAAAACGTGAGCGAGAACTGACAGGTTCACTGCACCTGAAGGTTAGAGGTGAGTTTCAACCGTTGGGCGGGGCGAGGAAATGAGAAATGAGAACAATGGTTACGCAAGAGAACGAAATTGGTTGTCAGACAGTGGTCTAGTCGGACGTATCAGGAGTCGTATCAAATCGATCGGTGGCCTTCTCGTCTCTCCGCTATCGGTGTCTCTTTTTTCGCCTCCTCTCGTCGTCATGTTTCCTCCTCCTCTCCCTCCCTTCCGCTCCTCTCCCTATTCTGCCCAGAGCAAACGTATCAATCGCACAATACGCTGGAGAGAAGAAGAGGAAGGGGGAATTGTGTGAGGAGTGAAGAGCGCGATGCGTGAGAGCCCGCAGGGCCCTTATCAACTATCCCATCCTCTTCTTTCCTTGATCCGCCGACTCGAGAGTGGTTCTGTGTCTCTATCAGCTGAGATCACAGGCAATTCTTTATTATCCCTGGATCACGATGAGATGACTTTCTAGAATCATGACGTATTTTGTGTAATTATCCACGGAGAACTCGAGGAGTGCGAAAAGATCAAGGAAAGAAAGCCGACAATGGCACAGGCAGTAGTACAAAAAGAGTTGTTCGAGAGGCGCCTCAACTAGTTCGGGCGGTACATAATCACAATTGTTCCGTGGCGCTCGCTCTTTGCTCGCCCCCTCTCTACTTACCTACTCTCGAGGTATTTTGCGCGCTCACCACCAAAAGAGGGATGGCTAGGGAGTTATTATATAGTCAACCATTCTCGAGAGCCTTTCCACTCACTGTCGCCTATTTCACTTTCATGTGTGAGAGAGCGCCACAAATTAGTGGTGTGAGTCATTACGAGAGAACGAGAAAAAGCGTCGACCAGCACTTTTCTCGAACTTT
The DNA here is from genome assembly GCA_900490775.1 of Pristionchus maxplancki. Lineage (NCBI taxonomy): Eukaryota > Metazoa > Nematoda > Chromadorea > Rhabditida > Neodiplogasteridae > Pristionchus > Pristionchus maxplancki. The sequence continues at coordinate 405,644 of LS568980.1, read as the reverse complement.
CCGAGCATTTGTGCAGGAACAATGAGGGTATTGCATTATCGGTTCGGAAACAACGGGGGTGTGATGGTAATCTAGTTATGACACTATATCATGGACAGTGACCGGATCTCCGAAGCAGGAAAAGACACTTACGAAAGAACTGTGAATCAGCGCCAATGAACTACTCATCAACAGTCATTCGGTTTCAAAGTGTAGTTTCGAAACGCGGAACCACACGGGGACCATGGGGGCAAACCATGAATAGGACTAGTGAACCGTCAAATAGGATCAGGAGGGGGAATGCCTCGCGGGCGCGTCAGAGATCAACGAGGAAGGGATGGAACAACCAAATGCAGGAAGGGGGGAGGGAGAGGGGCAACGCGCAAAGGGGAAGGAAGGTACACAGAGAATGCCACGGGAAAGAAGAAGAAGGGGGTCTCCAGGGCGAGGACGAGAGAGCACGACAGATCGAGAGGGAGCAGACAGTGAGAGAGAGGGCGAATAGTCAGTGATAGGAAGAAGAGCACTGGAATTATAAAGTGACTGGGCAAACGAGACGGGGAGTGAGTATTGGACAGGTGAAGAAACGATTGGAGACTCGAGAATGGAAGAGAGGGGGACAAGGTCGGAGGATGGGGTGCAGGTGGAACGAATGCAGCTAATGGTTTTACAGTCAGCACATTAGCGAAGAGAGGCATTACGGGAACATCTCGAGTGATGGAAGAAGTGAAGGCAGGCGAATGGCACTCTACGACACTTTTGCTAAATGGAGTCAGCGCGAGATAGTAGAAGAAAACCAAAGGGTGGAGGGGAGGCGCTCGGTCGGAAGGAATAAACCGGCTAGTCTCCCACCGTCTCTACCTTCTCTTCTCTATGACACTCGCACACCTCCTCTCCCCTCTCACAGTTACCCCCTCCCAACCCAATCCATGAAGGTCACTCTGATAGTCTTATTAGTCACGAGAGAACGGGCAAATGGAGGAGGGTGTGGTCTGCATCTCGGGTCTGTTCGCATCAAGAATGGAGATTAGCCAAGGCTCGGGCTCTCCGCTAGCTCGAGCTCGGCTCGTTTCCGGAATGTGATTGATTCGATCTCACAGCTGGAAAATCACCTGAGGGCCCGTCCTTTCTCTCTCCTATTGTTTTATCGATACGAAGGGAACGAGTGTGATCGGAACAGAGAGCGGGGCAATGAGAGGAGCAGTGGCCGACAAAAAAGCAGCTGAGCTGCTTATACCATGGCAGTGTGTTGCACTGGGAGCGATACAATCAGAATCGATTCTCGGGCGATGCGGGGGAAAAACGACACACCCAAAGTTTGTGAAGATTCCGCGATTACCGAGCGAGCACTGAGCCGAAAAATAAACGGAGAAGACGAAATCGGGAGCTCTTTACTCGAATACTACGATGAAGATGAAGCAATAGCTGTGGCACTCGCGATAAGATCAGCAGAGGCCATGGGGGATTCAAGACTCGGCCTTGATTCTTCCACTGTTCTCGTCTCATGACCTTCAGCATTCAATCGCACCGACTCGTCCGTCTCTGCTTTTCCTCTATAAATCCCATTAGCTTTCGATTGGCCTATTTTCAGTTTTCTTTACCTGTACTTTCGCTTGGTTGGATGGAAAATTGAGTAATAAATAATCATGAAAGTGAAGCCAATCATGAAGGAGATTGCGGCGAGATAGAGAAACTCGAACTGCAAAAGGTCACTGTGATATCACGAGATTGGGTCATAAAGAGAACTCACTTTCAAGGGAAAAGTGAAGCTGTTTTCTCGCAAAGCAATGACGAATATCACCTAAAGAACAGTAATCAGACAGTAGATTATTCATTCTTCGTCGTAAAGATCGTAGATCAACATACAACAGCTTCGATAATCTCAACAACGTATGCTGTAGTATATCTCCATCGAGTATTTCCCTCAGCCATGTTGAAAGGAGCGAAGAAATGAACACATCCATTGATGAGAATCAATCCAAGCTCGACTGTAGGAGAGCCATCGACGCCGATTGATACGGACTGAATGAATTATTTAGTTGATCATGGTTTCTCTCCCTTTCTCGTTGTCGGACACATCAATGACGCACCAGTCGATACAGGATATTATTAAATATAAAATAAAATATAAGACCTGTAGAGCTACGATATGAAATAATGAGATCATGTAGTGGATGGCGAAGAAGGGAACGATCCAGTACGTTCTAAAAAGTACTTTTATTAAAAAATTAATAAAGAAATATGGGGATTGTCATAAACAGTCTAAACAACTTAAAATGAAACTCACTTTGCCAAACATAAAATTACCAGTACCACGAATCGAGACAGAATAGTGCCAAATCGCCAGAGAAGCTGAAACATATTTAGTCTCATTTATTTAGTCGGGTGGAAGATTGAGCCCTATTCATTTTTTCAATTACTTTTATATCGAAAAATAGTCAACGTGAAGCAGAGATTTAACAAGACCGAAACTTATTTGCACGAACTTCAATAGAAAATGTAAAAAATAAAATAAAATACCTGCATAATCGTCTCGTACGCGAGCATGTTCAACTTGTCTTTCCTCGAGAATCTCAGTGTTCGATGTTGATTCGAAATGGAAAAGGCGACTGAGAGCAGCGAGAAGAAGAGTGATACAGTGAGGACGTACACTGAAATTAAGTCGGAATATCGCCAATAAACTACAAACCTTTACTAGATAAAATTTCACAAAAATCACCAAAATAATAATTTTACTATTGCATTTATAATGAGGCATCAATTGTACCTTTTGATGACATCTCCCTCCTCGGGTCATGACCCCAAATGATGGAAGCCAGAAGAAAGCCTTGGATGAGTAGCTGAGGGCACGATTCCATGAAGGCCTACAATGGATCGCTATAGGATTTTCTTGCTGATACTCATTTGCCGCACTTTAATAATTTTCCCAGGATGATGAATCCCAAATGTGATGTGCAATAGAAATATTTCTTGCACATATTCGATATAAACTAAAAAAATGTTTCTTCTCCTCTCAAATTGCTCTCCTCTCCTTCAATTAATTACTGCGTTTCCTTTTCCCACCTCAAAGAATCGAAGCAACGTCGCGTCTCTCTCGTACGCGATCATCTTGAGGTAATGCTTCCTTTTCTCCTTCCCTTCGGTCTTCTTCACTTTCCATCCAGCCCAAAATGCACGACAATAGTAGATTATAGGGCCTCCCTGATTCATTTTTTTATTTAAAAAGGTAGACGAATGCATGAATATGCCTGCAAAAGCCTGCAAAAATATGCCAGCAAAAGCTTCTACCTGCAAGAGCAAGCAGATGATGATTCTTAATTTATTGCATCCTTTCCTCTTCTTCCTCTCCACATCTTCGTCTGTCATCCAGATAAGGGCGACGATATTGAGGATGAGAGAAGGAACGAAAGCGAAGAGAAAAATGAGGATAGCGGACCAGATCTGATTATAGATTACATATCTTTACAGCTAGGTAATGCATACGGGGCCGCTTTGTTCTTGCTCCTCCATATTTTCTCTCCAAGCTTTTACCACATCAATAGAAGTTGACTCTACCTCAAACCCTTAGATTCGTTATACTGCAATAGCAAATTTCCAATTTACCCTCATTATGTTGAATATTCTGAGCTACCGTATGCCTGTAACCTTTAACCAATCATTTTGCTAATAATGTCCCGTGGTGGTGAAGGCATAGTGAAACAATTCTGAAGTTTGGCCAATTTTATCTTAACGAATCTGCCTACTGCACTCTAGAGGGGGACGTTGACGTCATTTCGTGTTTTGGCGAAGTAAATAGAGCTTTTCCAATAATTTAGACCTTTCACCGATGCGATTCACAGTATTTAGACATCACTTCGATTTCTGAAAGCGTGACTTGTGCTTCAGACCTATCATTATTTCTCAGTGTGCGCAAGCAATTTCGAGAAATTGTGGATCTCATTTCTTATTTGACTTCTCCCGCCTTCATACTTTGTGGGGGGAAGCACTCCTCATAACTGCATCATGTCACGCTCCCCCCTTGCATAAATCAGAAACCCTCGGAAACCTCATCTCCCTAATTCAATGATGTCAAGCGGCAGTCGTTTTTCACTAGGCGCAATTTCCAAAGTGCTCGAAGCGCGTCGCGTTGGGTTGTAAATTACGTTGGAATTAGATTGCTTTGATTTACGAGAAGACTCGTTCTTCTTATTGCATTCAGATGGGCAAATACCCAACACGTTGGCACTTTGACCTCGCGCGGGGCAATTTCTTCTCTCGTTTTAGAATTATATGACATATTTGACCATAACCAATTTCGTCCTAGTACATTTTATCATTAAAAGGCCCGTTGGTCCAAATATCAGTTTAATTTACTTAAATAATAATATTTTCGAAATGGTGCTACTAACCCGATGCTCTGTGTAGTGCGTGTAAGCTACGACCACGTCACTGACGATATCCGCAATGTAGGAGACGACGGAGATGACGTAAAAGACCAAATCGAAGGTCCGCAACCGGATGACATCCGGCACTGAGTCAGTAGAGATCGTCACCGCCTCTTCCTCATCTAAATTGTTCCGTCTTTCATTGTTGCACTCTTTTTTTTCGACTTTTGGTTCCCTAGTCTGACTCAACATGAATGTTCTTCTAAAATATAACTTTGAATAGATCTTCTAACTCTATCACTGATCGCACAAGGCATTTTCTTCGTTTTACGTGCATTTGATGACACTTATTCCCCTTCTCTACTCCCTTTACTGAGCGTTGCAAATGTTTTTGATCTACCATTGGCATTCTAATCGTCTCAGTTCTTGCCAGATCACTGAACCCGTAATCGCGTTAGTTGTCCGAATCGAAACCCCGCAAGAGAGAACGATGGCAAAAAAATTGATCGGGTAATCCGCAATGTAAAGAGAGAGTAGAACTAGCAAACCATTGTGGCGTCGTCGCTCCCCGTCTCTCGAGAGGTAGATCAGCTTGGGCCGATGCTTCGCAAACAACATTTCTGCAACAACAAATGATATTTAGGAGGGAAAAGGGCGGAGTAACCTCGATTCGAATCACGAGTAGAGTCGAGATGCCATCAATATCCTTTGCGCGCCTCACAGTGATTGCGAGAGTGGTGTGTGTGCCTAACCAAGAGTGTTCCTTTGCTCCTCTCCCCTCTCCCCTGCTAGGCTAATACCTCTGCCCTATCTCGCCTCTCCCTACCCTTAGAAACCCCCTCTCTTCCCGCCATTCCGGGAGTGCCTTCTTCCTTCTCTGACCCAACAGCTGGGGGTCTTCTCTCGGGAGGGTCGAACCTTGACCTGGGATTAGGGGGATGGGAGAAAGAGAAAGCAGCGTGTTTGTTGTTCGAATTACGCCACAGTTCGCACAAGGAGCGCGTCATTCTGACGATAGCGAGTAATCGTCTCAGACTCTCTCCATTCCGCCTTATCTCTCGTCGATTAGAGAATCAGGAATAGAGAGAGAGAAATAGTCAACGATCGTAATCATCTGAGAGGCGATGCCTATCGGGAAGAGAGATCGATTGATAAGCGTATCGCTCCCTCCGCTCGCAAGCTTGATATTGTGGATGAGGAGATTGAAGAGGGAGAAGGGGAAGAAAAGAGTGAAAGTGATCATCATTCCTCACTCATTCTCTCTCTGTAATGTGACTAATTCGATGGCGTCTCATGTTATACCATCCCTTAGCGCGGGTAAACGCCTATCGATTATCATTGAACTATCAAAGCAACGATTTGACTCTACCCTGTTTGTACGCTCTTTACTTCGTCTGAACGACTAGAGAACAGCTTGAATGAAGAGTGTAAGCTGATTACGAAAGTTTCATGCTCCCAGTCACACGCTTTTCCATAGTGCTGACTGATTTCCCCCTCCATCAATCCATTCGTTACCTCTCCATTCATTGCTGACAGTTGTGTCGGGTCAAGTAGGGATAGTAATTACTTGATATTCTCAACATTTCGTAGACTTCTTACTGCTCAGTGTGAGAGATCGAGCGAGATGAGGAGAATCGACAATTACCAGCATCATTCACTTTTTTACCCTCCATCATTCAGAAATGTCTCGGGAGAGTCTGGAAGCGTCGGTGACCGTTGCTGATGATGCAAAGGAGACAGTGCATGTCGCCAGCCCGATTCTCAGCCTGCCCGTCGGAGTGGTTAGTATTTTCCATTCTTCATCATTCCAAACATTTTCTTTGTTTCTAGCACTGAAATTCTCGCTCGCTCACCTACCGTAATCCGCCAGCCAATTTTCGTGTCTCCCCAATATCCATAACGCGCGTTGATTTACGACGCAGTCCTCGTGGGCAATCAACCCAGGATTCATCTCTCTCTCTGTCACAATCACTCACCTCTCCAATCCTTCAAAAATGGGCAATTGGCCACCGAATTTTTCTGCGCGATGCCCGCACGATTGAAAAGGGCGTGGACACTCTTTCTCTCTCGAAAAGAGGGCGAAAGTGGTGGTGGAGGGTGAGTCAGGAATGCGTTCCATCTACTCTCTCTCCCCTCTAGTAGTTCACTGTAGTCATGGAGAGGGATGCTGTTTTCCTAATCGCATCAGTCTGGCGCTGAGGCGACACCGAATTTTGAGCCCCCTGCCCTAACCCGCCGCCGCCCCTCTTTTGACTCTGCGCAATTGTGTGTATTGTGACTGCAGTCAAACTGGTCCGCTCAACTCGGTAGACGCGCCCATTTCACGTGTATTTATCGCTACTGTGCCCTACTCTCACTATCATCACCTCGCTTCATCAACTTGTCCCTCAATCCGGCCAAACCCCCTCTAGATTCTAGAGATTCGCCATACACGACATCCCGATGAAATGTACCAATTACCGCTCTCCCCTTTACCTTTCCCCCGAATTTACATCAAGATTATAGTGCGGCATAATAAGGCTTCGCCCCCGTCCCCGCTGCTCTCATGAATAAAACATCCGCTATCTCCTGAGCAATAGTCTCTCCATATTGCCTGGTTCATCATCACTTTTCATCTGCGAGAGAGCATGCGGAATGGAGAGAGTGAGAACAACTTCATCTCCTCCCCTTTCTCCAGGGTGTCACACTGGCTCTGTCTGACTTCTCCACCTCGGATGCTTCGAGTATGAGTGATAGTGGAGAGGATTCAGCTGTTACTCAGGAGGAGACTCGTCTTCCGGAGATGAAGAGCCTGACCAGGTATTTATTTCTTATGATTCCTACCAATTTGTTTATAATTTCCAATCGGAATAGCGTTCCTATCAAATTCCCAGTGACATCACGCAACGTCGCACATTAGATTTGATATCTCGCCCGACGAATCAAAAGCTTCCCTCGCGAGTTTGTTTGAGTACACGATGAACAAACAACTGTTGTTCTCTCTACTCTCCAAACAGTAGTAGTAGTCATGAAAGAGTGGGAGGACGGGGGGATATTGATGGACCATCAAGCGAGTTTTCATTGTCCTTTCTTTGGCAGGAACGACAAGGGACAATCGACCGTGACGTGTATGAGGGAGGCTGCGGGCAGCGGGGAGGAGGAGGATGCGCCCACCTCATCGACTGCTCCTTCTGAGCAACCGAAGAGACACAAAAATCCTTCTAGTGAGTGACAGACATGATCAGACAGGTGATAACTGCTACAATTTATGAATTTGAGAGTAGTGGGAGAGTGAAAGCTTCGAAAATGGACCGATTCAGCTGGACAAAATATATTTTACATATATGTTTCCAGGCACGATTTACTTCGATATGAACCATGTTCGGCGCTTCCCTCCAAGTGACGCGACGCTTGAGGAGCAGGTAAACACTTTTCAGAGTTTTGCTAGCCCTTTTGTTGTTCAAGATATAGTGAAAACGTAATTGTATAGGAGATCAAAGATTAATTTAGGTGGATCGACTGGCCGAGTATAATTGCGTGCTGCAAATGGAGATTAGACGACTTCTCGGTGGCGATTCGGACAGAACGGTAAGAGGTACTGTAGGTGACGGTAAACTACAGACTACGGTGTTCTGTCTGATCACTCGTTGGTCTTGTTCAATGCGTCGTCACCCTTTCCTGGGAATTCTCCAAGCAAAAATCCATAGAAACGAAGGATGAAAAAACGTTCGTCTCTACGGTTTCTCATGCTGTAAAAACGCTTCTTCTTGGGAATTCCGTCGATGAAACCGATGCATGTGATAGATGAAAGAAATGTGATCAACTACGGTATTTCACTCCTGAAAACATCTATCCTGGGAATGACAAAAACTATGAATTCGAGGAATGAATTTCACTTCCTAGACTGTAGACCGAAAACATTTCTTTTTGCGATTTTAATGGGCAAAAAGTGCTACTTCGAGAAACGATCGAGTACTTAAAAAAATTTTTTTGAAATCGCCTGACATTTCCATTAGTGAAAGGGGATCCCTAAAAAATTGTTATCCTCGAAATTCGGAGAATTTAAGATGCGGGCAGAAACTAGAAGAAGTGATGACTAAGGAAGACATGAGATCATGATTGAAATGATTGGGGGTTTGAGTGTAATCGACGATAATATACAGAGATAAGTGTAATGATGATGCCAGATTGTTTTGCAGCGGCTGGTTTCCGAGAATCTGGAGTGCAGAATGAAGGTGGAGGAGATGAACGAGTATCTGAATAAGATCAACGACGAAGCTGAAGAGGTGCATCCCCTCTCAAATTAATCTTTGATCTTTGATATTTGAGGAATTCAATTCCATAACTCGAGAGCTCGAGGAAACGAAGGTTGAGGCAGCTCAGGAACGGGCGACCGCCATTGCTCTTGAGACGCATCTGGAGGAGATGGAAGAGGACAACAAGAAGCTACGGGTATGATGATCTTTGATCTTTGATCCATGACCTCAGCCACATTTTAGATGTCCAACGACGCTCTGCAAGCCGCTCACATGAAGCAGAAGGAGATTATCGAAAACATGAGGTGAGTAAGCCGGCCGGTTTCCGATGTTTGCCTGAGAAACTAGAGAGCAAGGACTATTTCGGATATGTTTTCGGAACCAATTTCCCCACGCGAGATCCAATATCGTGTGAGCCGAGGACTGATTTCCGGACAGGGTCTTAGTCCTCAAAATGATGATATCTTCCTGGTTTTGGGATGACGATTGTAAAAATAGTAATGGTACTAATGATATCATCCTGATTTTTTGGTACTTTCAGCCAGAAACTCGACTCTCAGACCGAGTTGCAAGAGCAGATTGCGAGATTGAAGCTAACGCTGAAAGAGGAGAGGGAAAACTTCAAAAGAAAGGTATACATCGCAAATAAAGATAAAATCTGAGAGAATATAATAAGAGAGCGTAATGTAGTTCATCACTCTTTCATTCTTTACTTTTTGCACACGCGTTCGAAAGAGGTCACATTGAGTCGAAAGAGCATTTCATCCATACGCAAATCGAATGACTTGAATGTGTAAGCGGGTGTGAAGAATGGAAGCGCAGCCAATGTATTCTTCTCTAGAAGAAGAGTGTATTGCGACTATTTTTAGAAAGAAAAAGAGTGACGTTGCTTCTATATGTCACTATCAATCATCTCCTTTTCTATCCATATATCTATGATTGTGAATGTCGTATCAGGAGTTGGTCTTCGCCTGCGATATCGACGAGGTACAACGGGAATTGAATACGCAGAAGGAGGTCCTGCACGCGGGAGGAGTCGGAGAAGTTATCAGGATTGTCAGTTTTTTTTTGTCTGTAACCTATCGATGGTTCTCTCTTCTACGTTCTCATGCATGCTTTCTGCTTTTTCCAGCATCTAAAATCCGGAATCCTCAGGGTACAAGTTGAATTGCAGTGGTCGGAGAAGATTGCGCAATTGGAGAACGACGTGAGAGAGCGCGATTCGATCATCTTCACACAACAGCACATCATCAATGAGATGCAGAGACAGGTATGAATACCATGTGGTCCAAACACGAGGAACCAGTGCCAAACCGCCAAAGACCCGCCGTTTCACCTGCTCTTTCTTTGACTTTTTCTCGCTTTCTTCCTCTGAACGCGATCTTCATTCTCAGGCAAGCGGCAGCTCGATCAACACGACTAATTCGTCGCTCGGCAACAAATCGCTAGAGGCAGGAGAGAGGGGCGCGGCTCAGTAGACCGGCTCAAAGAGTCCTCCTGACTCCTCCCACATCCATCCTTCCCCTTCCATCCCCCTACCAGTATACCCTTATTTGTCGCGATTGTACATGTATAAGATAAATGTCGTGGATACTTGTCGCTCTGTCTATTATGGCGTGAGTGTTTGTCTCCGCGTATCCAGAAAGACAAAGGGGTCGCCATAGCGATCTCTCCTCCGCCTCTCTCTCTCTCTCTTGTGCGAAAACAATATTCGCCTCTCTCGATTCTAACCTGATTCCGTGTTAGAGGCAGAGAAGAGGAGAGGGGAGGAGGGGAGAGCCGTGGCGTGCCATCGATTCCTCCTCGCAGTTTCACACCTTTCGTTTTTTTCTCGCGGTACTGACTCTTCTTCCCCAGCTCTTCCTTTCAGAATGGACAAGGCTGCGTCGAAGAAAAAGAACTCGGAACCCGTGAGGAGCGAGGTGAGAAAACCATAAAGCACCTACTTATTTACGGTAATTACCAGCGCAACGAAACACGTCGTAGAAACTGCAGACCAGTGACCTAGAAACGTAGTGAGACCGCTCGGAATCTGCGCTTTCCCATCTCAGATGACGTCGCTGTCGTAGTGTTAACATGCTCTGCATCGCACTTCCAGTCGTGCTCCACTTTTGATATTCTGCTCTTGCCCGAAATCAAATACTGCGCCAGAAGCTCTTGCGATCAAATGAGACCTCGAACGCAACATTCGACGCGGATTTCCGGTCTAATTTTTAACCCTGCAATTAACATGATGATGGTGCTCGCACCTGTTATTCAATTCTTGAGGGAGCACATTTTTGGGTATTTTAGGTAAATTTCAGGTCAATTTTAGGTCAAATTTTACAGAATCTGGAGGAGGAGATCTCGTTCCTTGACGCGCTCAAGATGAGTAAGGACGAGGCGATGAAGGTACTCTCGGAGGACAACCAGAAACCGCCCGCCAAGGTAACGACGGTATCTGCACAATACTAAGAACTAATCAATCGATGCATTATGGTAGTTGCTCGGATTATTGTAGTCATCTCTGTGTGTACAGTACCCTTATCCTAAAGTAGAATAGGCCGGATGTAAGACAACTTAGGAAAGAGAGAATGCGCTCCCCTCATTAGTATGACAGCCCATTCAACATCTCGTCGGATTAGTAATCATAGTAACAGCATCCAATGATGTGCGATTACCTTGTCTTTTCTATCCGAATTACAACAATCTCTCATTGATGTATTAAATCTATCCGTTGGTCGAACACGAGTGCATGACGAATTTGGACGTGTGATTCACTCGAATCCAGACTGCCCAAATAGGCTCTCAATGCGCCGCTAATGAGCACTACTATTTTGGCGACTACGGATTATTGAAAATGAGGATCTTCACGTGTATTTCTTGGAAATGTCAGATTAGCTAACAACAAGGTGAAATCACTCTACAAGAGGGATCTCTAGGAGGAAGTGGGATTGATGAGGGTCTAATTGGTCATTCAATGAGTCATTTCAGGGCAATCAGAAGAAGTCCGTGTGACCTCCCTCCGCCTACGTCACAACATTCCTTCCTTCGACCGCCGCGCCGTATGAGCTATTTAGTCACCAAGTTGTAAAATCCGCCATTGTCGTTCGCGCGCGTTTCCCGGTTAAACAATGTTTCATTACCCGCCCCACTCTGCCACAAGGCGAGCAGCAGCACAAGAAAGACTGTCTGACTCATCGCCCGAATAAGAGAATAAAGCCGAGCACAGAACGGGTTTGCCTCCCCTCCTCTCCTCCTCACTTTACCCTCAAGCACCATATCATATCTCCCCCCTTCTCACACACTCGACACGCTATTGATCAGTGCGTCCGAATGTCATGCAGCCGCCCTTTTCCCTCTTTCTGTCCTTTCTGATTGTTGCTGCATCCGAAAGAGTGAAGAAGGCCAGTCGAAGCAGTCTCAACAAAGTCCGCGAGCTCATCAATGATGAAACAGCCAGGTTTGTTCTATTGAATCTCATGTAAATGGCACCACCCATCGCGTGTCAATCTGTTCGAATCCCGAGATTTGTAGTCGTATCTCTTCAAATTACACGTTAGGTCTCCGTTCAAAGCAGTGATACTACAAGTGATCATTGAGCGCTGTAGTTCATTCGATTAAATTTACATATCTATAGCATATCTACATTCCCTATTCCGTTAGTCGTCGCGAGCGGTCCCCTCTCCATTCGCTCTGATGGAGAGCGGTTTTCCCTTAATTCCCCTCGTCTCGATCAACGACTCAACAAGAAAGGAATCCCCATCCAAGCCGGACTGGTCGCCGTGTGATGGGTATGACCACCTAAGATGTTGGTCCCTCAGAATCTAGGCTCGATTCTCTCGCTCAAAGAAAGATCATTCGAGTTTGGAGGACTCGCAATCACTGAAGAATCCAGAACACGCAAGGCTTCGTTTTCGACCTACTGTGGGATCTATCAGTGTGCAATGCCATCAAACGAGTCATCAAACGTCCTATCGGGAACCAGGAAAACGGAACTCTCTCTCCAGTGGTTGTGACTGTGACAAGGAAAAATGACGAATCCCCTGACCCGACATTCCTCAAAATGACTATTTCGAAATGTGAAGAACAGCCCTCTGACACCCCATCTTGATCAGCGCCCAGAAAGCGACACTGATAAATATTGTATTGTATTGTATTGTATCTATAGCTGAAAGTGCATCATTCGATAATTTTATTATATATGAAACATATGCTTTCTCTTACTTTGCCCATATTATTTCTCTCTCAATGCGTGCTCCTCGTTTGCAGACGCCACAGTTCGATTCAGTCGGATTCAATTGACTTTTTCGCGGATATCCGTCGAGATCCGAGGGAAGGTCGACACCATGATGAACTGACTGTGAACAATCTGGAGGATTACTTTCAGGTATTTTTTTAAAAAATTGTTTTCACTTTCTGCTCTTCGTCTTTGCTCGATAGTCACAGCTTATCTCTTGATCGCGGAGTACTTATCTCTTTGAATAGGAAGCCTTTTTTTTTTCTAAAAACCGCTTGGAATGTCGCATAGATAATTTCCAGGGAGATGTCGACCTCTCCGAGAACCAAGTGGAAGTAATTCTACGAAATCTCGAAGCCACTCAGCCTCAGATCGAGTCAGATATAGTAAAGAGAACGAAGAGGAAAGTGAGAGTTTTCGCTTTTTCAATTATGTTTCTAATACCAAATGGACAATCCTGACAGATATTATAGGTGGGGAAGACCCCGCTGTACAAGCGATGGAAGAGAAGACAGCCGATCAGTTTCGAATTCGCCTCTGAGATTCCACCTACGACGAGGAACAAGATTCGGTTGGTTGTATTGTTTAATCAACTGATCATCTAATGTATTGTTTCATCAACTGATCATCGAGGTCATTACATGAATATTTGTGCCTATTCGATCACTAATTTAACATCTCCAGGAACGCGATGCGTCTCTGGCAGGCGAATACGTGCATTCGCTTCGAGGAGAACGGTCCATCCGTCGATCGACTCGAATTCTTCGACGGGGGAGGATGTTCATCATTCGTGGGCCGGATAGGAGGCACGCAGGTACCGTTGCAGTATGCATTCATCCATAGTCTATACTCTACTGTAAATATACTATGAATACGACTGTTGGATTCAAATTAATAATATCCTTGCAGGGCATCTCCATCTCGACCCCTGGCTGTGATGTGGTCGGCATCATCTCACACGAGATCGGTCATGCTCTAGGTACTTCTCACATTTCGTCTATCCATTTCACGCACGCTCTACCTTTCCCTGGCCGTCTAGAGATACCGATGAACTGAAAGACAGAAACATTCCATTGTTCCTTCTGGGCGAACCTAATCGTTTCCTGCAATTCGAAAGTATCCTGGAAGTGACAAAAGTTTTCCCGGAATAGAAGAGAGTTCGCGCGAAATAGACCGGATTCGGTGCAATTGCACGAACAGCTCAAGATTTTGAGTAGATTGGGTTCGAGTGAGTACGTCCCTAAAAAGCCAAGCAGATAGAACATTAAATAAGTGATAAATGTATGGTGCATGGTACTATTCCAGGGATATTCCACGAACAGGCTCGACCCGATCAAGAACGATATGTGTCCGTCAACTACAACAACATTCCCATCTCACGATGGAATAACTTCCAGCCAGTGGACGATAATCATGCCGATCTACTCGGTCTCCCATACGACACTGGTGAGAAACAGGACATGTCTGAGATTCTATTCTGGTTTCTGTTAATTTGTTTACTGCTGCGTTCCACACTACCCGATAATAATGGTAGATTGCATGATATCAGAGAAAAGGGAAACCTTAATAGACTTTATTTTATGTGTTTACTGCAGGTTCGGTGATGCACTACGGGCCGTACGGTTTCTCATCTGATCCGTACGTGCCCACTATCCGCACACTGGACAGAAACCTACAGAAGACAATCGGGCAGAGGGCAGGGCCGTCCTTCCTGGACTTTCAAGCTGTAGGTATTTTGCAGCAGGGAAATTATATTGGATCGTTATTTCAGATCAATCTCGCCTATGAGTGCTCGGCACACTGCAAGGCCGGAGTAATGCCGGATTGTCAGGTTTGTAGACAGATTTCAACCATATTTCCCTCCTGGTCTCTTTGTCCGCAAGAGTTCCTCTGCTTATCAGCCGACTCCCCCATTGGCCTTGTTGTGACGGGCGGGAGGCCGCCAGTCCCATTCCCCCAGTATTGTAGTTGCGTGAGGAGCCCTAACTCGCTGCTTCCGGCGCAGTCGCTTCTTCTGTCAATCCAGAATGGGCAATGAGAAATGCACAAAACAAGACAGTCCTCTCAGCTGAGTGAAACGAGCGAAACGATGTTTCCGCTGTCTTTTCTTGTGCGCTCCCCCGGAAAGTGATGTAGTGTTGGAGACCACAGAACAGGAAACAACAACGTCTCATCAATCTAGAAATGAAACCAAATTGTTCCAGCGCGGAGGCTACGTGCACCCCAACAACTGCACCACTTGCCTCTGCCCGGATGGATTGGCAGGCACAGAGTGCGCCAATATCCGACTGTCGAACGGGCCGTGTGGAGGAGTGCTGAGGGTGAATTGGCCTGGATTGATTGGAATGAAACATAATCGTTGCAGGCAACGCAAGTGCATGGTTTCATCGCCAGTCCCAACTACCCGAATGAGTATCTAGTGAACACGGAGTGCTACTGGATGATTCAGGTTGGATTGAGCCTGTTGTGTCCCAGTAACTGATATGTTTCAGGCTCCACCAGGAGGCCGAGTATTCCTGGAGATCGATGCTGAGATGGAATTCGCTCTTTGTGAGGACACTTGCGATAAATCATACGTGGAAGTAAAGTATCATTCCGATCTGAGGCTCACTGGAGCCAGGTAATTGTTAAGAAAGTAATGCAAAAAATAATTCTCGACTGATATCTCGGACTCTGTCTCCGACTATGCCTGACAAGAGATTGTAGATAGTCTAGATACAGTCTGTTCATTGTAAAATTTCTCAGATTCTGCTGCCCCGGTGCGCCTCGCAAACCATTCGTCTCTTTCGGGAACGAAATGCTAGTTATCATGAGAGGATACGGAGGATCGGCCAAGGGATTCAGGGCGAGATTCTGGACCGATTCTGTCGTCGACGGCAACCCACCCCCGCACACTCTGGTTTGTCTCTAGTTTTATATTCGTATCGCTATATTTCAGGAATCATACTGATTTGTATGTTTTTGTACCATTTTGGCAATTTCAAGTGACAATTCGCAAGTTGCAGATGACAACGACCCCTCTTCCTCCTCCTCCACTCCAATTAACAAGTGCGGCGACGATTGCTCCGCTGCTTCCGCTCCCTTTCACGCTTCCGACGGCGCCCCCGATGATTGTAATGACGACAACGAGACGGCCGGAGACGACGACGACCAAAGTGAGGGGAGATTATTGTGATCTGGTGATCTTAGAGACGTATTAGACGTGCGATATGCATGTTTCTTTTCATTCACGCAAGTTGACGGAACACTGCTATCAACTAAGTGCATTTCCGACACGATTAGTCCGTTAGCTTCGCATTTCTGCCCCGGAGCTCGCAAAGTGAGGGAGTAAGAAGAGCGACGCGCGTCATGTTTCAGCTTCTCCCATTCAGCGCCAAAAGTAGGAAACGGGTTGCGACCCGGGATCGCTCATTTGACTGACCGGAAAGGGGTCGGAAGAGAGGGAGCGAGGCTAGATGCTGTCATCCCAGCACTTTGACGCAAGCAAGCGACCAAAAGAAAACGAGCGACCGGAATCAACAGGGCGCATCACTTACTCGTCCCTATATTTAGACACAGCCCAAAATACTACTTAGATATGCGATGCGTATTCAAACAATAGAGAGCATTGGCAGTCCTGTAATGGAATTATAGAAGAAATGACGGTGTTTCAGTCTATGCTTATGCTCCTTACAACGACTCCAATCCGACCGATCATTACTCCTCCTCGAATCAGCACAACTCCATCGACCACCGAAGAGAAGATGATTCCTGTGCACGGTAAGAAGCTCTATTCAGACATCCATGTGTCTCAATCCCATTCATTAGCACATAGTGGAACCTGACACATAATTCATTCAAAACAGAGAATACATGAGTATCGAAGGCAATTCTCATGATGGAATTCGCAAGTGTCGAGCACACGTATGCAACAACCATCACAGATTAGAAATACAAGTTTAAAAATAAATAATAACATTCAAAATGCTAAAAATTAAAGATTGCGGGTGCGATGTGTGGACGGAGTGGCAGGGCAAGTGCTCGCAGCAGTGTGGAGGCTGCGGGAAGAGGCAGAGGAAGAGAGTCTGCATCAAGGTTCGCACATTCTCACATTTGACTCCTACTATTTTACGAAAATTTAATTAATTTCGATTCGAAACCTGATTTTTAAATCTCGATTTAGGATGAGACGTGCCAGACAGTGGAGAAGCGTCCGTGCAACTTCGATGCCTGTCCCGAGGGCACGAATTTCCTCCTCAACAACGGAGAGGTGCATCTTCTCTGGAGGGGTTGCTGCATCGGTAAGCGAAATATGAATTTTTAAAAATTAATCTTTGATCTCCGCAGGGCTCTTCCGCCAAGGAGACACGTGCGCGGCGCTCGAAGCCAACTCGAATCCACTCCTCTCGATTATTTCCGAGTTGCTCAAGACGAATGATGCGTACGGACCACAGATTTCTGAGCCACCATTAGAGGGACAGGCCATTCGCAATAGAAAACGGCTCTAGGCCTCAGTCATTCGCGTTCACTATTTCGAGTAGTGAACCTCAGGAAGCTCACCTAACTTATCGAGTTGTTGTACATATTGATAAATCTAATGGGTATTCTCGCTTGCCGGCTCGAAGACAATCTATCGCAGCAGCTACACTTATCCGCTGACGGGAAGTCCACCCTCTCTTTGACAATGGCCCAGTAACGAAGACGCATTCATCTGCTCCTTCCCTACGTCGTCACACTGATTGACCTCCATTGAAGATTCGCTCTTCTCGGGAGCGGTCGTTCCTCTCCCCCCAAAACAACCCATCGTCATCGTTGTGAAATAATGCAATATACCCAATCACCTCCACAACCTACGCTTATCGGATATGGGCATTGAATGTGTATGGAATAGGGCGGCAGTTTGACGTTAGGACGCGCATCTCGCATCCGGCTCCGCCCCTCTTCTCGATGAAGAGGCGGAGGAGGGAATGAGACCCCATCGAATCGAGAGGGGAGGAGTCTTCTGCCGCTCCCTACTCCCCATTCAGTCTCTTCCTCCTTCGCGGAGAACAATCCCTTTTTTGGTTGGTTACAAGCATATTGGTTTGATTCGAGTCAGTTGTCGATTGTGTTCTTCTTCTTTGCTACCGTGCCCTACCGTACCCTACTCAGCACTCCTCAACGATGCCTGACTTGCGGGTCCTCCTCGCCGCGTTCGCCTGTCTCTGTCTCGCCACACAAGCACTGTCTCTAGGTAAGTCAGTTGGTGATCGAGGATACCGTACTCATCGACAACCGTAATCTACCGTATTCAGACGGCGAACTAGAGCTGCCGCTGCACCGTATTGCACGAACGCCCAACACTGCACTACTTGTGCCGTTCCCACGCGTTGGCAAACGCTCCGACTACTCCCAGAGGTACGCTAGGTTGGTTACGGTATTGGTTTAGTACAGTAGTTATATTCGGGTACTGTAGCTACACTATTGAATGCTATTGCTCACAGATGACAGGCCTTCGTACTGAATGGTGTAAAATGATTTTTCAGTGGCTACGATTCGCAGCCACACGAGATGAGCAAGCGTCTGTACTTTGCGCGAGTCGGAAAGAGGTACCTAAATTTCCTTTTCCCGTCAATCCTATGAATCTTCATTGAAACTGCCCATTCATCTTCGCCAAACCCAATTGATTCCCTCAGATACATGTACGCTGCTCGAGTGGGAAAGAAGTGATCGATACTCCACACTCTACCGTCATTCTTGTTCTCAACATCTCTAGATACCGTAATCCTCCTATCTGGATCGTTTCCTCCCCCATATTCTCCTCTTTGGGCTCCATCACTAGCGCAGTTTCTCTGTCCATTCTTTGTGATCGAGATTGGTTTGACTTGTGAATAAAGAGACTCTCGCTGTTGATGATCGATACTATAGTGGGGTCACAAGGAAGTCTTCTCTTCCCTCCATACACAGGTAAACCCGCCTCTTCAATTTCCGATCAGAGACACGTGAGGAGGGTTCTGCCGGAAATCAGAAGCGAGAGCGAGATGCCGGATGTAATGGCTGTTTATAGACAAGGCCTCAAGGGTATCGTGACCGTGACATCATGACTAGGCAATCTCCTTCAAGCTGCGCGTCGAAACTGGCAATTATGTGATACATACAAGCACATTGGAAAATAATGCACAATCAAAACGCATATCCGCTGAATTGACAATGGAATTGGAAGGTGAGATGAGGCAGAATAATTGTAGTGTACTGACTAGCGTTGGGTATCCTGATTATGATGGGTGTAATGCCTAGTGGGTGAGGCGAGCCCGCATGTGCAAATTATACTACATAGACTTTGATTATTCACAAAGAGGTTGAGATTATTTACAAGAATTTGTTAGATTAGTCGCAAACACTGGTTCGACTTTGAGGAGTCGCACTGCGATCTTCGGGAGGTGCTGATGGGACAGCAGCTGCAGGTCTTGGAGGTCCGGATTCACCCTTCAATTAGCATTTTATCAATAAAACAAAGATAAAAATGACATCCAACTATCAGTAATCACTTGAAAATTTATCTGAGTCTCACTTGTGACATGAGACTAGTGAAGTAGTCTTCCATCTCCTCTCTTGTTGGCTGTTCGCTCATCAGTTCCCAACTGTCTCGAATAGGTGAACGTATTGCAGCCTTGCACAGTGGGCATTGGAATCTGAAAATTATTTTTTGTTCATGACTTTTTTTTGAGTTCTATGAAAATCGCAAAAAAAATTATTTGATCTTATTGAGAATTTAGGACCTCTAGTACTAATGTGCTGCTGGGATTTTTTCCAGTTATTGAACGATGCATCGCTCTAAAGGAACAAATAAAAATGTTGGTCTATGGTTGAAGGGGACTGGCTCTCCTCGAGGGGCTCACGTCCTTCCTGATTGACTTGGATTACCACCGAAGCCACGTCGCTCGCAAAACACCCTCTCACCACCATTCACGGAAATCTCAAGTTTGCAGACGCTCAATTCACGTGACTCTTCTATGGACGCAATAATGCCTTGATAAAAAATCAAAAAAATCAATTGTTCTATCACGTGCTGCTGTATTCGATAGATTTATTTTGAATAAGAATTCTAAGCAATATTTTTTTATTGAAAAGCGTACTGTGTTCGGTACTCGCTCCAGGTTGCGACGCAAACGGTGCAGAAGGAATGACAGCATGAGAGGATCGTGTCGGCCTCTCGATCGAAACAGATGCAACAAGACTTCTCGTCCACACTGAATTCATGTTTTTTTGAATAAAATAGTGAAAATAAATGCATTTTTTGGACAAAACAACCAACCTTTTAGTGTCTGCAGCCTGTAATGTTTCCGGCGCAGAGCTGCACTCACCAAGGATACTCTCGGTCATAATTGGAAGAGGAGTCTGAATATCGATTGTTTTTCTCACCGAAAGTAATGTGCGATGGTGAAAAGCTTTAAAATCTTATTGCCAACTCACCGGGACATTAGCAACCTCCGGAATCATCGCAAAGGAGTGATAAATATTCAGAAATCGTTGCAGGCTGTAAGTTCGGACGAATCGATATGCGCCCGTCTCAACGTGTTTCTGAAAATCTAAGGGTTGCATGATAAATTTCAATGAAAAGTAGGAACCAATGGTAAAAATTTCCAAATAAATACTAACAGCAATACATATCATCTGGAGATGGTCCTTCCATGCATCGTCTCTTATGGCGCCGTGCCGGATACAGAAGACGAAGTACTCTTTCTCATCATTGACGAGACCGCGACATCTAAAGACAAGAATATATAAATACATAATTTTTGATAAAATAATAATAACTGGACAGTTTTTGGTGTCCCTGGAGTTTAGAGAAAAGCTCGATAACTAAGCCATTATTCTTCCCGCAGATATAAATATGTTAAAACCAATCGCATGTAACCATTCCGTTGCGTATTTAGATATGAGTAATTAGTTCGAAGTAAATATTTGCTATTGTTTCGAAACACCAAGGCAATGAGTTTGATAGTATCTAGTCCATTCACTCATTCACATGACTACTGGTGACTATTTGGAGAGCAAATTGGATAGGGAAAACAAATTCCACTAGTGGTACTTGTAATATTCGATTTTATAATATTTTTATTAAAAATTAATGAAACAGACGGCTTACTTGGCATTGACACTCCTGACACAGGCGGCGAATTCGTCCCACGACAACGTCGACAGCTTCTTCACTGAATCTGGCGCATTCAGAGGTCGACGAATACGAGCAGCAGCCAAATTACGTGATTCGCCGTTGCCCATTCACTGCAAAGCACGAGATATTGATAGAAATTGTCAGGAAACGGAAGAAGACCGTCGAAAAACGCGCTTGCACACGAATAAACTCGCCAAATTCATGAAAATGAATGGACAAGGTGATGCGGGAAAGGCTCAGGTAGTGATGAGTTGCGCAATGTCCGATATAAATAGTATTTCAAGCCCGGAAATTCCCAAAAAAGGCAAGTAAGAGTGAGTCACAGACGAATAAAGTGTTCCGGGAAAGGCGGACCATTTGCGATCAGTGGTAGATCGAGAGAGGGTAAGGCGTACAATAAAGACATTCGTAGCAGAAAATTAATTCATTTTTGCTACAATTCCTGAATAAATTTAAATAACGTGATAAAAATATTCTGAAATCGATAAGGGGACACCGTTCAAAAAACCCAGCATGTATATTCAGATAGAGCATTGATGGATTCCTTGTCTATACAAAATTTAATCACCTATATGTCACTCATTGATCTAGAACATTAACTATTCTACTCAGCTCGTCAAATTAATTTTTTGAAAGCATACAGAATCCAATACAGAATTCAAATATATGATTATATCATTGCACATCTAGATATAGTACAAATAAAAATAAAAATATTTAATTCATGAAGGAGGGGGGCAAGTTAGGGAGTTGGGTTTGCAATTTTTTGATGGTAATGTGAGGACGCTCGACCCCTAGTTGTTTTTGAGGCAGCAGGTTAGTGCTCTCCAGAAACGTTCAGGAATATAGAAGCGGTATTTAGCTAAAAGGGAAAGAACAACCTCAAAGGGAAAGCTTTTCCAAAGTTGGACGGTTCTACTAACAACTGTGGATTGGAGAAATCAACAGCCTTAGTGGGTGGGTAGACCGCAAGTTATGCGAGAGTGGAGAAATGAGAAAGACTGATGAGACGTCTACCTGATAGTGTCCATGAACACACGAATGTAAGAAAATCAAGTCTTCAACAATTCTGCCACGCTTTGAATTATGAACTCCAAGCAAGCCAATAGGATCCTGTAGTGGTGTCAGAGTAATATTTTCTGAAAAGCCTCTTAGAACAATTTCTCTGAAGAAATTCAAGTTTATTCTATTTTTTTATTCGAAGAGATTCACTCCCAATACCTGCAATATATGGAAAACAAACGGATACCCTTACTTTTATGAAATACGGGGTTTAAGCAGACGGCATTTGTCAGATAGGTATATATACGGTTTATAAAAATGGAATATAAAATAGAAAGGGAGTGTCATTTTGAGCGAAATGAGGGAACCGTTATAAATGAACGAAAAAGATCGGAAAGAGTACAAGTCACCCGTCATCTCCAAACTAATAAAAATATTTATCAAGACAATAAATTTATATAATATAAGGAACGATTAATATATGATAAAGGATAATCAAAGCAGGCAGAACGGATTTAATAATAGCACAGAGTAAGTGAAGCAATTGAAAGTAGTGTGATTTCGAATAATATTAAAGCTGTTGAACGTCACATAAAAGTAAGAATTTGGGTGGAATTAGAATCGGTTTCTCTCCATCTTCGTGCATGTAGAACAGCATCTCTGTCTGACGTGTTCACTCTCACACGAGTGGAACAACTTGATAATATCGCAGAATCGGGACAAATCCTCGCAGTTGGGCGTCTCTTCCTCTTTCATTCGAGGAGCGCATGCAGGAAGGGGAATCGTACGAGAGCAGGCTCTGTAGTTCCATTATTAGCAAAAGTTATTGACCAGTCCGGGAGTCGAACCCGGCTCTCAAATACCTGGTGGTTCGTGGTTGCTGCAGTCCATCGCACGACTTGCCCGCAGGTTCGCCCGTTCCACTCCACACGCAGTAGAGAAGGCGCAGCTGATAAGGCATTGCTCTATCTGATCAATCGCTCGACCAACCTGGACTCCTCCCGTTCCGCAAGTCGAACTGCACGCGTTCCAGTCACTAGTTTTCCATTCGGGAATGCATGAGGCTGCAAAAATATTAAATTTATAAATCAATAAAGGAACAGAGCAATGCAGACTTACGATTGGCACACAGGGTGGTCATGGCTGGCTTCGAAGAGTACTCGCATTGGGAAGGATCGATCTTCCTGCCATTCGAAGCGAGACACTCCACCTTACGAGTCTGTTCCGAGGTCCACTTTCGAACGCAGGGAGAGGAATTGCACTGAATAATATGAAGTCATTTGGAATTCTGCCTTTCTTATGATTCATCTTGCTTTTTGGTATTCCCTCAGGACTAATTTCGAAACTGGGATTTTCCTTTTCCTGGAGGCTTAATTTAGCCAGTAACTTACTGGGGACCAATGGGTAGCATTCCATTTGGCACAATCGATTCTCGAGCAGGGACGGGAGATAAGGGGACGAGTGACCTGCCAGAAGAATATTAGTTTTTGAAGACATCATGCACGTACATTGAGTGTGTCACAGATGGAAACGGAGACGTTGCGGTGAGATTTGCCCTCAGTAACGTAGCACTCCAGTCTTCTTTCCTGAGAAATGAGAGAAAGACTTTTCACCATAATCTATCCTGAACTGACCTGTATTCCTCTCAGTTGGCAGTTCGATTGATGGCATTCTCCCCATTCGCCAGTCTTGAACTTTGCTCGTCCCTTCTTCATCGCCTTTCCTCCCTTCTGTTTCTCCTGAATCTCGTCGTGATTCTCGTAGAGAATAAGTAGCCAACCTGCTTCTCTCTGAGTTTGAATCGAATCGTCACGTTTCCTCTCAGTCCAGACGGTGTGAAGCACTCGTACAATCCAGCGTCTTCCATTCTCGAGTTGCCAATGCGCAGATTTCCATTGGATGAAACTTTGATGTGACCTGAGAAGGTAGTAATCTTCCACTGTACGCATCTATCGTAGTATTCTCTCAATTGCGCATCGAATCGTGAATTGAGATATGGAACGTACCATTATTGGATAGCTTCTCTCCATCCTTCAACCAGTACATCTTTCGAACATCTTCCTTCTTGCGGGGGCATTTCACCTCAAGCGAAGCGTGAGCGCAATATCGGATTGGAATTTACCTTGATGTTGGTTCCTTGATAGATGGTGGCCACCCCTCCCAGATCGAGAGTCAGCTTCTTGCCAGTTCCTTCGTGTTTCTCTTCTTCGTCGTCCTGAGGACACGAATCTGGAAGAGAGGTATATTATAATCCATGCCTGTGACGATCGTCTGTGAGGAGAACATTCTAGGCTTTCTATCTGAAAAATATGAGAACAATTCACCTCGCTCGCACGCTCTGACAGCTTCAGGCTGTGGAAGGGGACAGTGGGGAGCAGCGCAGGAGACCACTCGCCTCTCCTCGCCTCTACCACAGGATACAGAGCACGGAGACCACTCTTCCACCTGGAATGATTGAAGCAATGCCGTCTCAGAACCTAGGCTACCTTCCATCCGGCGCACTCAGTCGAGGGACAGGCCTGCACAGAGGGCGGTCGCTCAGCTCTGCACTCGGTTTCATTCATCTTCACGCGGGCAATGGCACCACCCGCGCGCGTCGCAGTGGAGATGCAGGAGACGGCACGGGTCCGGGTGGATCCACACTCTGTTGAGCAAGAAGACCAGGAAGAGACCTCCCATTCTGGTGGACACGGTTTGGAGTTGCAGGACCTAGAATTCAGCCATTTGCAAGCGTGGTTCACTGATTAAACTGGTGTTGATCATGAGACTGGAATGTTAGTGGATAGAAGTACCTTGTCTTCTCGGGAGGCCTTCTTCGACCATCGCAGTTCGACCAGGCAACGGGTCTCCCACTAGACAATTGAATACATTGCAGAAGCGCGCGTTGCTTGCCTACAATGCTGCCTCTTTCACTTGCCACTTTACACACTACCGCACTACTTCACAATGAGCGAAAAGTGAAATAGGCACCTCCAAGACAAGATACTGAGCAGGGAGACCATTCCGAGTGCTTCCAGTGGAAATCCTCCCTCTGTACGCGACTCTCCTCTTCTTTGAGGGCACAACTCTGGATGGAGCAGGGGCGAAAGAGCGGGGGAGACATCACATCTAAATACCGTATCTCGTCGCATCCCATAAATCCACTCACTTCTGCATTCATCAAGGGGTAATTTAAGATGGCCCGCGAGAGGATGAGAGACACGGCACTCGATTGTTCGAGATTGAACGCCGTTTCCACATGAGACTGAGCACTCGCTCCACTCGCCGTGCACCAATCTGCAACGTTCTCTTGAGTAATCCATCCAGCTGTTCTAATTGAAGCAATGATGCTAAACACATCATTGATCCCTATTAATGACCTCGGATGGGGCGAGAGTGATTCCTCCAATCCGAATCCATCCTCTTCATCGACATAAACTCCCTCGACGAGATTCCTGAAGTGTCTTTTCCTCCCTCACGCTTCTTTCTTCCCTTCCGCTCCCAACTAATCCTCAACTGATTGATAAAGATCCTCTCTTTTGGCCCCGACGGAAGTCGGCAAGTGTACTACTGCTTGACCCTCCTTAGTTTCAAGGCCCAACTTTGCAGAAATCGGATTTTCATGACAAAAATATTCTATTCACGCCTGAACGAACGGTTCTGCAACGATCACAAGAAAGAAAGACGCGCTGGAATTCAAGCGTGGTCTCATTATTGTTCTTCTCTGGTATGCGAGTCTTTCAGCAAGCTGTCAAAAATATTTGTCCATAAGATCGATCACTAATCTCCAGTCGGAATTCGAGGCCGATTGCGGCAATATTGAATTAGAGCAATCAAGACAATCAACAGATGGTACTTGAGAGGAGAGGAACAGAGGGTGTTCAGTGCTCGCTCATTATTAATAGAAGACTCACCTCAAACAAAGGAAGGAGGGAAGAAGAAGGAAGAGTCCCTTCATAAGCATTCGAGAGTGGAAGACTGAGAGGGATAGACGAGGTTGGGGGATTGGAAGGAAGGGGGGAGGAGTGAAGGGGGAGGAGAGATGCATACTGCCCCCGAGGGACTACTCCCAACACTAAAACCTTATCTGACATAATAATAAAGTGCTGCTTTGGGGTTAACCCCTACAAGTTTGGATGAGCTCTCTTTATTCCTTAAGGGGATGAAACTGACAACGGAATGTGCGAGATGAGGAGGCAAAGAGGCTCACTTGATGAATGTTCATTCTCCTCCGCGCAACTCAGATTTTTGAGTAGCCAATGCGAGACTTCTTCCTTTAGTCATGCAAACGTTTTCCCGTCTAACTGAATATGAAAAGTGATTTAGGGAACGGATTTAGGAAAAAATATGAGAAGGAGCGCATCTATGCGTGACAAGTTGGCGAGAAGTGCGCATTGTTCAATATGAACAAAGATTCTCCGACTAAAGAGCACTCGAATTCGAAGAGCTTCTTGCCAGCAACTTTTTGGTGGAATCTGGAGATAAATCGAAGATGAACATACACTCTCCATGTGGAACTGGCTGAGGGCAAAGTTAAGCTAATTTCTCTTGTTCAACCGCCCAGATCTTTTATGAAATTTCTCTCGATCTCCAACTCATCGGATAATCGCACAACAATAAATAAATTCTGTTAAAATGTTTTTATCATTGCAGATTTGAAGGCACTTTGTACGTCCAAATATGCACATACAATACCAACAATTTAAAAAAAATTAAAACAGTACCTCGAAATAGAGTGAAAAATCGCCGTGTAAATGGCAAGAATTCAGGAAAGACATTATATTTACGCAGAAGATCAATAGGGACCACTAATAACTCTTCGACAGAATCATTACAAAAGTAAGCATGGAACCAAACGAAATGGAAAATGTAACGACTACTGTGCAATTCAAACAAAGATAAGAATCAAATGACTAGCACTCTAGCACAATACCATAGCACTTATTTCTCTCAATTTCCGAATCATCAAAAGCAATTTGGCATCTATATTCCTGTGTAATGAAATGCAGTTGAAAAGCATGCGAGAAAGTTGAAAGAACAAAAACACAATCAGAGATTAAATGCAGTGAAACGAGAATACGAATGAAAGTATGAAATAGGATGATAAGGATGGGGATGATACGATGCTTATCGATTATTGCTTGACCGATCGTTCCTGTTCCGGAGTGGCTCGTGCAACGTCATCCAGCCAAACGTCTATCCCATTCTCAGTCTGGGGGATATTGCAGTCAACGAGCTGCAATAGTTTTGTGAATATGAGACCTTGATCAGCTGAATAGACCTTAATTCACACGTTCCTTCTGAATCCCAGAAAAAACCGCGGATCAAATGGCATCGAGAGCAGCTTTCGTGGTTCTTTCAACTAACCTTGAACAACCATTCTGTTGCATAGTTGAGCCAATTTTTGTTACAGATGTCGTAGAGGTCCTTGATGCGCTTGAAGCGGCAGCGTTCACGAGCTGAAACATGATTTTTTACGATTGATATCGGCTTTTCATAGTGGATACGTCAGCACTAAAGCGAATGCTCTTCACATTCTTTCTATATTTCTGAAACTCTTCTTCCTCTTCGTGTTTATACCGTCACTCACTTTGAACCTCAGCATTTTTGAACGATTTGAGAATCGCAAAATGCGTGTCCGGGTGTTGACGGTGCAGCACTGAACGGGCTCCGTAGCGCTTAAAGGGTAGAAGTTATAGCGCAATCTCATTAATAAAAGTAGCGCATCGAGGCCGCTTCGCTTCACGAGGTAGTCTGAAATTACACATTTTCACATTTATACTAGCAGCCTTGTTTTTTTCTTAGCCACCGTCTCTGGAACGGGGCTAAATTCTAAATGGAGTGAACTTACCGATATGGAACCACTCCCGACTTGAATCGGCGGAGAACTCCGAATTCTCATCGAATTCCCCATAGAGGAAGTCATTCATGATGAGAGCACGGGAACATGACCTATAAGAACATATATTAAAACCGTTTTATCGCAATTTTATTTTTGCATGATCTCTCACAGCTGGGTTGTAACAAAATCGTGAATAGAAAGTGTGTTCTAATTTATTTTGAAATGTCAATATTCGGTATATTACTAGTCCTTTATAGGAGGAAACAAAAACAAATATTAAATGGAAACTACACTGACCGTGAAAAAATCAGGAGATTGTATGCTGATTGATGCGTGCTGTCCAAAAGAAACTCACCACTCACGTTTTTTAATGGTCGAGGAGATCATTGACTGCATCTTCTCTACCTGAAATTTTCAAAAATTACTGCTGAAGTCCAGAAAACGAATGTAAACCGGAACTCTCAATGTATTCGTGTATCCGTAATGTGTTTGTGAATTCAGGATAACGAAGAACATTCAATATCCGTTCGAAATTCGATTTTGAGAATATTTCTCAGCAGAACAACATACATGCAAGCTAGGCGTGTCCGGCTTAGTACTTCTAGAATGAAAATTAAGTCATTTTAATATTTTTTTAATTTTTCAAAATTATTTATTATCAACAACGTGAAATCTTGCATTTAGCCAATTTACGATTTTTCGAACAGCTCGGGCTCCCGCCTGGAAGACCCTGATACGGTAGGCGCGATTACGTTTTGCAATATGCGGTTATTTAAATCTTCGTCCCCATACTTCGCCCACCTGGTTTGAAGAAACATAACACTACTCTGAAAGCTTGCAAGAATGTTAAATTGCGCAAGATGGCATCGATTGACTATTCAGCGATTTTTACGCATTTTACTGGCTGCGCTGTTATGCTGCACAATTATTTTGTACTCAAGCTAAAAAAATTTCAGAGCACTTTAGAAAAAAGAGTTCATTAAGTTAATAAGGATTATAAATTAATTATGCGCGCAGCTTAAGGCAGTGCAGGGCGAGAGCGTCAGAGACTGCCAGAGTCTGCCTCGACG
Source organism: Pristionchus maxplancki (assembly GCA_900490775.1). NCBI lineage: Eukaryota > Metazoa > Nematoda > Chromadorea > Rhabditida > Neodiplogasteridae > Pristionchus > Pristionchus maxplancki. The sequence goes on along the minus strand of LS568980.1, from coordinate 376,820 downwards.
GTCCTGATCGAGTCATAGACGCAGAGTCTGCTTTGTTTACAGGTCATGTCTTCCTCTTCCCTCCATTCTCCCAAAAGAAGAAATCAAGTGCGGATAATCACCCGTTTCGACTTTTTACCAAATCCAACAATCCATCAATCATCTCAGGTACACTTTCCTTGTGTTTATCAATCATCTTTTCTAATCACTCTTTCAACTGGAGTATTCTTCTACTTACTTTCCACAGAGCCGTTGGCCAAATAGTTAGCGGAGGCGTTCACCTATTGTTTCAAGAAATGTCTCACTGTGTTTCTTTCATATTTCAACTGTATACCGTAGTCTCCTCACTAATTTGCCCTACTGTACTTGCTTTACAGGAACCAAATGGCTCACAATTTTACAATTATTGTCGAAGATCGCGAGTTTCTAGTGGATGCTGATAAATACGCCCACGAATCGGAGTTCATGCGAGCAATACTCACTGGATCCTACATTGAGGCGTGGCTATTTTTTGCATTCTTTGATTGAATTTTTTTGTATTTTTTCAGCAAATTTTATACTTTCAGACCTCTCGCAAGTCAGTTACCCTCCACGATGTTTCTCTTGAGGACTGGGTTGTGTTTCATGGCTTTGTCGAAGGATTCGAACCAATTGGCCGTAAGTTAGATTGATTGTTGTATTTATTATCTATTAAGGGATTGGGAAAATCGGTTTACCTCTGGTATTTTCCCAGTGATTTTTTTGACACAGCGAATTTTCAGCTAACAATGCCGAGACGATCTACTATATTGCTGATCGCTTTGGATTCGAACGAGCGAGATGTGAAGTGGAGGCGTGAGTTTCTCTATTCATAATTAATTATCCTTGAAAATATCAAAATATCTAGTTTGACAAATAACTAGTCAATTATTTATATTTTCTCAAACTATTGCAGACTCCTCGCGCAGGACTCCAAGCTAGCTCAGATTTCCGAGTGGGAAGAATTCGCTATTCGCATGCTGCATCTAATCAACCGTTTCAAAGACAGGTGAATCCTAAGATCTAATCTAGGAATTTATGGCAGCAAAAATTTAGAAAAAAATATGCATACTCATTATTTGCAATATATTGAAAGAAGTATCGTCCCAAGGTCAATATGAAAGTAAGAATTGGGCTTATTCAGACGGTCTCGGCTACTGAGAGAGAAACTGATCAGCATACTAGAGAGGAATCATGTCAATGTCGGCCAATCGGTCAGTGTTTCTTTCGTTTATCTTCCTTTTCTCGATTAAACTAAATAAGCCATTCAACAAAATACATGTATTATGTTCAGATCCAGGCAGGCCGCGTGATGTACCAGCAAATCTAACTTACCAAGCACTATTCTCCTTTCTAGATCTTAGCGTAGTCGTGAGTTATGCTTTCTTTCCAAATTGTAAAAATTCTTGTAAAAATGTTGCCAAATCTTTTCGCAAGTGTTCACTGTTAGATCTTATCTTCATGCCTTTACTAGAAACGAATCTCTTTTTTCCGTTGAAATGGTCGCTTCTTTGATGTCTTATATCAATCATAATCCTTGACTGGTTGTTTTTCTGCCTTAGAGTAGATCAACATATCATCTCGGTTTCACCCCTCGAAAGGGAGACCCAGCAACCGGCCGATAAATATGTCTATCATCTTCCTTCCGCTCGAATGACCGCTCGTTCTCATTCAGTTCACTCTCCCTATGTACAAGTCCATTCTCACTTTCGACCGTCTATAGACTGGACCCACACAAATACACATGAGATCACTTTGCTAGAAGGTCGAATTGGTCTCTGATCTAGAGTATCTTCATTGTGTTCAATTACACTTCCCGCCTGCCGGACAATCGAATATGTGTGAATTGGCGCATCTGTAGAGAGGGGATTTCCAAGTGTGCCTCTTCACTAATCTCGACCCTATGAAGGGGGACAAATAACCAAACAACCCCTCAGATCTAGTGTGTCGCAATCCACTCGTTGTGCCCACCCGAACACTTCTTGTGTTCCCGTTTATGCCTCCGTTTACGTTTACTGCCTGCATAATTACAGCCCGATATCACCGAAGGAAGCAGAATTACTACCTCACTTTCCCCTCTCTCCCCTTCATGAACTCGCAAATGAACGTCGCACTCATAATGCTCAGGCGCGGAGAGGGGAAGAAGGAGAGGAGAGAAGGGGGCGGGAATCTCTCATCTCAGTGGAAGAATGGAAGGAAGAAGAGGGTCGAGATAGAGAAAGAGAATGATATCGGAGGCCGGGATTGACTACTGATCCGAAACGACTGCTTGTGCCAGCCTTATCATCATGCTTTCGTTTACACCTTACCCCATCTCGCTCCTTCACGCTTTATCTCCTGACTGCACTATTCGTTCTCTACATACTTCTCCCCTAATATCTATCCCACTTTCGTTTCTCATATGTTTGGAACTACTCATGCAATTTTCTTCCTCTTTCTGAGTAACTGAGAGGTCTAAAGGAACCCCGCCTAGAATCAAGCCGCAATCTAGATCGGGCCGTTTTTTGCCGTCGAGGTCACCTACTTTTCGGTGTGGAGCATGTTTGCTCTGCAATGCAACCGGCACTCACACCTCTTTTTCTCCCGCGCACCTTAGGTTCCGAAACCACCCTCACCTTCAGGAGACTTTTGTTGGCCTACCATTCATCCCACCCAATTCAACTTCAATGCTTGTTATTCTCATCGAAGAAAGCGCTAACCCCACAGCCTGTTCTTTATTATCTATCCTGAAATGGCCGGAAATTGCTCTAGGAAGTTTATTGAAATAGGCGAGTTGCAGGATCTTCAGATGGGTCCACCGTGGTTGGGCCGAGTGCTACTACTGCTGCTACAGTTATCAGCCTGTCTGCTCGCCTCCTCCTCCTGTCCGACCGGTTGTTCGTGCAGTGCGGGAACTGTCGTGTGCACTGGACTGGGCCTGAAGCGGATACCCTCGGGCATTCCCGAGGACACCATCCGATTGTGAGTGTATTTCAGGGTTTCTTGGGTTCTCGAACTAGGTTTTACTGCATCCGAATCTAGAAACCAACTAGCTCTATCGTAGGCAGCAGCTTTCATGCCAGCCGAGATATTGAGAAGATAAGCCAAGCGCCGCGAGATTTATCAAGCCTCCAGCTGTCAGCCATTGGGTTGATTGATCAACCATCTCATGATCTATTTTTACGCCGAGCAAGTGGTGACAGCTCCGCATGATAGACTGCGGGCTAGTAGGTGCGAATCGGCAGAAGTCTCCCCGTTTCGCATGCTCTAATTCTTTGTCGGGTTGATGAGAGATCAGAGGAAAGAAGGAGGTCGAGAACAATGCGAAGCTAATCGCCGCTCATCTGTCATCTTCCCGTCGTTCAATTCTTGATGACTCCCGAGTGTGAGGAATATAGAGGTAGAGCGGGTTGCGATGTCGTTTCCGAACCGATTCTCTAAGAAAAATGCCAAACATTCAATCGAGCCCCCATCAGTTCTCTCTCTGTTTATCCAACACCTATCGCAACAGTTGTTCTCCGGGCAATACGTCTTCCTATCAACTGACCTGATTCCGTAGATCCTAGAAGAAATAACCAATATATTCGTGTATGCAAAGTACGCGAATGGTTCTCGGAGTGGTTGAATGGGAGGTAGGTTGAATTCTCCCTTCCCTTTGCCTCATTCTACCTCTCATCGCCACTCATTGCCTCATCTTCCTTCTCCCTTCCCCCCTGACAGGTGCGGCCCATTAATCGCGAAGAGTTTGTGTAAGCGGAGCGTGGTGCGATCACTGGGTGGAGGAATGGATGGAGGAGGAGAGTGGTCGTCCTTACTCTCTCTTCCTTCAGGAATAATGACCACTAAGCGACTTCCGTTGGGAGAGATTGCACTGAGTGATAGAGGGATAAGCCGGGTAGTAGTGGGTGCCAAAAGGGGGACGGCGGGTGTGTGTATTCGAGGGCTTACTGTTTCGGGGGACTTCCAGCCAATTCTATTGAGTTCCTTGAAATGAGTTGAGGCTGATGCTACTTCTTCTTAAAAGGGAAATTAAGTAAGCAAAAAAGCGTTCGTAGACTGATAGTTGCAACGAAAGTATCTCTTTGAACTCCGCCATTTGCAGAGATCTACAGGAAAACAAGATCAGTGTCATTCGTAAGGCGGATTTCGCCAACCTCCCGAGCCTCAAGATTCTGTAAGATGAAAAAATGGGTCTTGAAGAAAATCGGTTTTATTACAGACAGATTTCCGACAATGAGATTCATCTTATCGAGGCCGGTTCCTTCGACAATCTACATTCGTTGGAGAGAATGTGAGTTAGATTGCATTTTCGAAAAAAACGTATTTTGGAAACGTTGCAGAAGGCTGAACAACAACCAACTGCGCGAGTTGCCCCTCTCCGTCTTCCACAACAATCGCCTACTCTATCGGATGTGAGCCCCCATCTGTTTGTTTGCATCACTTGATTCCGCCACAAATCTCTCTCTAGAGATCAGAAATAGTATCGTGAAACCGACGGGGAGGAAAGAAGAACTCCGGAAAGGCGGCTGTAACATATAGCCGCTGTTTGCATTGCGCCATTTTGGCAGTTGGTCTTGTGCCGTGAAACCTGATCTGCTCCAGCATTCCTAATGGTTTCGTTGGCTGTCTCGAGATGGGATGAGGGGAAAGCCGATTATAGAAGGGTCGAGGATGAAGGAAATTTGCAGTGACCTCAGCCACAATCAGCTCAGCTCCATTTCGGAGGACCATCTGAAGGGACCGAGGGCTGTGAGGGTACTGCAATTGGACTTCAACGTTTTGAAATGGTACAAATCTAATGTAAAATTTGGAGAAAAACGGGAATTCCAGCTTCGAAACGTCGATTCTGAACGACTGGCCCAACCTCGAGGTGCTCACACTCAACAACAATAATCTGACGACGATCGAGGAGTTTGACTATGTGTCTTCCCTGAGACTTCTGTGAGTGTTTTGATGTTTCGAAATGAAATAACAATAACATGCGCAGGAAGCTCTCTGAGAATCCGTGGCTGTGCGACTGTCGTCTGAAGTGGGTGAAGAATCTCGACGAGACGGTAGCCAAGAACGTCGCCTGCTATCGACCCGCACTGCTCAATGGAAAGACGCTCGATGTCGTGGACGAATCGGTCAGATATCGCTTTTTATAAAAACTACTCCAGCCTGTCCATCTAACTTTGCTTAGCTGAAGAACTAATGTATTTTCCAGTCCATCAAGTGCTCTGGAATGGAGAAGCGAGCAGCGACGTCCTGCGTCAGCCAAGGCAGTTGCCCTGCATCGTGCACCTGTGTCGATCTGGTACTTTATTTTCCGATCCATCTCTGGAGAACATCCTCAAAAATACTCAGGTGGTTGACTGCCGCGACCGCGATCTCACGCACATCCCGGCGTTCCTTCCCTCCTCTACGACTGAACTGTGAGCGAGGACTGTCTCGATACCTGTTTTAGATTATTTCGAAGAATCCGCTTTTCCACTTTAGACGTCTCGAGCAGAATCGAATCTCGTACATCCCGGAGAACGCCCTGAGCCATCTGAAGAACCTGAGAAGACTGTGAGTTCTCTCATCGAAAAATAGTTATCTGCTTTTCAAGGGACATGAGCAAGAACGCCATCTCTGAGATAGCGCCGGGCGCCTTCCGAGGACTGGACAACCTGAATACACTGTCAGTTTTTTTGTCCTTCTAAACATAGAAGTCCGCGGATAAATACGAACTGCAGTGTTCTCTACGGCAACGAGCTGGTGGACATTCCTCTGGGTGCCTTCGACGGCATTGAAAACCTGCAATTGCTGCTGCTCAATGCGAATAAACTCAAGTGCATCAGGAGAGAAGCGTTCAGAAACCTGACCAAACTCGCCCTACTTTCGCTCTACGACAATAACATTCAGGTTTCCTTTCATTTTGCATCAATTTGTATTAGCGTGATGTGTCCCGTAGTGAAACACATGTGGGATTCATGACTAATTCAATTGAGCTCATTCATTCAGTCGCTCTCCAACGAGACCTTCCATCATCTTGCCTCCCTGCAAACACTCCATCTCGCCAAGAATCCGCTAATTTGCGACTGCAATCTAGTGAGTGACACTGACCCGTCATAATCTGAGCGATGCAATGGGAGAGGGTCGGGGGGTAGCCCCCCTCAGCCGCTTGTCAATCAATCGAAGCGCGAAAGGGGGCGAACGCATCAATCTGTCATCGGGTGTCATGTTTCCGATAGCCTCAATGAGATCAGAGAACGATGTAAAAGTATTGGAACAATAAATAAATATAAATAATAAATGTTGACAGAGATGGCTGGCGGAACTGCTGACTACTCGAATGATCGAGACCTCGGGTGCCAGATGCGAAGCGCCAAAGCGCGTTTCCAAGCGCAGACTGTCAACGCTACCTTCGACGAAGTTCAACTGCAGAGGTGAATCTACAATAATTTGTCAGCTAGTGAATAATATCCTTCCAGGTTCGGAGCTGTTCATGACTCGTCGTGCTGATGAGTGCATCATTGACCATGAGTGCCCCGCTGTGTGCTCGTGCATGGGAACTTCCGTCGATTGCAGGTGGGGTTTCGAAACTTCTTGGACAAGGAAATTCTCAATTTCAGCCATCGCGGCCTCACTGAAGTGCCCAAGAACATTCCCTCGTTCGCTACCGATCTAAGGCTGAATAACAACAAGATCAGCGATCTCGCTCTGCTCCTGAATCAATCTCTACATAATGTGAAGATGCTGTGAGTTTTCCTAGTATCAAAGACATCAAGGAAGAAAAATGTAAATATTTCAGCGATCTCTCCCACAACGAACTGTCCGTTATTCCATTCTCAGTGGTTCTCGCACTTCCGAACGCAACTACTATGTGAGCTTTTAGATTCATTTTTGTATTCATTTTTTGATATTTTCAGTCACGCTGACAACAATAAAATTCGTCGTCTTGCTAAGCTTCCGATTAGCATTGAGTCGAAGATTTCGATGTGAGTTGTGCAAATATTCTGAGACTTGACACATCATCACAAATTATCAATTCCAGATCTCTAAAGGGCAATCCTCTCGAGTGCTTCCCCGATTCCGTCGTCGAATCGCTCACTAACATCACCCTGTAAGTTCCTTTCTTGATTCCCCCATTCCAATCACGTGAATAATAATAGTGATCTACCCACTGACGTCGAGTGCTCCTGTTCAATCAAGGGACTCGTTCGATACGCCCAGATTCACAAGGTTATCTTGTTCAATTTTTACCCTGTAGGCTCATTGCCTGCAAGGATTATCATTGATAATGACCAATGCCATTCCAGCTTCCCTTCCCCACATGTTCGTCTCCTCCGGAACTGGCGGGAGCGAGGCTCATCGATCTGACCGATGAAGTCATGAAGTGTACCGGTACGTGCCTTCGCAACCCATTAATTTCTATTGTGTACGGTCTATTTGATACAAAAATACTAAATCCAGGAGAGGACGACTGTGACCAGCTCAACTCCTGCCCCAAGCAGTGCACCTGCGACAACAACATTGTCCGATGCTCCAACAAGGGTGGGGCTCACCCAATTCTCCTAAAAATAACTATTACATTGTTGCAGGCCTGACCGAGTTCCCTCAAGGCATTCCTGTCGAGACTACCGAACTGTTCCTCGACTCCAACGAGATTTCATCCATACCGATTGAGAAGATCAAAGCGCTTCCGAAGCTGGTCAAACTGTGAGATAAAATTGAAATAATTTCGACAAAAGGAGATCCATGTTCAGCGATCTCTCACACAATCAAATCACCACTGTAGAGGACAGTACCTTCGTCGGAGTAGAGAAGCTGTCAACGCTGATTCTTTCGTACAACAAGATCATGGTATGTCCAATATGGAAGCACATTGCAGTAGTAAGACCAACACAGTGCATCGCCCCTCTCGCCTTCTCCTCTCTCCGTTCTCTTCGCATCCTTTCCCTTCACGGAAACGACATCTCCACACTGCCCGAGAGCGCCTTCACGGATCTCCACAACATCACGCATATGTGAGCCTTTCAACGCCTTCGAAATTATCAGATTTCTACTCTGTCGATCTTGCAGTGCCCTCGGCAGCAACAGTCTGCACTGCGACTGCGAGTTGTCCTGGTTCGCGAAGTGGATCAAGACGAGATTCATCGAAGCGGGAATCGCCAGATGCGAGTCGCCTTCTCTTATGAGGTCAGTGCGAGACTTGAGGCTGACGAACAATCTATATTTACAGAAATCAGCTGCTGCTGAGCGCCCGCGAATCCGACCTCACCTGCGCCGGATCCAAACCTCTCTCGGTGCAATCGAAGTGCAATGCATGCGCTGAATCGCCCTGCAAGAATGGTAAACATTCTTACGACCCAGAGCAAGTCATACATGGAATCGCAGGTGCCTCGTGCTCCTCACTGCCCGGTCGTCAGTTCACCTGCGAGTGTGCGCTCGGCTTCCACGGAAAGCAGTGCGAAAAAGAGATTGACGCCTGCTATGGACACCCCTGCATGAACAATGCATCGTGCAAGGTAGGTTACCTTTTTGTTTTCTATCATTAGACGAAACAAATAGTTTAAAAAACAAAAGCAATTTTTAAAAAAAACTTTAAAATAATAATAATCTCAGGTGATCGAGGAGGGTCGCTTCACGTGCAACTGTCGTAAGGGCTTCACTGGTCATCTCTGCGAGAAGAACAACGACGATTGCGTGAACAACAAGTGCCAGAATGGAGCCAAGTGCATTGATATGGTGAACTATTTTTATTTGTTTTTTTTCGAAATGCAGAAGTCACAGGATACTATTAAAGTAGGTTGCTATATTTGGTCATTTTCAGATAAACTCCTACCGTTGCGAGTGCGGCGAGAGATTCAGTGGAAGATACTGCGAAGAGAAGGTTCGCAAAAGATATATAAAAAAGAAAATATAATACTTTCAGGTCGCTTTCTGCAGTCGATCTCTTCAACCATGCAGAAACGGAGGATCCTGCATCGCAGAAAATAAGGGAGAGTCATACCAGTGAGTACACTGACTTCTATTCCAGAAGAATGTAAAACTGACAGCTTCTGTGTTTGTTGTTGAAGAGATAAAATAATTAATTCAGGTGCAAGTGCCTCGCCGGCTTCAGCGGCCAGAACTGTTCAACCAACATTAACGACTGCAAAAAGAATGTCTGCCAGAACGGAGGAGTCTGCGTTGTAAGTACTTAAATACATCGCTAATAATAATAAAAATACTCATTTTTAACCTTTCAGGACGGCATTAACTCCTTCTCGTGTGAATGCCCGCCCAACTTCACCGGTTCTTCTTGCGAGATTCCTCTCATGGGCTACTCCATCCATCAATCGGCCGCTACTTGCGACAAAGCGACCTGTCTGAATGTCTGTTTCCACGTTTTACGCTCGTTTTTGAATATGATTGCGATGGAAAGTTTCTCGGGGGCATGACAAATTTCATTACTTACTAATCAAATAACTGCAGGGCATGTGCATTCCCTCAGCGACGGGCTCATATTGCAAGTGCAATTCCGGATGGACGGGTGATCATGTAAGCATTTCAAGGACCACAATCGATAGCCCAGTGACTGTATTTAGTGCGGAGTACTCCGTTCGATCGGATTCACCGGCGAGAGCTCCTATGCTTCTCTCGATCAGTGGAATCCGGTTCAGAGCCAGCTCAATTTCACGCTGACGACACAAGACAAGTAAGAAATACCAGAATCTCAATATTAACTGAACACATATGTTTCAGGTCGGGTGTTCTCGCATACATCGGTGACGATTCATCCCATCTCTCGGTGGAACTCTTCGATGGCCGCATCAAGATCTCTTTCCACATCGGTAACCCACCAGCCAGTCATCTCTACAGTTACGCTATCGGTGAGTTGCTGATTTGATAGACAAGTTAAAATAAATACATTTCAGTGAGCGACGGTGTTCCTCACAATATCTCTATCTATGTAATTGGCGAGAAGCTCACACTCTCTGTGGATAGCGCCTCGATGCAGCACATAGAGAACTCTGGCAAGTCTAAGAAGGTAGATACAATATATTAGGCGGTGACTAATAAAATCCATACTCAGTTCCACTCAACTGCCAAACTGCCTCTCTTCTTGGGAGGAGTGCCTTCAGAGGTTGCCGAACGCGCCATGAACAACCATCACCTGAGAAGCAACAAGACCATCTCTGGTAAGCAAGAGGACTGAGATTTGTCTCTGTAATTATGAGAAAAGAATTTTTAAAAAACTCAATATTTTCAGGTTGTCTCTCTGATGTCTCAGTGGATGGGTCCCTCATTGACTTTGCCACGATCCCTCTAGACTCGAAAATTCATGTCAGTTCTTCTCCTTCATACTCAGAGATCATGTCTAGTTTCTGTCGCTCGGCTACACTCGCCACACCAATTTGGACGTGTAAAAACGTGTTAGATGTGTATTCGAAAGTTGGAAGTTAACTGAGAAGTGTTGGAAAGGTGTATTTTTGAGGTTTCGATAATTGCATTTTACAGCGAGGTTGTGCTGGTTTGGTGAACTTCTGTCTGGCACGGGACTGCGGACAGGGAGTTTGCGTTGCGAATGGTGCGGAGCCTACTGGTTTCACGTGCCGATGCACTGCCGGATACACAGGAGCGAGCTGCGATAGACGTGAGAGTTGAAACATATGTCCATGGTTCCTTAAACAATTTCGAAATGAAATATTATTATTTAGGTGAGATCGGTTGCTCAAAGGAGCGATGGAGACGTCGCATCGAACACGAAGGATGCATCTCGGTGGATGAGGCGAGTGAAACTTATTGGAGCAGGGTTTCACTACCCTCAAAATAATTATTTTTTCACCCACTCATTAGGAAAACGTTGTTGGAAAGTGAGCCAATAGGCGACATTTTGTGAGATGTTTCAGCAAATTTGGTCAATTTGTTCCCAAGGCTCTAGTAGTTGCACATCAGGAGCAGATTCGAAATTTGAAGATCACTTCTTGCAAGAGATCGCACGTGAACTAGGCGACTTACTCCATTGATAAGCATCGCGTGAAGGAAAGAAAGTGTATCCCCTCGAATAGAGGAGATGTTTATCAGGACTTCATTCGGTGAACTACAAAAAGCTAACCATTTGATCATCTGACGTCTTCTATCTATACTAGGAAAACACTCACAAGGGAACCCCATAAGTGGGCAGACCTCCCAAGACAATCTATTGTCACCAGGCGAAAGGTACCCCATGTGGAAGTTCAAAACCGCTTTGAACCGATTGGGGATCGGTTTCCTAAGAACCGAAAAATGAATTTGAAAATACGCCTATTTTGTGTGTAAAAATCCAAATCGCCTCGCGCAGGGTAGTGTAAGCGAAAGAGAGACAGGCAAACATGCCTCCGTTGGCGCAGCCGGTAGAGCGCTAGCCTTGCATTTTGCAGGTTGTGGGTTCGAATCCTTTTACGGGAAGCCTCTTTTGCCGTATTTTTCAAGCACTCCCTGTTGTTTACTGTGCTTGGATTTTTTTTTAATTTTTATGATTTCCTCAGTTTCTGGTGGTACAAAATATCATCAACCGCATCAGTCAAAAATTTCACTACACTATTAACACTCTTATTAACCAGTCAAAATCAGAAGATTCCAAGCACAGTAAGCAACAGGGAGTGCTTGAAAAATACGGCAAAAGAGGCTTCTCGTAAAAGGATTCGAACCCACAACCTGCAAAATGCAAGGCTAGCGCTCTACCGGCTGCGCCAACGGAGGCATGTTTGCCTGTCTCTCTTTCGCTAACACTACCCTGCGCGAGGCGATTTGGATTTTTACACACAAAATAGGCGTATTTTCAAATTCATTTTTCGGTTCTTAGGAAACCGATCCCCAATCGGTTCAAAGCGGTTTTGAACTTCCACATGGGGTACCTTTCGCCTGGTGACAATAGATTGTCTCGGGAGGTCTGCCCACTTATGGGGTTCCCTTGTCACGGACGAATCAGAGATCAAAGAATTGAAGTGGGCAATTCCAGGTGAAAAGCGCCTCGTGCTCTGGATACTGTGGTGAGGAATCTTCCAGTTGCTGCAAGGCAGGAAAGACGAAGAAGAGAAGAGTGAAGATGCGATGCGCTGACGGAAGCCAGTCAGTGATGATTATACCTTTATTTTTATTTTATACCCGATTATAATTTTACGCCCTTTGATATCAAGTGCAAATAGATTGCAAAGGAATGGAAAAGTACAGCTATTGCAATGGAAATTTCGCAACGAGGAAGAGGAAGATATCTGATTATCAAAGAAAGCAGATGGTGCTGTTGATTCCTCTAGAGATAACCGAAACTGTTTCCGAGAAATACCGCTGTTCGCTTAAAGGAGTTTACCCTTGTCATTCTCGAAATTCCCCAATGTAGTGAGTCACAAGAATCACTCGGCGAACTTTTCAAGTGAATGGCAAGTGCTCACTCTCATCAAGGCGAAAACAAATTTAGTTAATATCGCTTTAGAAAGCACCCCTCTCGCACCCAAATTTAGAGTATCGTTGGAAATGCTCGGATGCTGTGTAAGACTAAACTAATCAGCACTTTTCGAGACATCTCAAAAAACGGCGCCACTTCTTATTTCATAAGTTGCGTCTCAAGAATCAATAAAACAGATTACTGTATTTATTTCCATCCTAAAAGAGAAAATAAACGAAGTTTTGTAGTACGCAACAATTTGTAATGCCTACATTATTACTTCATTACCCGATATCAACCGTTTGTGCACGCATTTTTTGGCCAACTAGTAGTTATCGAAACAAGATTGATGATCAACAGTATGCTACCGTAACCTGGGCGTGGAATTTCCTAAGGGACCACAGAGGTACCAAATTTAGTGAAATCAAATCATCATTTTTTTGCAGGAAAGTACACACAGTGGAGATCGTTCGGCGATGCGAGTGCTCCAATACCTGCCTTGCCCCGTCCAATCCCTTCCTCGCCTCTTTCTGAGCTGTCCGCTCAGGGCTAGTGCTGAATTCCTAATAATCTATTTCCGTTGTATAATGCAGTCATGAGTAATAAAGAATGCGTTTATCGGACAATCGAAGGGTGTAGCAGCAATGGGAGTGCTTAGAGGGAGCGAGGCTCCGGACGTCAATTTGACGGTGGCGGGGAAAGAGTAACCTTAGCGTAGATTATGCGGGACAACGATACTCTGAATCAAATGGAAAAACATAGGGGACAATACTTGAGTCGCAAACTCCAGGAATAGATCGAGACGTTTCGGAGGGCAGATCACACCGTACTTAGAATCATCATAGAACGGAAGACAATCGGGGGGAAATGTATACAGCTAATCTCGGCATGAACTGCTGTTTGAGAGGGCGACTACTCGGTGATTAGTGGGGGGAGCACGGGGGAATCGGTTTGTTGGCTCAGGAAACGATGTTCGCTATAATTTGCGAATCGTTGATCGGAGCAAACAAAGACAACTAAGATACGTCGAAACGATCACCAACGAATTAGATGACAAATGACGATCGGCAAACTACGAATGAATCCAAATCTACTCGATATAAGAAAGCTTGTTTGTCACTAGGATGAATCCGGAGCTAAGCGTAATGGACTAGAGGGGAAACTACTCGCAATTGTTCCCATAGGGAACGGCGTTATTGGTAGAAGCAATGGTGATTAAGTTGCACGCGGGGCGAATGGTTACACTGTAAATGGGGGGAGAAGAAGTGAGCAGTTCACCAAATAAAACTTGGGAGAAACACAACACTTGGCGATGACGAAGAACAACAAAACGGAAATGGGGGGAGAGGGGTTGTATGTATAACAGGGGGGTGGCACGATGACGTCATCGTCGACCTTGCCAAGATGGAGTGCCTCCGGCGACTGATTAGACTGGAATGAGGGGTGGTGAGCGGTGTAACTCTCAATTGCGAGTGCATAATGTGTGCACTCGCTGCCCCTGTTGTGATCTGCTGGGCGAGTAGCAAAACATTGGAAGGGAGCGCGTGGGTAGAGGGCGCCCTCTCAGCTGACTGAGGAAGAAGAGAGAGATTACCCGGGACTGCACAAACACAGCCATGGCGCCACGACGCCGTCGCTCTAATTGAAAGGCGGCGCTTATGATGAAATAGGATGACAAATCGGGAATGATGTTTCAGGAGGGAATACTACATGGTTTGGGTCCGACCTCGCTTCTTGGGTGCGGGCTTCTTGGAGGGTGAAGAGTCATCACCAGCAGTGGCAGTAGAAGAGGAAGAAGAAGAGAGCTCTGAAACAATTGACGTTTGATTGGGAAATTGGAGATATTAATTACCTCCCGAATCCTTGCTAGTTCCGGGTTCGTCGTCACTGCGAGACTTCTTCGAGAAAGTCTTGCTCAACCATCCGAGCACTCCACCTTCCTGCAATGATAAGATGAAAATGATGGTCATCAGGCCAATGGCTTTGTATTACCAGTATGCAGCAAATTACAAGGTTGTCTATTAAAAATATCGAGAGAGAAAATGCCAGTCTGATGCAACCCCACTATTATCGAAGTCAGATATCAGCAAAACAGTTTTTGTTAATTACTTCCGTCAATACTGAACTAGTTCCACCTATCGTGTGATCGCACCCTTGTTTTCGATCCATTTCGAATCCCATTTTCGATCCGGTTTTCGAGTCATTTTTCTGCCACTGTCCTCTCAGCGGTTCCAGCTCACTCGAGCGTATGGCACGCACCATTTCGCTGCCAATCCCTATCATCATCCTCCCAAATCAACTGAGCGTTTGATCACTCAACGCACTTGAGTGAACCGATCGCTTTTTGTGTGAGGAAGCGGTGGCTCACGCGTATTCACTCTCTATCTTTCGCTCTCACTCGAGTGAGCAATCTGACGGGCAATCGAAACGGACAGTTCTAATTATGAGAGGGTTTGAGAAGATCTTCAGACTTTTCTCGCATCACTCGAGAATCATCGACCTTTTCTATCGTTCTTCACTCCCGCGCCATACTCGTCACTCAATCTCAAGAGGCGAAAGATCTATCACCGACCTTCTTCTTCTTCTCCTCCTTCTCGACGAGAGAATCCGACGTCGCGTGCTTCTGAAGCGTCGACGTTGTCGTAGGCTGGTTCAGAAGCGAATTCTCGACGGTCGTCGGCGTTGAGCCCGACCTTTTCTTCGATACCATCGCCGGTGCGGAAGAAACAGCACCCAACTCCACCCCCTGCAAATAAATTTTTGATCTCTGCCGAATGGGTAAATCACTGCATCTCGTTGGAAATGACTATGGTACCTCGACTATCGGGTCAAGGGTCGCCTTGCGGACGGAGAAACTCTTGGGAGGGCTGGATGATGTAGATGATGGACCCGACGCTCCTGGTGAGCCCCCTAACGAGGGTATATTGCCCACGGACATGGAGGTCTTGGGCACCCTGAAGGTGATTGGAATTGGAATAATAGAGAGACTAAGAAACGAACCGATGCCCTCCCGCACTGACACTGCGTGCGGCCTGCAGCTGCTGCTTGGCGATGCTACCCGTGGAGATACCCTCAAAGAGCAACGTCATCATCCATCCATCCATTCCCCCCCCCTTCATAATAGACCCGAGGCCTCATTAAATGAGGCCGAGTTTCCCCGCGAGAGAGAGGGGAGATGAATCCAATTCCATCCCCATAGGGCTCGTGAAAGTGATGCGAGAAGGACGCACAAAAAAGGAGGGAGCAGTCTCACCTCATTAAGGCTTTGCGCACGCGCCCGTACATTGCGCAGATTGTTCTTGTTGGTCGGCCCCAGCTTGAAGAGCTGCATCTCCTTCGTGACCACCGGAGCGAGCATCTGAGCGGACACCGGGTTAGGGGTACGGTGGGATACGGTATGTGGGCGACGGACGGTGGATACGGTAGCTGGATTACACCAGGTGACTGCAGAGAATACGGTCGTAGGAGGTACGGTGGTGATGCGGAATCGGGGGTGGGTAGCGCGAGCGAGGCGCTGAGAGGGTACTGTAGGAACTGTTGGCGCTTCGGTCGCCGAGGCGATGAGGGCGGGGGTACGGTAAGACATAACTATGGTGGGATATGACCGAGATATGGATGGGGTGGGCGGAGCCTACGGCAAGATTCGAGGTGGCTGGCTATTTTTAACGCCGCGATGGGTAGGCCAGACAGGAGACAACTAAAGACAAAGGAGGATATACGAGAAGGGAAACATATTATGCAAAACAAAAGTGTAGTGTTAGTCATCTGGAGGCTCAGTGTGTTGCTCAGCGAAGACAGAAGGAGAGAAGGGGCCAAGACAGAACAGCAATAGGATCACTGAAAAAGGAGGGAGGGGCCTCACATTAGTGCGGGAATGAATGAGGGAGGAGATTGATACGAAGGGACTATCTGTGATAAGGCCTTTATGGAGGAGGAGGTAGAGCGTCAGCATGATAATAGAGAGTTGACGAAGATGATATGGGGAGGGACTATAGTGATGAGGAGAGAGAGAAGTGGAACGATAGGGGGTTTAGAGATGGGGAGTTTGGCAAAGAAATGGCCACGTGCTCTTACATCTTTCACGTATCTCGCCTCTCTCCACTCGCCCATTCTTTCTCCATCTTTCTCCTCACTCTGACGCAATTCGAACAGAGAGAGATTGGGAATCGGAAAGCAATGAGGAAGGGGAAAAGGAGAGGCTACCTACAGCAAATCGCCGCCCATCTAATCCAGTAATAAGGAGATTAATAATTGAACGAGCGGAAAGGATGAGAGAGAGAGCGTACATACACATATCACACTGCACAGCAGAGATGGGACGGCACAGTGAGGGAGAGAGCGAAAGAACTGAGGGATTGCCGTCTCTTCGGGCCGCGACGCCGACCGCAACGCGTCCGCAGAGAGTTCTAGCAAATGTTTTCGAGTGGGGAGGGGAGGGTAAGGCGGAGGGGAGTGTGTGGCAGAGGAGGAGGGTTGAGTCGATGGTTGGGAGGAGAAGAGGAGGGAAGAGAGAAGGGAGAAGGAGGAGAGAGCCACTCCTTAGCTACAGCGAAGGATGCTCTATCCACCCCGCGGGGCTACTGCGCGTGATAAGAGAGAAGAGAGGGAAGAACGGACAGAGGAGATTGCGAAAGATGACGGAGGGGAGAGCAGAGACTAGAGAGTAGAGAGCACAAACAGAGACCACAGCGAAGTTCGTGTGAAGGAAAGTTGCGAAAACCTTGACAAGTTACGAGTTTCAGGCAAGTAAGGAAGGGCAGTTCTAGGGGGAAGAGGAGGGGACACTCTCTCCTCCTCCTTCTTCTCCTCCTTCTCGTCTTCTTCTTCTTCTCTCGGCCCTTCGAGCAACATTTGGGTCCTCTCTTCTCTCCTCTTTTTGCTCCCTGCTGGCCCGATGCTTTTTGTGTGCGTTGTAAGTAGGTCTGACGAGGCGACGCGCGATTTATGATGTGAAGTGACCGGGAGAAGAAAAGAGGGGAAGGAATTCTGGTTGCATGCTCCTTATCGCGACGAATTTGGCACGACAGATGACGAAAAGCGAGGCGAATTCACACACTCGTACAAATGCCTCCGCCGACTGGTCATTTCACACTTATATCCCTTGTTTTTCCGCCTCGAAAAAGCCCCGAACGGGTAAATATCTCTGTCTTTCATCTCCTTTGACCACGCACTCCTTATCAGCGCTGATAGTAGTTCGCAACGCTTGCAAATGGTTCGCTCCGCTCGCTTGGTCCCCATTTCCCTCTCGATAGTCTCCAATTTCTGTTTCGAACTGTCGCAACCCGTTAGAGAAAAGAGAAGATTGAAATCGGTGTCTTCCGAATTAGTGAACGAGATTGCGCGATGGACCGTCTTGTAACGGCTCGTCAAGGTCATTTCGTGTTCCTTCCTCCTTTCCTCACTCTCGAAATTTGCGTATCGCCTCTCCTCTCTATCCCTGATTCTCCTCTCTCTCTAGGATCACTAACAGGGGTTCGAATTACAACCTCTGGGGATGCCGCTGGGGCATTTTCAACGCTATCTCCATCGCTCTTTATCTCCATTTCCGATGCTCGTTCATTCTGTTGTCGATAGATGGATGCACCCTTCGAATTGTATACAAACCCCCGGAAATTGAGCCGATTGTGTACAGCGGATTGATGGCTGGTGCTGAGCCCCCGCGTTGACTGATCGACTGACTGTCTTTGGTCAGATGACATCAAAACATGTGCGATCCGTCACTAGAATTCATGTCGATGGCACGTTTCATAGGGATTTTGTTCCACAGCTTAGTTTTATCAAATGATTAATCCTGATCATAAGTTTGCGCTGACGTTAGTACCCGAATATATTGCCGGATTGAGTTTCGTACACACATTATAGAGATTTTCACCATGGGATGGATCCAAAATGTTCGTTGCCATTGAAGTAAACAATTTTTTTATCTCTAACAGGAATAGTTTCGTTCTCATACATTTCGTCAGAGTTTCGTTCAATTTCGTCTAAAGATTGAGTGGCGTTTCGATCTTTCCTCTGCTCCCTCATTTACAAGCCGGGGCTAGATTGAAAGGAAGCCGGGATTCATTATCTCTCATCGTACTTTTAATCAAACCCTATGACTTCTTTGAGCTCTAGTGAACGTGCATGCGAGCACTTTTGCGTGCAGAATAGCGCTCGATGCTCTTTTCATTCGCTTTGATGAACACGAGACATGAAAACATGCGTTATCCGACTCCTAGAATCCCCTCGTCATTGACATTTAGGATGGTTCGCCGCTCACACTCGTATATTAGTACGAAAAGCGTCCCAGTAGTACTACTCCGAGTCTTTGTGATCTCGACGCTTCGAGGGTCAGTGATCTGTGTCCACACCTATCCTAGAGTGTAGAGGAGATTCGCGAAGATCCCGTTGTCAAGCTCGCGAGTCAGCGCGCATTTCAGTACTGATTCATCTCTATTTACTCTCTCGGATTGCACTAGGCAGGAAGGAAAGAAGGGAGGGGAGAACTTTTGTGTGCCTTGTGCCATGCTATATCTTATTTGTCTGTTTCACTCGTCGAAAGCCGTCGCCCTCTATCCATCTCACCCCTTCCTTCCTCCACCCTTCACCGCCTCTCCATTCTCACACCATCTCTCCCCTTTTTGTTGCGTCTTCTTGCAGTGGTGGAATCGCATTACCAGTCAATCACTTAGCCCATTCGTCAGTCTCTCAATCCGTGGAATCACGGCTATTAGCACTAATTGAGAAGAAATGCGCTAGCCCTCTTGCGTAGTCGATTGAAATTACGTGGCTACGGTACTTCAGAAGTTCAAGTGTTTTCCGAATCTCGTCATAGAATAACAATGTTCATCTCTTATTCTACAATGATTCATCCCGCACGATGCAATCCAATTCCTTTCTCTTATCTTGTTCCTTTATCTCATATCGTATTCTCTGCAACGATCAGAATAAATATAGTCTTTGTGTATAGTTGCACACCAGTAGCTGCAGGCAACATACTGATAGCACCTTCTAAGCTCTCGGCTTATCGTCGTCTTCCGTCTCCAACACAGCTAGAGATAAGACTCGAGAGTGCTCCTCCCCCTTCCCTCCTTCTCGCCCATGATACTACTACTACTCTCAGTTCCCATGGATACTATCATCGATCTCTTGCGGGGCGGACGGACGCATTGCCTCTGTGTTTCACACTGCCGCGTTTTTGCCTGACAGGCGCCAATTTGTCGCGAAAGTGGTGTGAGAAAAAGGGCTTATTCCACTTGCATGGTCCCCTCATGTTGATGACATTTTCGCGAGGCGAGATGCACTTTCCTCCTCCTCTTCTCCCCTCGGCTAAGGCTTCGTCTCATTTCAGGGGGACGAATTGATGTCAGCGTCATCGAATTGAGTAGTGTCGAGTGAGTGAGTGAGTGCCCCGCTTCCCCTCTCAACGGCGACGATGACCGCCCTTCTGGGTCTCATCCACCAACTTGTTTGCGACGACGAGAATGGAACACTCCGGGTCAGTTACTTTACAAACATTGCCATTTACTCGCTCATGAAAGCAGTGAAGAGAAAGAGAGAACATTAGGCCATCGCCCAAAAAAAGGAACTGATAAGCAAAAATGGAAATCTATTCATAGAAAGGGCAGAGATAAGAAATGGAATGATATTACGTTTTCGAAATTGTTGAGGCAATGAGTTGGATTTAGATTCTGGAAGGCGACTGGCGAAATGCGTCCTCCGTAGCCGATCTGCCCCAAGCAACGCAATGCGCGCAGCATATCGACTTCTCCTGGGCGCCTTTCCTCTTCCTCGTCCTCGGATCGCCCGTGGTATTTGTTTATTTATTTATTATTAACCATTATTTATTTCTTTATTTATTTTTTGTTGTTTTCCGTTTTTATTTGTTTTCTTCAGGTAATGTACGACCTGATGAAGAGCGAGAACGCCTCGGCCCGTGCTTGCTCGCCCTCATCCATTCGTGTGGTGATGGATTTAATTTATCAGCCTAAATTACCATAATCATTCCAGTTCGGAGCCTTCGCCTTGATATTCACCCATGCGTTCTCGTTCATAATGAACCTAATGCACGGTTCGCCTAACATCCGAATCTACGGAGATTTCGCGCAGACTGCAGGTACATATCGATCAATAACTACAATAACCGTTCTGTACTTGCAGGATCGGTGATTGCCTTCATCCTAACGATCGCCTGTCGCAACAGAGGTACTTTATACAAGACATTCGTCATTCTAGAGACTCGATTTCACTCTCTGCTGAACATTGACGTCATCTAACAGGTGTCGGCTCTTCCGGAGTCTTGTTCTGCTTTTGGGCTCTCGCGACGATCTTCGGCTTCCCCGAATTCTGCCATGCGGTTGGGGTCGTGATGAATGCAAAGGTATTGAATATACTGTGGATTACAATGAATATGTGATCAAAGGGGCGCTCCCCTGTGGTATACACGGCGGTATTCTTCATAGCTTCCTATTTCCTTTACTGTCTCAACTTCCTCTCTTGTTGCTTCGCGGATAACTATGGCAAGAATTTGTCGGTAAGTGAAATTGAGTGAAATTAATCATAAAAATCGTTTATCCGTAGAAGCGGGAGTGTCCCGAACTCAAGACTTCCTTCCTCAACCAAATCACCTTCCATTGGTTCACGGATCTTGCCTCACTCGGAAATCGAAAAGCACTGGAAATGGACGATTTGTACGATCTGAACGAACGAGATAAAGCAAGAACTCTGATTCCTGATTTCGACGCGAATTTCCTGCCCGGAGTTAGAAGTGAGGATTACTGTAGTTCTCGACAGGTGGTAGCCAAATTTAGATTTCAGTTGCGATAATTCAACCTGCTTGCACTTCCGGTCATAAAATTGATCTATTTCGAAATATTGCAGATTATCTTCGTCGCAAGGCCTCGAGTAAACATATCCTATCCGACAAATTCCATCCGTCTGTCCTTATTCCCATTCTTCGTACTCACAAGTGGATGTTCATCTCGGGAGCCGCTTACAAGTAAGTTGCGCCTCTCATTACTCGTCCCTTTGATGTATCCTTTTCTCCACGCATCAAATGTCCCTCTGAGAAGTCTTTTGTACTAACATAATACGACTGCAGGTTCATCTTCGATCTTCTCCAGTTCGCTGCACCCATCCTGCTCAATAGTCTCATCTCGTTCATTCAGGTGGAATCGTGATCTGCAATGGTACCTAACATAGCATATTTCAGGACGAGCACCAGCCAATGTACGTGGGAGTGACGATAGCAATGATGATGTTCCTCGTGGCGGCGTTTCAATCGATGGTGAGAAACAAAAAAAGTATCTGCAATATTTTTTTAATTCTCAGATCCTGCACCAGTACTTCCACAACATGTTCCGCGTTGGCATGAACATTCGCACAGTGCTGACAAATGCAGTGTACAGAAAGGTTTACAATTTATTTGTTTTGAAAGTAACATTCAATGCAGGCGCTCAACCTCTCTAACACGGCAAGAAAGAACCGATCGACGGGTGAAATCGTGAACTTGATGGCAAATGATGTGCAGCGATTGCAAGATATCACCACTTTCATCATGCTCTTCTGGTCCGCACCCCTCCAGGTACGGGTGTACTACAATCTACTAGATTCATAATAACATAATTCTGCGGGCATACGCTGCTTACGGCTAGCCCATTAGTATTCCGATATTGGGCCTCGGTTTATGGTGAAGATATAAATAACAGGTGACTCTGTCCATCTACTTCCTCTGGCGTCTCCTCGGGTGGCCTATTATCGCTGGTCTTCTCATCCTCGTCGCTACTCTTCCCTTCAACGCCTACATTTCATTCATCATGAGAAAACAACAGGCGAGTGCTCTTTCAGCTCATCTGGATAATGCAGAGCACAATAGCGTAGAAAACAAGGTAGATGGAATTACGAGAATGCCGGGAATGCGCAATTTATTGCTTTATTCTGTTCTCTGCAATGGGGTGTGACGTATGCACTGAAGATGAGCTCATTGATGGCATCACTGATAAGATTCTCACCTCTGACGGGAGCGTGGCCGAAAACATCATTCGCGGTCAGGAAGTGAAGATCGTCATGGGGCGTCGCCCTCGGTCGATGATTATCTCAATCGGATTAGGGTGATGGGAAACCATACTAGTCTATAGTCTTTGGCTCCGAGGGCATCAACGAATCAAACTGAGGCTAATCTTAAAATTAATTCCAGGTGCAACAGATGAAGTTCAAGGACGAGCGACTCAAGCTCATGTCCGAGGTGCTGAACGGCATGAAAGTGCTCAAGTTATACGCCTGGGAAGAGAGCATGGCAAAGAAGGTAAAGGGTTTACATTATCGACACTAACCACGCACGAATTTGCACACTACGAAGCGGCACGGTTGATAAGACACAAAATACACATGAGGCAACTCGTAGTCGAAATTTCGAAAGCGCACAAAGAGAATTGGATCAACTTGTAGTCAAAAACACAAAAAAGTAACGAGCATTTCAGATTCTGGACATTCGCCAGAAAGAGATCAACGTCCTCAAGAGAATTGCCTATCTGAACGCACTCACCTCCCTGTCCTGGGCATGTGCGCCCTTCCTGGTATGTTTTTACTTTGTATTATTAAAAATTATTTATTAATTAATTATTAATTTCAGGTCGCCGTTCTCACCTTCGGAGTGTATGTCAAGATCGACCCGAAGGAGAATGTGCTCACTCCTCAACTCACCTTCGTCGCCCTCTCTCTGTTCAACATTCTTCGATTCCCTCTGGCGATTTTCGCGATGATTTTCAGCCAGGTAAAAAGGATTGATTGATGTAGAAAAATCGTTTTTTTTTCAGGCCATCCAATGCTCCGTGAGCAACAAGCGACTGAAGGCTTTCTTCGCTGACGATGAGATTGACCCCAATGCGATTCTCAAGACGAAGAAAGAAGGTCAGAGGGAAATAGATTCGTAAAAAAATTAAAACTGAATTATCTCAGAGATCGCTGTGGAGATGGAAGACGCTTCCTTCGGCTGGGATTCGACGAGTGCTGATTTCCTGAAGAATATCAATCTCAATGTGAAAAAGGGCGAACTCGTGGCTATCGTAGGAAAGGTTGGCAGTGGAAAGAGCAGTGTGCTCAGTGCACTACTTGGTGAGAGAGTTTAACGTACTTTTCTGATTTATCTCCAAAATAGATATTAATTTGTTATTTTTAGGTGAAATGACGAAGAAGTCGGGCAAGGTGGCCGTCAACGGCGAGGTCGCCTACATCCCACAGCAGCCGTGGATTCAGAATCTGACGCTGAGGTGAATCATCAATGTCTAGTCGTGAAAACTGTCGTTCTTCCAGAGACAACGTCCTGTTCGGCAAGCCCCTCGACCCGGAGTTGTACGAGAAAGTGTTGTACGCTTGCGCACTGCAACAGGATCTTGCCAGTCTCCCCGCTGGAGACACGACCGAGATTGGGGAGAAGGTGCAAATTCTTAATCTTTGGTAGAGGAAGGCAGGAATTACAGGGCATCAACCTATCGGGCGGGCAGAAGCAACGCGTGTCTATGGCTCGCGCCGTCTATTCTGGCCACGGTCTGATCTTCCTCGACGACCCTCTGTCTGCTGTCGATGCCCACGTCGGCAAGCACATCTTCGAGAACGTCATCTGTATGTTGTTGTAAAATTATTAGGTTTTTTAATTATTATTTCCCAGCCAGCACGACAGGTCTGCTCAAGGGCACGACCAGAGTGCTCGTCACGCACGGCATCCACTTCCTCAAGCACTGCGACCGAGTTATTGTCATGAAAGGTGCGATTTTCGAAAATAATCGACAAAATCAATTATATTGAGATGGCGAAGTATCGGAGTCCGGAACGTACAAGGAACTGCTGGAGCGACAGGGTCCATTCAGTGAATTCATCGAAGAATTCCTCATTGAGGAAGCGACGAAGCGTGGAAGGAGCGTGTCCTTCGGAGAGGATGGTCAGTACATATCCATCTCACTTTTTCAGCATCCATTTCAGGTGAGGACATGGAAGAGATTCTTTCCGCCATCGAACGTGTTGACCCGGGAAAGAAGGCCAAGTTGCAGACCCAGATCTCACTGGTTGTTGATGAGCAGCGAGAGAGCACGGTAATTGGCGAATAGAAGAAAAGAACCGAATGCGAAAAAAACCAGGATGAGAAGTCGCCGCCTCCCTCGACTCGCACTCCTCCTCCACCAAGGAGGATTGAAGCCCCTGCTCCTGTAGCTCAGGGAATGCCAACCAGTGACAGCGTACACTTCGTCAAGGTATGTAGCTTGCTTGAGATATGTATTTCAAGTTTTTTTTATTTTTTTAAATTTAATTTTTATTATCCAATATTATTCACAGAGCGGAGACAAAGTGCCTCTAATCAACGGTGGCATCGAGAAGGCTAATGGAGGCAAATTGATTGCTAAGGAAGTTGCTGCAACTGGAAAGGTAACCTCTTCCTGTTTCCATCTAGTATCTACAGATGTTATCCAGGTATCCTGGAGTGTCTATCAGACGTACTTCTCTGCCATTGGCTGTGGACTGGTCCTCTTCTTCTGCTCCATCTATGTCTTCTCGTCGATTCTTGGAGTGGGTCTATATATTTTACCTTTTCTGAAAATATGTTGTTTTTAAAGATGTGATTCACCTAATTTTGTCCAGGTTCTCTCCAACCTCTGGCTAGCCGGATGGTCGGATGATGCATCGAAGATTCAATCGGAAGAAGACGGAGCTTATCAGACGAATCTGCGACTGATCATCTACACTGCGCTTGGAATGGGACAGGGTTAGCGCTTCAGAATAAATAAGTAAAGTACTCAAATGTTCAGCCCTGACTATTTGTGCTGCGTCAATCATCATGGCCCTCGGCATGGTGCGAGCCTCTCGGATTCTTCACGAGGGAATGCTCGAGACCACCCTGCACTCGCCCATGGCCTTCCTTGACGTGACCCCGATCGGACGAATCATTAATCGATTCGGAAAGGTTTGCGCTGACCGACCTCCTCCTCCTCATCATCTCTCTCTCTCTTTCTCTTCCTCTTGCACTCGTCTCACGTCTCACAACGCAATTAGATAACCTGTGTCAAGAAGCGAAGTAGTAGTAGTAGTCGGGAAGAGGAGGGCACTGGCTTCTCACATTTGCGAAATAAGATAAAAACACGCTAACCCACCCGCACTTGCGTACAGGACATTGACGCCGTGGACTCTGCGCTGCCCAATTCGATTCGGTCGCTGCTCGTCACGGGGATCGCCGCCATCGCCACGATCATCGTCGTCGTCTGGAGCACACCGTACACGGCCTTCCCCCTGCTCGTCCTCGGCGGCATCTACTTCGGCGTGCTGGTAAGACGACGTCATCTGCGCTCCCCTCTGTGTGCCGTGACTTCCCGCACGATCCTCTCTTCTTTCTTCTTTTCTTTCTTTGGCGTGATCTGTCGTGATATCTCGGTATTAGGACGTGGAGATGCTGGATGGCCGCATTCCGGCCTCTGTGCAGACGTTTGTCGGCACGGTCGTCCAGGCGGCGATCATTCTCTTCGTTCCATGCTATACGACGCCGTACTTCTCGTTGATGCTCCTGCCCATTCTGGCTGGATACTTCTCCATACTGGCATGCATTCCTCATTATTTTCCAGGAAACTTCTCCATTTTATCGCCATCAGTTGCTTGAAAACAATAAAATGGAGAACGTTCCGGCTTCGGCTTGCCTCTGCTTGTACTAACCCCTCTTGTCTCCGTCTCTCCGTCTCTTGTCTGTGCTCTCTCCCCTCCCTCTGTGATCCTCGTGCCAAACAGGACATGGAAGACGTCGACGTGGCCGTTCCTCGAGCGTCGTCGATGTTCATCAGAACTGCTCTCGCTTCCGTCGAGATCATCGGAATGATCTGTTGGGCGACGCCGGGCAGCATCGTCGCAGTGCTACCCATGCTCATCCTCTACTTCTACATGCTGGTATCCTCATGCTCTCTCAGTTTCGCGTGTTCTCTCGCTGATAGGCAAGTGATCATGGGAAAAGGAGAGACTGTGACCCGTCGTGATCGTTCGTATGTCATCGTGGTCTGTGTTGCGTGGCGCTGCGGTCGTGTGTCAATCCGGAAATTGAGAGACTAATCGATGCCATTCAGAGATTCTACGTCTCCACCTCGAGACAGCTCAAGAGACTCGATTCGACTACCCGATCGCCCATCTTCTCTCATTTCCAGGTACTCTCGATACTTTCACAGAAATCCCATCCCATTTCCATCGCAGGAATCGATCCAAGGAGCCTCATCGATTCGTGCCTACCACGCAACGGACAAGTTTATCGAGGAATCAATTAGACGGGTCGACACGAATCTGATGGCTTACTACCCCAGCATTGTGGCTAACAGGTTACAATACAATACAATATTACAATATTTATCAGTGTCGCTTTCTGGGCGCTGATCAAGATGGGGTGTCAGAGGGCTGTTTTTCACTTTTCAAAATAGTCATTTTGAGGGATGTCGGGTCAGGGGATTGGTCTTCTTTCCTTATCACAGTCGCAACGACTGGAGAGAGAGTTCCATTCTTCTGGTTCCCGATAGGACGTTTGATGGCCTTGCACACTGATAGATCCCACTGTTGGTCTAAAACGAAGCCTTGCGTGTTCTGGATTCTTCAGTGAACGCGAGTCCTCCAAACTCGAATGATCTATCTTTGAGCGAGAGAATCGAGCCTAGATTCTGTGGGACCAAACATCTTAGGTGGTCATACCCATCACACGGCGACCAGTCCGGCTTGGATGGGGATTGCTTTATTGTTGAGTCGTTGATCGAGACGAGGGGAATTAGGGAAAAACCGCTCTCCATCAGAGCGAATGGAGAGGGGACCGCTCGCGACGACTAACAGAATAGGGAAACAGGTACATAACAATAATAATCACAACAATAAACAACAACAACAACAAAAACATGCAGATGGCTCGCAGTTCGCCTCGAACTCGTCGGAAATCTGATTGTGCTCTTCGCTGCAATGGCAGCAGCTTGGTTCAAGGGATCCGACGGTCTCTCAGCTGGTCTCGTCGGTCTGTCGGTTTCCTATGCCCTTAATGTGAGTTACACGAAGAGCTGCAAAACCAAAAAAACGTGATTTTTTTTAGATCACGCAAACCCTGAACTGGGCTGTCCGCATGACTTCCGAACTGGAGACGAACATTGTGGCGGTGGAAAGAATTAATGAATATGCAGGACAGGATATTGAGGGTGAGATCGGAGATCAAAGATGAAGTTCATCAATCTTGGTGCAGGTCTTCCCGGTTCTCGTGCACCCGCCGATCCCGAGTGGCCCAGAGACGGAGCCATCTCGCTGGTGGACTACAGGATGAGGTGCGACTCAGATCATTTGTTTTTATGCTAGCTATTACAAAAAAAACAATAAAAATTATAAAAAACAAAATACGCGCTTGTAGATACCGCGAGGGACTGGACCTCGTGCTCAAGGGCGTCACTGCTCACATCGAGCCAGGCAAGAAGGTCGGCATCGTGGGAAGAACCGGAGCAGGTAAGAGATCAACATCCGGAATCTATACAAAAACCATTCTCAGGCAAAAGTTCGCTTACGCTGGCGCTCTTCCGTATTGTCGAAGCAGATGGAGGATTTGTGGAAATTGATAGAGAGAGAATCGACCAACTTGACCTCCAGGTTCGCGACAGATAAAGGAATGAGAACAATATGATTCAAGGTGCTCCGCTCCCGATTGACCATCGTTCCTCAAGATCCGGTGCTCTTCTCTGGCACTCTTCGAGAGAATCTCGACCCATTTGCCAAGCACTCCGATGAAGCCGTTTGGGAGGTAAAATTGTTTGCCATTTCCGGATATTGTAAGTTATTTGTTCAGGCAATCAAGGAATCTCACCTCGAGACCTTTGTGAGGTCCCTCAACGATGGACTGAATCACATCGTGTCGGAGAGTGGAGAGAACCTGAGGTTATTTTTTGGGTAGAGGAACGAAGTAATTAAAAGATTTCCAGTGTCGGTCAGCGACAATTGCTGTGTCTTGCACGAGCACTGCTGCGAAAGACAAAGGTATCGTCGTATATCTTGACTATTAATATTTATTTATTTATTTTTTACTTTTTATTATTATTTTATTTGTTAATCTTGCAGGTGCTGATTCTTGACGAAGCTGCTGCCGCAGTCGACATGGAGACCGATTCCCTTATCCAACGGGCGATCAGAGAGCATTTCAAGTGAGAGTAGCCTTGTGTTCTTTCGTCTAACAATCCATCGCAGGGATTGCACTGTACTGACGATCGCTCATCGTCTCAACACCATCATGGACTACGATTCGCTCCTGGTGATGGAGGAAGGAAGAATCGCAGAGAGTGGAACACCCAATGACCTCATGCACAAACATGGTCAATTCCGACATTGTTTGAGTTTTGTAACGCATTTCATTCCAGGAGGCATCTTCCGTAGTATGGCAAAGGACGCCGGCTTGCTGAACGAATAGACAACGAACGTCTCCTTATTTTATCAACATTTTACTATTCCTTATTGTTGATCTCGCTGTTATTTAGTCCGATAACTCATCCAATCAACTGTTGAACATTCGAAGGTACCCAAGAGCTTTTTTCCAGATATATAGTACAGAAGATATGCATATTCCGATCCGTATGTATCAAGTGAACTTGATTCTATTGTGAAACATAAACGATTCTAACACGTCAAAGTATGAAGAGAAAGAAAGTAAATAAGGCTTTATTCTAGTATATAAATGTGAATATGAATATTCGCAAAGGTTCGAAGTGAGCCTTTGAAAGGTGATGATTAGGTTTTGTTGGTTATATGCCCAATAAGAAAGGTTAAAATTGGGTGATTATTTGTGGAATAAGGAAAGGCCTCTCCTGTTCCTTTCGAGGCCAGCATCTTTTAGATGGCTGTAAGTAAGAATTTAGTTCGGTTTTCTTATAAAAAAAACTCACAGAGTGACTTTCCGTGGTGCACTGCGTGGTGCGCCGTGTGGTGGTGAGATTTGCGATTTGCCGCAGACGTGTTGGAATTAGCGGCACCAGAAGACTGCGCTAGGGCAGACTCGGCAGCCTTGCAAGAGAATACTGTGCAGGCGTGTCAGTACACGATAGTGCAGCTACCGTACCTTGGTGCAGAGGGCGGGTTCAGTACGAGCTGATTCAACACGCTTTCTCTGGTGGCTGGCATGCAGCGCGTTGCTCAGCATCGGATGAGCGGACATCTGAGATAAATTCGCTATTGAGTCATCAAAATTCCCAAGCGCTAATTCAAAATTAATTGATGATGACAGGTTACTCGTTTTCTGTTCGTTTCTACGCTATTACAACGCTGCCGATCAATCTCCATTGAGTTTCGAATGAGAATCAAGTTGGCAAAAAAAGATTGTACATTTGTCATAAGATGAACTGTGACGAGATAGTATTTTGAATAATATAAGCTCACCGTAAAGATCTCAGTTGATGAATTAGGATTGAGGAGAAACTGGCTAGCTACGGTAGTGAGCGGCTCCTGTAGAAGGACAATGTGTCAGATTCATGATATGGAGTATACCTGTCAAGCAAATAACGCCGAACCAACGCGGATGGACAGTTCACAAACGCCGAAGCAGATCACAGATGTGGAAATCCAATCACAAGGGATCGAATAGATCCTGGAGAGAAGTTGAGAGTTACAGTATACTTACGATCGATTACCTCGGTGTATAGAAGAAGTTGCTGGAAATAGACGCGGAATGGAGAATGAACGGAATTTTAGTATTTCTCTTCTTTTCGTCTGAACTCTCTAACATAGCAAGCGTCCGATGCTGAATTCCATGTAGATTGGGCTCTGAAGCGGATTAAGTATGACAGATTATTGTTCGAATGCAATTCCGACAGATAGGTTGTGAGGGGGCAGCTAAGCGTCGCAACTAATAGGCAGAAAATAAAAAGGATGAGTGATAGTTTCAAAAAGAAGAGGGAAGTGGTTGCGATTTGTGCACCCTTGGTCAGCCTTTTATACGAGTTCGACGAACCCTGATCTGGAGGCGGAGCGAACGGTTTCCCCCCGTGAGAGGGTTCCGTGTTGAGGGATTGTGCTGCTTTATGACTTGGTTCGGCTGAAGTAAGACCTTCCGATATGTCCAAGAAACTGATAAAATTACCATAAACATGCAGTTTTTTTCAGATCAAAAAGATTTTGTTGGAGTATTTAGATATGCAGAAGGCCTCCGAATAAGGCTTTGTCCCATGCGTTTGATTCAATGAAGAAGCCTCTGGATCCCAAAAGAAAACTCACAATTCGACTTTGACCGTGCATTTTCGGTGCACGAAAAATGTTTCAGGGGCGCGGTCAAAGTCTATCAAGAGATCAATGTTCGAGCAGATTCGTTTGAAGACGAAACATGAAGGTATCATTGGTCACTAGTATTCGTGCAAAACGTTGCGTTCTCTTCTAATACCTTGTAAATCTCTGATTATGTTCTCGCACGGTCGACTCGACTTTCGCGAGCGAACGTGGCTTTCTGCAATGCTCACGTGAAACCAAACAAGGGAATAGTTCCGAAATGAGAGAGAAGGTGATCGGGAGAGGATGCGGGTTGGAAGGGAAATGTGGACAGTGTGCGATTAGAAGAGGACAAGAGAAAGAGCGATGATGGTTCGACCAGAGTGAGCGTTCGTTGATACTTCAAAAGAGCCAGATGTAAATCACTGACGTTTGTGATAGGAAATTTATTAGTTCTGAATAGAGGAGACTGGGAGATTTATTTCGTGAATTTAAAATTCTTTGAGGTGGTTCCTGATGGATATATCTTTGCTAGAATCATCAGGAAAATTCATCATATGAGACGAATCGCGAGAGAATCGACCACCCCTGTGCGATCTGCCAAAAGTTTTTCCTACAACACCCCAAAGTTAACCTAAGGTACTTTGGACGATGCTCTTTCAAACTGCGCTTCACGAATTTTGATATCGGGTCTAAATTTCGCAATACGAAAGATGAAAGATCAAGTTTGCGGCAGGTTTTCGCAAAATGCTCGTCACGGGAATGATCATAACTCGGCTCAAAATAAAGATATCGACTCGATCTAAGTTGCATTAGTGAG
>LS568980.1:279413-342765 GCA_900490775.1 Pristionchus maxplancki | reverse complement strand
CTCACTAATGCAACTTAGATCGAGTCGATATCTTTATTTTGAGCCGAGTTATGATCATTCCCGTGACGAGCATTTTGCGAAAACCTGCCGCAAACTTGATCTTTCATCTTTCGTATTGCGAAATTTAGACCCGATATCAAAATTCGTGAAGCGCAGTTTGAAAGAGCATCGTCCAAAGTACCTTAGGTTAACTTTGGGGGGTGATAGGATAAACTTCTGGCAGATCGCACAGGGAGCTCGAAAATGGGTGATTCTCTCGCGATTCGTCTCATATACCAAAAAAAACGTTTCCAACTAAATTTTTACAAATATTGTTATATTGTTTTGGAAATCTTCAGGGATGTTTCATCTTTTGATATTTAGCATTCAGGATGTAGCGTAAAACGTTATTATCCATTCCATGCTACAATCTCTTCACTGCATGTAGGGAATCATGTTGATAGATAGAGAATATAAACGTTCGTAAACATTTTATTGACCTGTCAAAGAGAAAAATGATGAATTAACAATCTTGCAGAATCCTTGTTATTCAGAATTATCCACTGCGCAGCATCAGCTACAAGGGAAGCTGCAGTTACTCCGAGATCGTGGCAGCTATAACTGTGACTTCTGTAGCTCCTTGATTCACGTTGAGATCTTTCCATCAAAAAGCTGAAGCAAAAATTTGAGAACTTCAGCAGTCGATCAATTTCTTCCAATGCTTTCCATTTGCTGCGAAACATCTGCACTTCTATTTGATGATTAATGCATGTGGTCTCTTTTTTCACTTCCAATTCAATCCGGCCAGTATTCCAAACATACACTTGGATTTGAGTTTTTAGATTGCAATGGCAGTCGTGATGATAAATAAGATGTTGGAGGGTAGAGATTAATCCAGGTATGATGAGATCAGTTCTGGATTAGTATTTCGTTCTCATAAATCAATCGGACCGTGCTGATTAGATCTACTAGCAGCTGCTCTCCCAGTCATCTCTCCTTGCTTTGCCTTCCCACCATTCCTTCCCTCTTCCCCTCCTGGCCTGTCTTCCATCTTCTTCCCTCCCTCCCCTAGTCCGCGCATCTGTCTCAGGCTGAATGACCTAGGTCAATGAGAGGGAGGAGAGAGCAAAAGGAGTGGATCACAATCCCTCCATACTCGCCATGTTGGCGCCCTCCTCACTTCCATTTGTTTACAGAGTCTCACGGGTTTCGAAACGTTGTTTTCTCCCTGCACTGCTCGACTAATCGCATTGTGCTCCCTCCCTTCCGTTGTCCTTTCTCTTCTTTCCAGCCTACTTTTCCCCTCAGGGGCTCCATTCAGCCAGAGTCATCAACTATTCCGTTGCCTTTCTCGGTTTTCGTCCGCTCGACTCTTCGAAGGGATTAATGCAGTATGACACGCGTGACTGTTGTGTTTCGCACTTCCACCGTAAAATAAATATAGCTGTGGGGGCCTGATCATGCTTTTTCAAGGCTGAATGCGCACTCAGCACACTCTTTATTCGATTTGGCGGGAAAATCCTCCAAGTTTTGGACAATTCCGTCCAGGGGTAGTCGAATAATCCATTTTGATGATTCGTCACTGTATTGGGGAGCCGTTAGTTATTCTGAACAAAACTCAAAATGCCAAATTAGTCATAACCTAGGCAGGAAACCGCCGCTTTTTCCAAGTACGAGGCCAGCAAACGCAAACTTGCGCTGGTTAGCAAACGCAGAGTGTGTTGTCCCGCCCCACGCTCCCCCCGCCATCACTTCCCCTCTCCCCGCTCTCTCTCTCCCCCTTGACAGTTGTGTGACGAGCGCTCGATTCTTTGCTCGTGGCCCCTCGTTCTCGCTTTACAACTTCGTTTCCTCCGATTTCTGCGTCAATGCGCCTGCGCAGCCTTTCCTAGTCCGTATTTCGTCACGATTGCACCCCTTTTCGAGCGAAGAAGGCGAATATTTAGGGCGCGCGAGCACTGGTTTGGCGCGCAACATCGATTTGCGTCCCTCTTTGCTTACTTTAGGCGCACACGCACCCATTATTCATCGTTCGGCCGCAGTCGTTATGTGTTGCGCGAGGAAGTGGCCTGCAATACACGCGTGATTCCGTTGCAGACCCGGCATGAACCTGGTCGATGCGAGCGTCAAAGCGGACGACACGCATCCGCCGCCCGCTGCAGCCGAGCCACAGCCCCCGTCCCAGGCCAGTCCGTCGACTGACGATGCAGCCGAGGACGCGCCATCTGCTGCAGGCGAAGAACGATCGATCAAGAAGCGCGCCTGGGACAAGGCGAGTCGATTCGCATGCATATTAAAAGTCGAGAGACTGTTGGGAATGGAGATAGTTTGCAGATCGCCAGCCACGTCGCCAGCGTCGGCGAGCTTCTGGAGCAGAACGAGGGCGACTTCCATGTCGAGTTCGCCAATGATGCAATCCGCGTCTTCCAAGGAATCATCAGTGGAGGAGTCAGTTTGGAATTATATTATCCATTTTCGTTTATGTCATCGAATTTCGCGTCGGACAATCCATACTTTTGCAATAACGGGCAGCCGTGGAAAGCATTAGGCAGGTGGATTGCATAGGAAATGGCCCTCTGAGTAATTGCCCTCTGGCCGAACAAGGCTACGTTCGTTCTCACGTGTCGGCGCTTTTGTAGTCGGTGAGAGAATCCCACTGACTCAATCGATCGAGCGTTCGTGCAAATGATTCATCTTCTAATGATGGATTAGTAATAATGTGATGACCTTCTATCTACATAGCTATGTGAGTCAATGAATGAGAGCCGATGCAAGACTGTCAATTAAATAATAATTATAAAAATAATAAATAATTCAGTGCATCTCCGGTCCGCTGCTGTCCAATCTCAACAACTTCTGTTGCACACACGCCGCTGCAGACGACGCAGGCACTCAGGCGTTGCTGCTGCTTGGCAGAGTGAGTCACATATCGATATGCGAGATGCTAATTAGGCAAGGGTAGGCAATGCAGTCGATGATTCATCCACGATAATTTTACAACGCTTTTCTGTGCCGATAGCCGCTGATCTACGTCTAGCACAATCGATTTATGGCGCGACTGTCACTTTTAGAGACTATTATTTCTCCCCTATCTCCCCTCTGGTTCGGATATAGCTCTCCGCGGGGGACAATGCCGCCCTATCTGATCCGCGAAGTGCTGCTGATCTCTGCGGGGGACCACCCTGATCCTAGTGACTACCAATAATTATCGCCTAGCCTCGCACTAAGAATCGATTGCGTCGTGTAAATTGTGCATTGTTTCAGTCCCTTCGCAAGGCTGCTGAGACACGCAACGAGGAGATCACTACCGCAGATGGACTCAAAGTCGGCAAGTACGGTCTGCCGGAGCTGCTGGCGCCCCGACCACCCATGCCCAGGACGGTGAGGACTGTAGCTTGAGGGTACTGTAGTCGATGCACCTTCTATCACATTCGCAGTATCTTATCACTTGCCGGATTTGCTAAACACGAATGACCTCTTCGCTCGCTGTGGAATGGGTACCAAGCTATTCTCGCGTTATCACTCTTATCATTAGCCTCTCATCAATGCCTGCTCTCGTTGGAAGGCACTCGTGATGGTGAATTCCTAAAGATTGATTAGATATGATAACTTGGAAGAGAGAGAGGGTGCATCAGGAAGGCAGACGGTGGCTGTACGAGTCAGTGTTGAATTTCAGGCGAGCGAGACACCCGAGCAAATGGACGAGTGGTTCGGATACAATCCGGACCATTACGAGCCGCTCTTCCAAGAGCGAGAAATCAAGCAGGAGATAGTGGAGGATGATAGCAGTTGGTTGGATTATCTGGGCAACCCGGACAATTGGGAGAACACTGCTATCACTCGTGAGTACGAAACTGAAAAAAAAATCAAATTTTCGGGATTCTGTGAAACTCATTCATTATATCGTAGAATTTTTGATGAAATCTATCATAAGTAGCACAGAGCAAAGTTCCATTTTCAAAAAAATGATTCTCACAGATTCCCTAAATATTTTGGAGGAGTAGTGTGATGTCAGGGGATGGGTAAAAGATCCATAATTTATGGTCGCCGGTTGTCATGGTAGTTGATGTTCATTAGTGTAATGAAATCAGAGGACAGAGTGCAATTTGAGCTCATCGAGCTTTCTGAGCACTAATTGATTCTGAAAATAGCCTTATTCGCGCTCACTCGAATCGTATAGTTTAATAATCTGCTAACACTGGACAAATGTATTTACGAGCGTTGCAGATGGCAAGTACATCGGGGAAAACGCGAGTTACGTGGACCTCTCTCTCGTTCCTCCCCTCGTATTCGAAGATCTCAGACCAGTCGGCCATGTCTCGGAATTGAGGATGACGGAGCGACGGATGCCGTAAGTTAAATAATTTAAATGAATAAAATTTGTTTTAAAAAAAACCTAATTAATCAGGAGCGACAAGCCCCGGCCGCTCAACGCTCCCTACAAGCCGTACGAATACAAAGTCGACGAGGCCGGAAATCCGCTCGTCAAGGTAAGAAAGAGTTAGGAGACATTGTGTGTTTGTTTTAATTTATTAATACAATTATTTAATTTGTTAATACAATTATTTGAAATAAATACAATTTGCAGAGCGAGATGATGGGCGAGGATGAGTTCTACGACAATCAGATAGCACAGAGAAAGGTCGGATTGAGATATCTGGAGATTTCGAAGAGAGGACTGTACGAAGACCGATTCATCATGAGACACATCGGCACGGGCACATACGAGAGGAAGCGATGTAAGCATTTCAACGATATCGTCGGTTTAGAAATTATTTTGCAATTGATATTTGCATATTTCTTGCAGACGAGTGCGAATACTGCGGCATCATATCTGCTAATCAACATAAGTTCGCCTCTCATGTGCGCCATGCGCATCCCAAGACCCAGCAGGAGGTGAGGACAAAAAAAGTATTTTAATAATCTTTTTTTGCAGCGCGCCGAGATCGCTAAGCTTAAGGCCGAGAGAGCTGCTGAACTGAAGGAAGAGAAGAAGCGCCGACTGGCACTCATGCCGATCGTTGAGAGGGAGAAGAGGGAGAGGTCAGCCCATTTATTTAAATTTTTAATTTAATAATTGATTATTACAGAAAGACTGCACTAGCCCGTCGCTCGTCCGGCGCCAACCTCACTCAGTCCACCAATGGCACTCCCAACACGCCGGCCACCGATAAGATCTGTGAGTTGGCAGTGTTCTCTCGGGTATCTCTCGCTGCGATCTCACACCGGGCCAAACATAGCGAGAACCTTTTGCAAAAAACGCTCGCATTCTTCTGCTCTGTCGTTGTTATTACTTATCCGGAATGGAGAATGGGTCGCACTGCAATTCTGACTTCCGTCCCAGCTGTAAACTAGATGGGAAGTAGAAGAAATATTTCATATAGCCGGAAATGAATCATGTGTGGAGTCTTAAACTAAAATAATGAAAAAAATCTATAGAGTGAAAAATTAAATATAATTAATGCAGACATCTGTCCAATCTGCAAAGAGGAAGTCGCCTCGCAACACGTCTTCGCCTCTCACATGCGGTACAACCATCCAAAGGACGGAACGACGACCAGTATGGCCGGAAGGAGGGCGACCGTGAAGCGAGTTGCGGTCAGTAAATAATTTGTTGTTTTGAGATAAAAAACAATAATAAGCATCATCAAAAAAATGATAAAAAATAATAATAGTAATAATAATAATAATAATAATCAAAATAAGATAATGATAATATTATTCAGAAGGATGAAGCCATCGATCAGCCCGTAGCCATCGACACGCCCGAGAGTGCGCTTCAAGCTCTCTCTACCGTGCTCTCCGCATCGAAGATGACGCCCCCTACGATCAGAAGAACGAAAACACTGCCCGATGGCACGGGAGCATGTAAGCGTTTGGAGAAATGGTGGATCGAGATCGAAAACTTAATTTCACTCTTTCCAGACAAGTGTCGCGTGTGTGGTCGCTGCTTCGACAACCTCAACGCCTGCGCGGGACACACCAGGCACTGCATCGCGGCTCATGTTGGAATTTTTATTTTATTTCATTTTTTTAAAAATATTTTATAATTGTATCAATTCCAGAATGCGGCGCCGTCTCCTCCGAAACCCATTGTTCAGAAGGCCGCTCCTCCTCCTCCTAAAATCGAGGTAGAGATTGAGGAGGATGATGAGGAAGAAGAGGAGGATCAAACTGCTGCTGAGGACGCTGACGGATGCTGTGAGTATTTAGGGTTTTAATTTTTATTGAAATAAAAAATAAATTGTTTATTTATCCTAGCCATTCTCAGATCGATGCCGTGTCTGCAACAAGCCCTTCAACAATCCCAACTCGGTCGCCGGACACACGAGACACTGCCTAGCATTGAATGTCAGTAAACTTCAAGTTTTGTAGTTTCGAAATTTTTAAATTCGAATAATCAATAATTGATTACAGGGAGGTGAGCCATCGCCTCGCGCTCTCGCTCGAAGGAAGGCCAAGAGCCAGCCGATGCCCACATACATCATCAAGACCGAGCCCCTGCCGATGTCTCCTCTCGCCGCCAAGCCTTCCTCATCTACTGTCGTCAAGGCTTCGGCATCGACGACTGCTTCGTCATCTGCAGCAGATGCCGAAGTCGCCAGGGTTGGTACTTCATTTTAAAAATCACTTTAGGACTGACATCCGACTTTGCAGCACTTGCGCTCAAAGAAGTCTGCAGCACCGTCGGCTCCGGCTGCAGCAACTCCCGCTGCCCCTGTCAAGACCGTCAAACAGGAACTCCCGAAGGCTGTCAAGCCGGAGTCCGTAGACGACGCTCCTCCACCGCCCAAGCCGGTCGGTCGCACGACCCGGAACTCTGCAGCCACCGCGCTGGAGGTGCAACCGGCAGCGTTTGAGTATCCCGCCGTCGTCGAGACCCCGGCCACCGTGTCGGGTCGTCGACCGACCAGATCTTCGATGGTGGCGCCGACAGCCGCTGATGCTGCTGCTGCAGTCGTGCAAAACGGAACCGGTTCGTTGCTTTTCGTGGGCTAAAATATGTATGTTTTGCAGTTTCTTCAACGCCGTCGTCTTCCCGAGTGATGTCCACACGCTCTTCTCGCTCGTCGGTTCGTCTCATGTCCGAGACTGCCTCGGACGCACCCTCGGCAACCCCTTTGCCACCTCCTGCGAAGAGGTAATTTCAGAGACAATTCGTTAGATTGAAAACAGTCTGCAAAACAAATATACTATTCCCTTCTCAGAACCCGCAACTCACTCGGAAATCTCGACAGTGACATCAAAAAAGAGCTTGCTGAGGAGGACGAAGACCTGAAGACGGTTATTAACACTCACAAAAATACATTTTTCAAATTAAAAATACAGGTCAAGCAGGAGCCGCAGGACGAGGATCTAACTGGATCCCCCAAGAAGAGGCTGTCCAAAGGCGACAAGAAGTCTGCTTTGGTGGGCATTTTGACTTCTGAATCCTCAACGAGGTTCATTTGCAGACCGCCAACCGTGGCTTCGACACCGAGGCCGCGCGCACGTGCTACTACTGCCATCTGAGACTGAACACCTTCCACGCTGGGGATCGGCACATCAGAATGTGGGTATAATAATAGTTTCCGGAAACCGATGTGAAATTGAACCACCGATCTGAAACAGAGTGAATTCTCAGATTAAAGAAGGAGAAATACGAATATTTCCGTAACTAATCTGATAACGCAGTGTTGTTACTATTAATAACCCGAACAAAAGTCTTGAAGCTCTCATGTTGATATCTCATCTCTGAACTGAGTTATGGCGAGTTGGCTGCGTGCCAAATCACCCTGATCCCAGGCAACGGGCGAGAGAGCGTGCGAATTGAAGAGAGCGCGAATATACCCTCTGGCATAGTTGCCGTTTCGCATCCCTCCTTCTTTAAATGGTAATCTTGGAGATGATGAACGCTAAATGCAGGAATCACGCGGGCCGCGAGCAGATATATGCGTGCAGTTCGTGCAAGGCTCCCTTCCTGACCCTAGGAGGATTGGAGAACCACTGGACGAAGGGAGAGGTGAGCATCAAGACCTTTCATCGCGTCATCCACCTATACTTTACTGCGAAATAAGGCTGAAAGTAACCATTAAAGAAAAGTAATAGATCCCTTTGCAGCACTGCCCGGATGGAACGGTGATGGTCGCCGGCCAATGCATCTTCGAACTGGAGAAGGAAGTCCTTCTCAGACCTGAGGAAGTGAAGCTGAACGGCCTTCCCCTGGGTGGAGATCATGTTGAAGACGAGAAGTCTTCAGTGAAGAAAGATGAGAAGAAGTT
Organism: Pristionchus maxplancki; assembly: GCA_900490775.1. Taxonomy (NCBI): domain Eukaryota; kingdom Metazoa; phylum Nematoda; class Chromadorea; order Rhabditida; family Neodiplogasteridae; genus Pristionchus; species Pristionchus maxplancki. The sequence goes on along the minus strand of LS568980.1, from coordinate 334,525 downwards.
AGACAAGCCTGTTGAGAAGAAAGAAGAAAAGAAGGTGGAGAAACCCGTTGAGAAGAAGGAAGAGAAGCCTTCAGAGAAGAAGGAAGAGAAGAAGGTGGAGAAGCCTATTGAGAAGAAGGAAGAAAAGAAGTTAGAGAAGCCTGTTGAGAAGAAAGAAGAAAAGAAGGTGGAGAAACCAGCAGAGAAGAAAGAAGAGAAGAGGTTAGAGAAGCCTGTTGAGAAGAAAGAAGAAAAGAAGGTGGAGAAACCCATTGAGAAGAAGGAAGAGAAGAAGGTAGAGAAGCCTGCAGAGAAGAAAGAAGAGAAGAAGGTGGAGAAGCCTGTTGAAAAGAGGTTAGAGAGGCCTGTAGAGAAGAAGGAAGAAAAGAAGGTGGAGAAACCAGCAGAGAAGAAGGTTGATAAGCCTGCAGAGAAGAAAGAAGAGAAGAAGGTGGAGAAGCCTGTTGAAAAGAGGTTAGAGAAGCCTGTAGAGATGAAAGAAGAGAAGAAGGTGGAGAAGCCTACAGAGAAGAAAGAAGAAAAGAAGGTGGAGAAACCCATTGAGAAGAAGGAAGAGAAGAAGGTAGAGAAGCCTGCAGAGAAGAAAGAAGAGAAGAAGGTGGAGAAGCCTGTTGAAAAGAGGTTAGAGAGGCCTGTAGAGAAGAAGGAAGAAAAGAAGGCGGAGAAACCTGCAGAGAAGAAGGTTGATAAGCCTGCAGAGAAGAAAGAAGAGAAGAAGGTGGAGAAGCCTGTTGAAAAGAGGTTAGAGAAGCCTGTCGAGAGGAAAGAAGAGAAGAAGGTGGAGAAACCAGCAGAGAAGAAGGTTGATAAGCCAGCAGAGAAGAAAGAAGAGGTGAAAGTGGAGAAACCTGTTGAGAAGAGGTTAGAGAAGCCTGCAGAGAAGAAAGAAGAGAAGAGGTTAGAGAAGCATGTTGAAAAGAGGTTAGAGAAGCCTGCAGAAAAGAAAGAAGAAAAGAAGGTGGAGAAGCCTGTTGAAAAGAAGGAAGATAATAATATTGATAAGCTTATTGAGAAGAAGGAAGAAAAGAAGGAAGAGAAGAACGTTGAGAAGAAGGTGGAGAAGCCTTCTCAGAAGAGATCGGAGACACCTTCTCAGAAGAAGCAGGATAAGAAAGAAGAAACGAGGACGGAAAAGAGAAAAGCTGATAAGTCGGAAATCAAGAAAGAAGAGAATACTGATGCGACTGATCAGACTTCCGCAAAGCCCGCCAAGAGAGCCCGAACCAGAGACACCTCGAACGAGAGCGACAGGTACATGTTTCGTATTTGATAGATTTTATAAAAAAATGATTGTAGAATAGGGAACCTAAGTGCAACTAGCCTTTTGAAATGTAGATGCGTATAGGCAAATACAAAGCAACATAAATGGATTAAAAATCGAAATTGCATTGAAAAATACAAGAAATTACAGCAGTCGTCGACCGGGATCGTCTACTCCAGTTGTCATCTCACTCGCAATCGGAAGATCAGGGGCCAATCGCCCTAGAAAAGCCGCAAACCGCTTCGATCCTACCCCGACCACCCCCGGTTATTCCACCTCCAAATAATTCCCTTCCCTTCCCTTCGCTTCGTATCATTATACCCATTTGTCACAGCTGTTCCACCTCTTCCGAGTATTTTTTGCGGCTGAGAATTTTTCGTCATTGAAACTGCCTAACAGATTGTCATCTATAACTGATTGATAGCTACTTCTGTGAAAATTGTGTGCCTTTTCTAGTTATAATATTATTATTATACTTCGGACGCTGCTGATAATAAATTTGAATGATTTGAAAAGAGGAGAATTGAAAGGGAGATGGAAGGGAATGGGGTCTGCGAAGCCTGGGGTAAGGACTGGTATAGTACTGGGACTATAGTATTGCCTTGGGTAGGGACTGGAGAAGCTCAGTTCGACAATGATCCTGCAATCAAAGTCAGTTAGGCTTACTCGATGGTTCCCGTTGTCCCACTGCCTACACTCAGGCAGCGTAGTAGATTCCAACTGATGCGAGGCACTTTTTGTTCTTCGTTCTTTTTTGATGAGCTTCTTGAATTGGTTCTTGAGACCTCTCAATCTTTCTCAATATTATCAAGTGAGAAGTAGTGGAAGGTGCGCCGTACATGCGTTTCAGTAATTTATATCTCTCTTCGCATCTATATAACCCCGCTGCCTTTAACCATCTCCATTTGCTGCGACCATACAATGCGACATAAGTTGTTCATACTTTACTTGTGAATATCATTGTATCTAGCGAATGAATGTTTAGTGGGTTATTTGCACATTAGATGATTTAGAGGGCAGCGAACGGAGAAGGGATCCAGCCAGTCCTGAAACATTCTTAGTTTGATGTCCTAAGGGCGAATAATACCTCTGCGAGACACTATCGCGAACGAAGATCCATCCACGCGTTCCGCTCTTGATTAGGACCACCTGAACATCGCGTATTGTCGCTAATCATTTGAGTTTTCCAGATCAGTCGACGAATAGTCCTCGCCTTGTCTCCCTGGGCAACCGTGATCTGCTCTCCGCTGCTCGCTCCGTAATCCTGCAGGACGGTCAGCGTCTTGCCGTAGTCGCTCGCGCCGAACTGTACTGGCACGGAAACTGCAAAACCTTATTTTTATGATATTCAAATTTCGTTGCGCCCATGTGTAATTTCGATTAATGTCTGACAGACCAGATTTGAAACCTAACAAATAAATTTGCATGCATTTGCATACCTGGCGTCTCTGGTTTGATCACGGGTTTGGGGGAGACGAGGGGAGCGGCGATGAGGATGGGCTGCGTGTGGTGGATGACGGCTGGGGCGGGAACGGGCGGCGTCTCGGGGAGCATCGCCGGCCGCAGGTTCCTCTGAGCCTGAAAAGTTGCGAGATAAGGCTCGGATGTCTCTCTAAGAGGACACGAATCTAGTACAGGCGATGGCTTTAGAGTTCTTTTTACTGGTGTTGATGATGTGTGAATGACTAATGTCTTAGGAGCGGATTCTTCTTGAAATGATGTTCCGGCAACAGTTGACCAGAAAAGCAAGAGATCAAATGTAAACCGACATCGACGTAGGGCGAGTGGATCTCGGCTGGAGGCGATTGTACGGGCGCCCGATCGTAATCGTGCTCGACGGGCTGAAAAAGGGGAACGTCAAGTGCTTTCCGGATTTGGTTCATCATTTAGACTGGAGGAGTCATTTAGTCCAGCCAGTCTAAATGACTCCTCCAGTCATTTAGACTGGAGGGGGAGAGAATAAAGATTAAAGATTAAAGATTAGTCGTCTACGAAACTGCGATAATTGCCAATTGAGGCTCTGACCTTGAGCGGTTTCTGATCGGCGAGGGCGGTCACGGGCAGCACTGCCACCGCCACGCCCCGCTTCTGCAGCTGCTCGATGTAGTCGTTCTTGTCCTTCTGAGGAGGCTCCTGCAATGTCGTCATTTGATCAAGTAAGAAGTACATCGTCATTTTTGGTCTAAACTATTGGTCTAAACCATGACTTACCGTGAATTCGTGTCCGTGCTCGTGCAGTGCCGCCTCCTCGGCCTCGTGCAGTTTCTCGTGTAGATGCTCATGTACCTCCTCAAAGATGGAATTGGACTCACTCTTCCCTTCATCAAAATTCGCGTACCTGCTCGACCGCCCTCACAACCGCCTCGTTGATCTTCTCTTCAATATCGTGTCGCATCTTCTCCTTGATTTCTTCCTTGATTATCGCTTCGACGATGATCTCCTTGGCCTGAGAAAGACATGAATGCTTTCGAGCAATTTTCGTGGCGTAAGCTAAGTGCTGCATGATGTGCGTTCGGTTACCGTTATATGTTGTTCTATTGTGCTCGTAAACGAAGATGGGTAATCTCGTTCGGTAATAATCTTGTTGCTGTGTACGTACCAATTCGTGCTCATCATGGTGGTTTTCGTGATGATTCTCAATAATCTCTTTGACTTCCTTGATCTCTTCTTTGATCTCCTCCTTCTTCTCTTGAATCTCCTCTTGAATGAGGAAGGTCTCTGCGTGTTTCAGCATGGGAACGAAACTGTAAATGAGTACGCTGACTCGTTTTGTTCACTCATGGATGGATAACATTCCCGATGATGCATGCATCAATCGATGCTTTTTCCCCGATCGTCGTCACACCCCAGAGTTGACTCACAACTCCTAATCTCGAAATACCCCGCTTTCTGTCAAAGCCTTGCATTCCTAAGCGCGAGTCAGCATTTCACGAGCAATTCCTGAGCAGATTAATCGATATTTCAAAGTAGATCAACGATATTCGCAGGTAATCAACAGAAATAAGACAAAATATAAATATTGTGTTAGGCTTTTCTATTCCGCGTTCAGTTCGTCCTGATCGTCTATATTTTCCGTTTCAGGTATCATTGGATATATAATTATTCGATATTCTACAATCATCGATCTACTCACCTATCGAACCATTCGAGATGCTTATCGACGAAGAATTTATATCGCATCTCTTGCTGACTGCTGAAGGATTTCGCCTCGGACATGTAAAATTGGCCGAGTTCCTCCTCCGTCTGGAATAAATATAAACGATTTTTTAAACAAAGAACGTTGCCACCGCAATAGCTTCCTGGTGTACAGTCAGAAGACTCTTTAATAGAAATGACAATTCGCACCTTTTCCTTCTTCTTTTCTGCCCGGAGGAAGTCCTTCTCCTTCTTTTGGTGGTGCATCTGCATCTCCTTCAGTTTGTCCTTCTCTCCATTGGCGTACGTTGTGGTCTTCGAGGCGAGGAAACTCAGCTTCACCAACTAAAACAGGATCGTGATAGATTTTGAGATCAGTGAGGAGCTCCAACGACAGTCAATAGTAAAAGAAGAGTGAGACAATACCGTATTCTTGTGCAGTTTCAGGAGTTGTTCATAGTCTGCAGTCAGCCTCTCGAGCGCGACTCCATGCTTCTTTGCACCGGGTTGGGCTGTTTTCGCGGACTCGGCGAGGATCTAGCACATTCATGGTTGATTATTGAGCGAATAATGAAAGATTTCTTTTAAAAATTATTTAAAATCTCACTCTAAGCGCGACTACATGGCTCTCGGCTGCTTTCTCCAGTTGCTGGTGTGCTCTGTAGAGATCGACTGCAGAAGTGGCGACGTGACGAACGGCTGGAACGATATTTACACAATTGTGGCAATTTTTTATAGAGTCATAATAATTATAGCTTACACATAATCTTTGACAGATTCCAAATGCTAGAAATGGAAGGGATTATTGCTAATCCCTGTGGTATAATTATGAATATCGTGAGAAGATTTTCTGGCTTCTCTCAAAAAAAGATTGGTGCAAAAATTCAAGACAAACGAAGCGGAAAAATACGATCGATGATCTGACCACTACGATAGCAATAAAATTCCGCTCTCTCTAGTGCCTATCGTTGAACCAAGCTCAGCAATCCGCTTGCGGGCGCAAATAACATCACTTCAGTTCATGTGGCGCGTTTTCTCAATTCTGAGGCATTTTTCACTATTTGGAGAGAATATGGATACTCGTACCTGGCAGGAATCCCTTCTCGAGCTGGTTGTGCACTCCCGCGATCGTGCTCTTGGCGGGCGCGAACTTCTCTCCCGTCGCCTTGCCCAGCGACATCCTCCTAAGCATTTCCATCTTTAGAACACGCGCGAATGAGCCGGGGAAAACACGAAACGAGGGCGAAAGTGATCGATGGGCTGTTCAGTGAAAGCGCAGTGTGACGATGCGAAAGGAAGGAAGGAAAGGAAAGGAGACCCTTATCACGGGGTGGAATTATGAGGGAGAGAGAGGGGAGGGAAAGAGAGCTGATCATCTCGACGTCGACTCATTGATAAGGACCGATGACTAAGGAAGCGCGTCCCTTCCCTCACCTCGAAGATCCGTATTTGCCTTTGCGAAACACTCACGAGGCCATTCTTGTACTTGACACCACAATCACATTGAAACTGCATCAATAATTCCTCAATGCATTCCATTCACTGTGTTGTCTAGTAATAAGGAATGAATGAAACATCTTCCTCGTATTCTTCTTAGGTCCTTTGACAATGCCGCCTGGCTTTGCAATGTGATCACAGAATATATGGAAACGGTTCCGTTTATTAATGACACAGGCAATCGTTTCCGGTGGCGGGGGACAATTAACGCATAATAGTAATAGCAATAATGTGTGCAAGTTGTCGTGGTTACTCTGCTCTCTCTAGGAACAATGCACTCTCCTTTTTCATGTTATCTCTCATCAGTCAGAGAAGCGAGAGAGTGTGTGAATTGGAGAGAGTATCTAGACAGGCCGAATCGTCGGCACATTCTTGTTATCGCTCGTGAAGAGTCGCTTCAGAGCGATTTGATAGTCGCGATTGAAAACCTGCAAAGCCTTACGTTTCTCAGTAAAGCTCCTTCGCACTTTATTCGTCTCCGAGAAAGTGGGCATGAATAATTGAGGGATGTGGTGAATTAAATTAGGACTACTGCTCGAAGAATTTCTAGTATTTCCGAGTATTTCTAGCGAGGCGTGACGTCACGTGGTATCACTATCACTGTCATAATAATTGTTACCGTATAGATAATAGGATTCATGGCGGAGTTGGAGTAGCCCAGCCAGGTGATAAACATCTCGATGTGCGGGTTGACCTACGATTAAATTTAGGTCAAATTATTTTTATTTCGAATTACCTGGCACGATTCCTTGCAGAATTGCACGACCACGTACATGCTGAAAAGGTTATTTTTATCTTTCAAGGAGATGGATAATCATAATCATTATTCGAGAAATGCCTCTCTGTAGGATCTACTCCATAAATCAATAAGGAGATGCATATTTGTCCCTAATCTTCCAGATGTGCAGTGCCAAGTGCTCTATAATTCATGTTGCCCTGGTAGTGGGCGGAATGCATCGAACTTTCGCTGTTCAATGGCGCGTGATCACGTGTGCAGCATAACTGATCGGGAGCGGAGAAGTCAATGTCCTAGGGACGTCATCAGTAAACTACCATCTATTCTCATTCTACAGACTATTTTCTAATGCAGTTTAGCTTTGTTGGAGAAACGAGAAGGGTGATGAGTGGGTCTCGCAACGATTTCTTACACGAAGAAGGGCGTCCAGCAGATGGTGAAGCATCCAAGAATGATGCCCAGCACCTTGACTCCTCTTCTCTCTTTGGCTGCAGAAATGGCCTTCGGCTTGCGCTGTAGACTCTTGCGGTAGTTCCGCTCCTTCCTGGAATTAAAAGTATTGTTTTTACCGAACAGCCTTGTTAGATTCTCGATTCCTCAATTTACTGCGGGTCAAAAATCAGACGAACCTAATCTTGTGTCGCTGCACTTTTTCGTACGAGATGCTCACCGTACTGCGAATCGTCTTTTGCTTGTTTTTGCTGAAGGCGACGGATCTGGAAAACAGATTCATTCTCAGAACCCAATTAGTGATCTTCCGCCGCATCTTCACATGCAGCTGATACAGGAATTGTGAATGGAGGCAGTAGATCAATTAGGCCACGAACTTCTCGACTTTCTCCGCAGGCAAACTTTTCGTCGTCTGGATCTCTTTCTTGATGATGTTTCGCTCGGGCAGCGGTCTTGGTTCCGAGACCGTGGTGTGCACCTAAAAACCAAAATTCTCTTCCAAAATTATGAAGAGACTCTGAATCAGAACAGAATATGTACATTAGTCGACTGGGTGGCTGTCTCGTCTCCTCCCTCCGAAGACGTGCTCAGATCGTCCTCTGCCGATTCGTCTTCTTCGACGATCGGATCATTCTTCAACCCGTTCTCCACCTTCTCAGAGCTCTCGCCTGAGAAGATTTATTCGTTTGTTTATCGAATCTCCGAATACTATTTTGCCACATTTTTAAACGATTCCCTTACTCTCATCATCCTCCTCTTCTTCTTCCTTGGCGAATTCATCGCTAGTGGGAAGCACGTGACTGATCTCATGGAGAATCGTCGATTCGATGTGTTTTCTGATCACCTGCAAATGATCTCTGACTACTCCCCTCATTCTCCAACATTGCACTGCAATTCTACAGCTACGATGAGAGTGTGAGAATACGAATACTCGGCTCGGAGTTACTGTCTTGGCTGGCCCTTCACAACGTGCACACACACAAACATCGATGATTATGCGGGGAGAAGAGGAGAGTCCCTCCTTTCCTACTAGAGTAATTCGACTTGCTGTCGCGTATCGCATAAGCAATTCGCGAGGTCGACTCCTCGTCTTCTTCTCCCATCCCGAAAACAACTCAGCAAAGCAATCATAAAGCATCCGTTCTCAGGAAAAAGACAGCCGACTCACAGTTCGAAATTGCTCGGCATCCAAGCGTATTCTTCACGGAATTGCGAAATATCAGGTTATTCGGAACTGTGAGGGCAGAGAAGCAGTGGGTTACATGCAACGGCTGCGAGTGTCGGGGCTGTGTTGGTAAGCTGTGAGGATGGGACGGAAAAGGGCGGAAGAAGTGGAAAAGATTACAGCCAGGGCAGAGCTAGTCTCGTATGCAACTAGGAGCACGGAGGTAAGCAAGAAGTGTGCGCGCGGAATGCGGTATTTTCGATATTCGATATTTGAATTTCCGCATTCCGCCCGCAGGAAGCAAGGCGAGTGTGTGTGGTGTACCTCGGCGAGCGACCATCGGTTGGCAAATGAGGAAAAAGCTTACATGGGAGGAGACGGCGAGCTAAAATGAGTAAACTGATTGGTTGAAAGGGGAGCAGACTTTGAGGATGTACATCACGATTCATAGCCGTGGGGGTGGAAAGAGTGAGGTTGTTAGACAGGAGGAAATTGGAGGGAGACAGACAAATCTTTTCCGCATCCTCAGGTCGTGTATCTCCTCGGCTCGCACGATCTCTCGTGCGCCCTCTCGAGCATAATGAGGAAACGAGGGAGAAGTTGGTTGTGTGTGTCTAATGGAAGTGGGAGCAGGAAGGGTTAAGGTTAGACGAAAGACAGCTTCGAGAGCATGCTCAGAAAGAGTCGCCGGCGTGCTGCAATGCGCTGACTCTCTCATGTTCCTGAACTATCTTGCTATCGAAAGATAGCAGAGAGCATGTGAAGCGAAGAGAGTCAGATCATCACTGGATTGGCGACTGGAGATTCGAACCGAAACTTGCTCGAGAGTCAGCCAAATGGGGCTCGAAATGGGCGCTCGAAAGTGTGGTGAATGGGGCAATCGGGGAAGAGATACGACGATCGTCAAATGGAGGAGAGGATGGACCTCAGTGGATAGTCACACAAATTCGAGTGAATTGGAAATTCTTCAACAAGATGTGACCATCCTCTGGGTTTGATACTGTAGGATTGAAGAATGCACCTCGTATTTCATGAACTTGGTAAACAAAGAAGCGCATTCCTCATCCGAGCAGTCATTCCTAGTCGGTCGAGTGGAGGGGAGTGGTCGGTGCTCACCTTCTGGCGGTAGATTTGGCGCGCGCGATGCTTCGCGAACGCCTGGTAGATCTTGAAGTAGACGAAGAACATGACGAGTGTGGGAATGAAGAAGGAACCTGCGAATTAATTTTTAAATGCTAAAAATATTGATTATTACTAGTAGAAAGATAGGTCAAAATACTCAAAAAAGCGGTGTTTCATGTCTCCAAGCGATTTTTTTATATATCTGAACCTCCCCCCTCTAAGACGCAAGTAGTTACTGGAATTCCCTGCATGAACCCCCTCGGAAGCTCTTCTTGCATTTTATTGGTTCATTTTATTGTCCAGAACGCATATGAAGTGGGGGTAAGATCTCTTAGAGTCGCGCAGTCTCGAATTCAATTGGGAACGTCATCAGCACACACAAGTACGCACTTGACCGTTGCACAGGTGAATATTGGCTACTTGGTAAATAATCCTGCAGAATGCACACAATGAGAAATCGTAGAAAGTAGCTTGTTATATTCAGGAGCGGCCAAGCAATCATATCTAGTCATGTGATCTGAAGCCACGGTGATTCCCTTACCCGTGGCCGAGTACACCGTGTACGAGGGAAGATCGAGGAATGTGCACTGCCACGAGCCATTCTGCAGCTGCATGTTAGGTGCGTCCGCGATCTAAACGTGCTTGCTTATTAGTATTCATTCCCACTACTCATCAATTGAATCAAAGTGCTGACCTGTTTCCAACCAAGGGTCGGAGCGAGTGAAATCAGGGCGCTCGAGACCCACACCGATAATATCATAATCCCAGCCGTTTTCTTGTTTCGCTTGGCCATATAATCGACTGGCGACGTGATTGCCCAGTACCTATGTCAATAGGTTCCAGATCAAAGAATACACTTCAGATTCCTTACCTGTCCAGTCCCACTATGGACAGATTCCATATCGATGCCGTCGAACACAGAATATCCGCTGCAATCGATCATTTCCCCCTCGGTTGATTATTTTCAGCCCCGACCGCTCATTAGCGTTCCCAAACTGTTCCCTGGGGTACGGTTCCGGCACGCGGCTAATGTATTACCCGCACAACCAATTTGACAGTGCCCATCAATAATAGAGTTAGAGGACCCGTTTTCGCCTAGTTCTCTGGCTTTTCCGCCCGCTAATCCATTTGACGTGTATGTGTGCATAGTTGTCTCCGCTTCGCTTGAAGTGTTTCTGCCCCACCCCTTCCTTCCCCCCGAAGCGCTGTGGGGCCGAAGATTGTTCTAGTGCAAATGGGCCCATTTGGTTCTCTCCAGATAGACTGCTCTCCTGCCATTGGAAGTCGGAGAAGCTAGAGAGTGTGGAGAATGAGGAGAGCCTGCCTAACTCTATCGCTGCCGGAAACGAAGTAACTAACAGGCAAAGTCTCCCCCACTCAGATTTTGATAATCTTCCGACAGCTGACGTCTCATAATCGAGCGCAATGATAACTCCCTCGTTTCCGGAACGTTTGGTCTCGACGAACATTCGTCCTTCTCGCTTCTCATTCCTAATGCCGCATGACACACAGCACAAGGGGGCTAAAGAACAGTAATTACCCTCATTTGAGATCCCACCCGTCAATTAAAGGCTCTTCCCGAAGCACCAGACTCAAGTCCGCCTGACCTGACGCACATGATACAGTAGTTCGCAAGTTTCGAATATGAAATAGCTTTCGAAAATCTCATCAAATCTAGTCACAAGGTGTGGTGAAAGGAGGAAGTTCAGGAGAAACACAACGAGGAAGCGATTACGAGCTCAATCCTTATAGAGATTCTCGCACGAGCATAAATAAAACCTCATTATAGATACTCTGCGATTGAAAGCAATAAAAATTATATAAAACAATTTACCTGAAACGAATATTTCGCATAGCGTTTCTCCAAAAATCCACTCCGAAGCGATGGCATAGACTGAACTGAGTGGGAGCACAATCAGACCCAAGCATAGGTCGGAGAAGGCCAGGTTACCCACCTGGAAGAGATGCCATTAGACCCCAGCTTCCTGACAAACAATCTCGACGTCTACTGATTTCCTGATCTCACAACGATAATAGTGTTTTCGCGATACTATGATGCCTCATAACACGAGGCTTTACATCCCTATCGTTCATTTCGGAGAATTCTCTGCGCTAGAGGTCGATCAATGTTGTGACTGGCGTGACTCAGAAAGCAACGATCTCCTCTCTATTTTCGAATATCAGCATGGAATCGGAGCCAGGTGGAACGACGTGCGTGCATCATCGCAAAATAACCGGCGCACAGTGCGCGAATCTCGCCTTCAAAACAGCCATTTATTATGCAAGCGCACACGCTACTACTAGCGAATCGACTTGGAATGGACCTGAAATAGACCTAAAAAGAGCTCACCAGCAGATTGGGAACGGTCTGCAGGCGAGGGTTCTTGTAGAGGACGATGAAGACGAGCGAATTCGCCGCTACCGTCCATGCCACCAGCAGAAACAGCGCCCCGCCTTTGAAGAACTGCAATAACTTGGTTTGAAAAGATACTTGACTTCTGCCCTTAAAGTCTATTCGAAAAGAAGGATTCGCTTACCTGGAAGAGCGTGATTTCTGGCGCCGCACTCATCACATTATCGAGGCGATTTCTCACTCGCACTTCCTCCTTTTCGGTCCTGAATCGGATCAGAGGCGTGAAATTGAGATAGAGGGAAAGCGCAGGAAATCTATGGCTTCGAGAATGACAGAAATGAGTGAGAGCGAGAGAAGGGAGAAGGGATGATATTAGCCGAGGAGATGAAGGAAGGAGGAGAGGAGAAGTGTCATGTAGCGAGAGGAGAGATTCAATTTGATATGGTAATACACAACATTAAGAATCGGGAGGTGAAGTCGATGCGCTCGTATCGAGAAATCCTGATTAATAAGCAGGAGGTGGCGAAATGGCCTTTCGAGGAATTTGTCGCTCCTCGAGACATCGAGGTGATTCCTTGTCGGAAACAGGAAGGAAAGGAGAGGGAGGGCGGGGAAGGAGGAGAAATGGAAGGGAGGGAGGGGAGGAGGAGATGAAAGAGTGGGGGGAGATGCAATGTAGAAAACTACTGAGAAAGAATTTGGGAAAGAGAGGGCGGCACGTCATAACCGGACCGAGGCGAAGGCTAAATCCCGGCTGCGCTGAGCCGGCTTCGCCCCACAGCCCACCAGAGAGTACACCAGTAAGCCGCCACTATTTTTGGACCGCGCCTCCTCCTAACGCCTCGACAATTAAGAGCCGCCCATTGGGATCCCGCCGAACTTTGCGAGATGGTTCTCTGAGTGTAGACCACCAATCAAACGCGTACATCATCGACTGTAGAAGCGACAAGTGCGAATCACGAGAAGAGCTAATGGAAAACCGTCAAAATACGCAGTGAGATGAAGTCCCTCGGCGCGGAGAGATAGACCGAATTAGTGGTTGGGTCGTATGGGGGCGCCATAAATAGGAGGGCGCCTGTGGCCTCCCTCGCTTCATTGAGGAAAGAGATCGAGTAAGTAGCTCAACTTTGCCCCCCGAGGACTATTAGAGGACGCCCGCGACTTCACACCATTAGGTATCGATGGAGACGAGTCGATTCGCATCATGTGATTTTGTATTTGGGAATTGATTATTCGTAATCCTATAAGGATGAGAGAAGTTTATGAGCAGAACCATAAAAGTCACATGATAACGTAGCTTGAATCCGATGGAAAGCAAGTGGATCTGGATGGGACAGAAGAGCGCACGCAGTCAGGCTGTTTATCCGAGATTTGGTCTGCATAAATAGGAAGGTATGCGAGGCGCGCCCTGACTTCCTACTCGAAATTGCAGAGGAGGGGTCACGGGCGCTATTCTCGGCTCATTTGCAACTCTCCGCTCTCGGAAACTGTGTGACAAGTGTAAGGGAGGAGGAGAAAGGAGGAGGACTCTGACTAGTCCACCGTAATCCAACGACACACTTCGGAAAGAAGAAGAAGAAGAAGAAGGGGAGAAGCGATTGACTTGATGAGAAAAGTGAGACGAAAAAAGAGGGCGATGTGAGGAAAAGAAGGAAAGCCGCGAAAAGTTAGAAAAGGAGGAGGATCGTTCGAAAACTGCTATTGGATACTGTTCAAACACCGAACCCAGGTTTTTGTGAGATTTCACCTGTTCAATGCGGCGCGACTTGTTCAAGAATGAGATAAGGGTAGATCGGGGCCAAAAACCGCGCGACTAGTCAAACATTATCAGGCGTTCCCCACTCGAATTCAGAGATCTTCCCAGAATCTCCCAAATCTGAGCGGATTTCTCCAATTTAGTCGCAGACGACTCGAAAGATTATCTGCTTCCCACAACATGTTCATAAGCAGAAGAAGGGGGACTGAAAGGGGTGCGATACTACGCCTCTCTACGTTTCTTGTGCTCTCTCGGTCCATCAAATTGAGAAATGAAAGACGTCACACACGATCTCAACGACTATTGTGATGAGGAGCGGGTGAAGTATCTATGATCAACTTTGCGCAGGTTTTCGCAGATCGCAGGGAGTGATTAAGTTGTACGACAATAGGTACAGTACGAACAACGTTGAGACCAAAATTGATATAATATTGCTTCTCTTGAATTCTTGGGAAACATTGGATTTTGGAATAACACAGATGAAAGGATGGCAAGGGCTCATAAAGTTTCACCGAGCCATTGTAAGGAGGGAAGCGTGAGACGGGAATTGTTCTCGGCTCGACAGCTCATGACAGACGCACACTGCACAAACACACCCCGCTGCTGCCTGCTCTCCACTGTGCAAATCCCCCCACCTAGGCGCACGCTTATTATTGAGACGACGCGACGAAGGAAAAAGGAAGGGTTGAAGAAAGACCGAGAGCGATGCAAAATACAAAGAGAGAAAGGCAACGCCAAACCATGTAGGGAGACGTCGTGCAGCATTGCATTGCTACGGTAGGCAATCAAATATCTAATTCATCAATGAAATAAAATGCAGCGCGCATCACGACTGAAGTCGCTGCTACTGTAGTCGCTCATCCCAATAGTGAGTGCTCAATGCGTTGAGTGTCCTATATGCGATGGAGGAAGCGGAAGTGCTTCTCGACTTCGCGCGCCAAATACGTGTGCGGGACGAATTTGTAGCCCCTCCACCTCCTGATTTCACGGATGGATAAACAAATGAGATATACGAATCGAGGCAGATGGAAATTTGAGGATGTGTGTATGGGGGAAGGAGCGAGATGGAGATGAGGAGGAGGAGGGAATGCATCCGACAACTTGGGTTGTCGTTAAAGTGAGGATGAGAGTCTTTGCCTCACTCACTACTAATCCAATTCCTTTCTGACGACCCGAGAGGCCGCGAGATGAGAGGCTCAGCAGTCTTCTGACACCTTTTGAGGAGCGAGTGCGAGGAGGAGGAGAGAAGTTGAGGACGAGAACGAATCTGAGACACTAATTCAATTGAAGTAATGCACTCGAGAGAGCCCTTCTCGGTGCTCATTTCCACGTAGACGCCCGCAAAGATGGCCACTGACTGACTAGCGAGAGAACAGACGGAATAGGGAGAGTCCCACCGCTGCTCCCAAAGAAGAAACGCAATTTGAACGTCGCCTGTCGCTCACTGTCCAAAGTGTCAACGGAACTCGGCGAATTCGTCACGAACAGCCAAGTTTCAAATTAACTTCCGAGAAAGAAGCGACAAAAAAGTTTTGCCCTTGAAAAGATCGAAGAATGAATGCGCGGCTTTGGGAAGGAGAAGCTCTTCTCGAATTCAACAGTTCTCGCGAAAGGCGAAGACAATGAATAATTGAGAGGAGGCACACTGCCAAATTTCATTCTCTAAACGTTGCTTCGAATAAGATGACGAGTGAATGGAAATCCAAAAAAATATAATAACAAATGAGATAAATGACAGGTGCATTTGACTTACCACGACATACTGTAGTCAGAAAACTGCTGTAGTCAGACAACCGGTTGTATTTGCTACAATCAGTAACTCCAAGAAAATACCTCAAAGGTTGGTAACGACAAATTGTGGCTTTTGCAGGACGTTTTTTCTGCATATTGAGGTCTATTTGCGAGCGAGCGACGTATTATTGGTCGAACAAGAAACAAATGAAAAGAAAAAAAACAAGTGATCTGTCATCTCGTTGGAAGAGATAAATGATACAGTTAGATGATATAAATAAGGAAAATCACTGCGCAACCTCCAGTATACACGCCGGTCGAGCAAATCCCTTTGTTATTCTGTTATGAGTTTCTTGCTCTCTCGCGTGCTACGAAAAAGGAGATGAGATTCCGCGAAAACGAGCAAAATATGAGCAACTCTCGTCTGGAGAAACCACTTCATAGAGCGTCTTACATTATACAATAATAATATATTAGTTACACAAAACACCTGTTGCAGATGGGGGATAACGATACAATTGCGAGTCACTGGGGTAAACGTGGAGAGAAGACTGCTAACGAAAAGACACAGAGACACACATCCAATCAAGCTCCGCAATCAACAATATGCTTTGTACAGTTTCGTCTGGGCTTTCATGGCGAGTTTGACTGCCTTGACGAAGTCGTATGGTTGCAGGGTAATCGTGAACTCGGAACCATCTCGTACCGATTCGAGAACGCGCAAAAGTTCATCGTTCCTCGACCTGAAACGGTTTTTCAATCGTAAACCAACAATGAATGGCGTCTGGCTCAGCCTTCACAATGCAGAGAGATCTCCGAGTGAGTCAAAAATTGTCGTGAACTACCCGAAAAACAATCGCGGTCGGAAGAATAAGCGCATTGTTCGCTTAAATATACACCCTCGCCGTTCATAGTTCTTTATAAACGCTACGCTGTTGACGGTTCGGGAATCCGGACAGTAATTCTACGATTTCTGCGAGAGCAATAAGGGGATAGTTAGAAGCGAGTTAATTAATAATTTCTCACCACAGTCCCAGTCGCTTTCCATTGACATCAGTGATAGCTGCGGGTGTTAGCTTGGACGGGTCCTTGAGCGAGGGAAGCTCGGCCGGCACTCCACGACGATAGGCGATTGAATCCTCCTCGATCGATTCAATCTTTAAATATTCAGATTTACTTTACAGATAGAATCCTTAGAATCCTTTATTTTCGAGTGAATGTGTAATAACTTGCAACACAATATGTGCATCTTACTCTCGAACAACTCTCACTATCGCTAAAATTCAATTATCTTCACTGAACAACTGTCCTCTCAAGATTCGCCTCTCGTTGCTTAAATTAGAGCATCTAGAATGTAGTCAGGAATTCAATTATCATATTCTCCCTCGATCCCAAGGAGTTCGAGTTCTCGTGCGTCATATAAACAGTACGCCTCCTCTCTAAGATGAGGAAGAAGCCGGTCGGTCGAAACGCGAAGCCCCTCCACCGAGTCTAATTTCAATACCTCCTGTTGTCCCTACCAACGTCAAGACGGTGTTTCACAAGAGTTCCTGGTTCAATAAAATAAATAATCACCGAATGAGAGGAAGGTTGAGAAGCCGAGAAGGGAATGAAACTTACTCGATTTTTTCCGTGATGGAGGGTGATGCCGAGGTTCCATTTCGAAGGATGGATCGGTTTGACAAGCGTGTACGTTCGGGCATGCGGCTGCTTGCGGATGGTCACCCTGGAACATATGAAATGCATCACATTCATCGATGATCTATTTAGAAATTGAAGAAAAGGGGCAGAAGAATCCGAGAACTAATTATTGTTAAAATAATAAGTACAATGGTGTTAGAAAATGAATCACCCAATGATTTTAGCTCTTTCTATTCTAAGATTTCCCCCAGGCGCCTATTCATTTCCTCGTTCGGGCTTCCTAAGCTGATGTGATAACCTTTCCGTTTTCAGAAAGAACGAGGTAAATATTGAGAAGGAGATTCAGGTGGAATTGAATTTTCTTAGATACGAGGGACTGAAACGTAACTGCTCCCGGTATATCTGATAGTACCTCATAGGCGCGCCTGGTACAGCGCTGCCGTAGATGTACGAGTGGACGCCAGTCTCGATCTCACGGTCGTTCACCTTCAAACATAAAAAAAACTACTTTGAAAAATTATTTTTTTTAAAAAACTCACGCAGACAATCTGATCTCCTACATGCAATGTTCCCGGCATCACCTTCTCCATGTTTCGAGACCACCCAGCAATCCTGAATTATGTATTTTCAAATTTATGTTCGAATAATGTTCACGCGGTCTCCTGCTCCGATACTCAGAAACTGCGTTATCCCAAATATGCGTTATTTTTCCTCGAACGCCCTTTTCCGTTTCGCACTCAACACTGTTTCCTCGCGCCTTCCCAGATGAGTCTCCCGCCTGTTCTTTCGGACCCTCCCCTTACCAAGTCTTGTCGATGACAGTGACGAGCTTAATGTGCTCGAAGAGAGTCGTCAACGAGAGGGTAATCGAGTAGTCCGAATGTAACTTGTCTCCATTCAGTCTGGAAAGTGGTGGTGAAGTAGGCAGAGGACCGGCTCTTAAAATCTGCCCCCTCTCAACCACAATTACGCATGTTTTGAAAGCCAAGTCTAACTGAATAGAAAAAAGGGACGGCAATTCGCAATCCTACAGGTATCTGTCGTAAACAGAACCCGGAACCTTGTCAAAGCTAATGTCCACCCTAATTCCATTGGGAGAAAACACTAAAGTTCTGTTATCTCAGATACGCCTGGAACGAAGCCGTTCTATGATTGATTTGCGAACTTACATTTCTGAGCTGTTGCTGAGCGTTGAGCTCAGTTGAACGTCGCCTATGCTACTGAAGGTGAGCGAAATCCGCGAGAGACGAGTCGATGAAGACTGTCGGGAGTCGGAATCCGAGGTACTGAAGTAAAATAGTTATGGAATTCTGAATTATTTCAAGGCATTAAATGTTTTGGAAAGAATCAGAGACCGCTTGACTGGTGACGCAATACCGAGGAAGTATGGAAGAGGAATAACAATGACGCAAATGAATTCCGAACTAGGCAATCCCATGGGATGCAGAACTTGGTCGGTGAGGGATGAACGAGCATTGCTCCATAATTCAATTTTTTTTATTTTTAAGTTATCTGTGCTCTAAAAAATACCAAATATTGTATTCATCAGGCCATAATCAGGGTAGCGAACGAGTAGGAGTTGGACAAACAAGTAAATGACCAACCTCATTGATAATCGGGAGTCCTTCCCGCTTTTCTTGTCGATGATCAAGGATCGATTCGCGGGAGTGCTACCACTCCTCTCCCGGGGCAACTGAAAGGCCGAAACTAGGGATACGAAATGCAGCGAACAACCAGTTCAGGGCTTAGAGTTAACGAACAAATTCGCAAATAGGAACGGCACAGGAAAGGACTATGTATCCTCAATCTAAGTCAAAATAAAGAAGGCCGGAACTAGAGCGACGACCGAATTTCAGTGAACACGAAATCCGGCCTCAGACTGCCAATGTTCCCACGCGAAATCCTCGCCAAACGTGCGATGTCAGAAGGATGAGGAATGAGGCAAAGACAGAATATGAACAGAGCAGGCGGCCTTAGGGGGCCAAACCCCAAACCGCACTGAAATAAAGGAAAGGTGACTATCTGTTTTATTACACGTATGGTTCGCACAAGAATCGTCCGAATAGTGCACCGACGGTCGAAGATTAAGAGCTGCTGGAGCACATTAGGAACTCGTTACCATAAGGGCAATAAAAATATTTTTGCAGCGAAAACCCACATTAGTTCCATTGTATGCATGCGTGAGCAGATTACTGGCGAACGAGGTGAGAACGGGAATTCGGGAGGGTTTGGCAGCTGCACAGACGTCGCCCCTCCTCCTGTCATCCATGCTGATGCTCAGTCGCTGGAAAACATTGAAATTATTCCAAAACAACTGGCCAAAAACAACAACAAGAACAACAAACACCGCTGTGGTCAAGAAAGTAGATATGGAACAGGCAACGAATTTGTAAGAATATTGTTGTTCTGTAGTTCAGTAACATAGCTGTACTAAGGGTGTTTGACTGAAGAAAAAGTAGCTCAAAGTTCGGGGTCAAAGAAGCGAGAACCTTATTGTGGCTTATTTGGGCGCGGAAAACCGGAAGTCAAATCCGGCACGTGTGGTAAGCTGGCCCAGCAATATATAAGGCGTAACACGAAAACATTCGCGAAAGGAAGAAAAAGCGGCGGGGTCGGATATGAATAATGGTGCAGCTGCTGT
This sequence comes from Pristionchus maxplancki, assembly GCA_900490775.1. Taxonomy (NCBI): domain Eukaryota; kingdom Metazoa; phylum Nematoda; class Chromadorea; order Rhabditida; family Neodiplogasteridae; genus Pristionchus; species Pristionchus maxplancki. Next base: position 315,037 of record LS568980.1, on the reverse strand, counting down.
GTTATTGCCGGATGTCATGGCTCATCCCGCCCATCACTCTAACCGAATTAGATTTATTCTCTTCCACGTTGACGGATGGAAAGAGAATGGGAGAGGATCCGCGCCGTTTTAGAGCATTCCGCTTCAACGAAAATTGGAGGTACTCACTGAGCATAGACCAAATTTTAAGATATAGTTCCACAAAGTCTAATAAGGTCCAACTTCTTTTCCGGGAGAGTGAAGAAAAAATCCAGAGCAAAGTTTAAAGTCTAAAAGCATGCGTCGACTTGACTCGCGCTCTAGTGCGTCCAGTGAGGAAGTACCCTCATGTGGAATGAGGTCACGCTGTTGTTGAAGGAGGAAGGGAACAATAGACACTGCGATTCGATGAATTGTCCCGTGGACTAACGAACTGCTGAATATAACAAGGTGGTAACGCGTACGGAGTATATCCGAAGAAATAAAAAGAGACATTTCCCAAATATGCTTATTTTAGGAAGAGGAAAGACAGAACTTACTTGTCTCGGCAGAATGCGAGCGGCTGCATTGATGGCTTCCCTCTCGCGGGACCGCCAAGTGTCATCCATCTCCGGATTTCACTTGCCCCTCTTCCGGCTCTTCCACCCACTTTCCCGGACTGCCCGCTCAGAGAGGTGCTTCGCAAGTTCGTCGTTATTCCATCCCCACTGAGAGGGGAGGAGAGCTACTTTTTTCCATTTCACTAAATTTGCCCGGGCTCTCGATTCGGGGTCCCTCTCTAGGGGGGAGTAAGAGAGAGGAGACCACCAGTACAGAGCAACGATGTAAACAAGGAGCAGAGGAGGGGAAGTGGAGTGAGATTTGAGGAGTGGGGGAAGAGATGAGGAGCACCTTGGGCCGGGGTCGAGTAATCTGGGGCGGACGATGGGGGTGGAAGTACCGTGTCCTCCCACTGACCTCACCCCAACTTCCGGCTGTTTCAATGAAAGAAAGCGAAAACCGTTTATTCTCTGGCAAGTCAAGAAACACAAAAGACAAAGCAATAGAATTTGTGTCGAATTCAGCCGCGATAGTTGCGGCATCGTCCTCATTTTACAGGGCTAATAATGTATTTCACTCAAGCAGCAATTCGGCCGCGTTGTCGTGAGCTCGTTTGCGCTTCTTCGTCAAGGCGCGTCGAGAAACGGACGAGACGGTGATGTCGTTGGACGTCGTCACCGAGGCAATCGTCGAGGAGGACGTCAGAAAGGGCGATGGCGTCGTAGTAGAGAAGGCCTCTCCAGAATCCGACGTCGAATTGCCGTTCCACGCGAAGTCGAGGTGCTTCGGCGGGTTTTTCGGTCGCAACACGTTCCTGGGCAATAAAGGAATTCGAAAGACGTACGCGTAAACAGGATAAATATGGTTGGCTATTCCAAAGGGCCTCCCCCGTGTGCCGTTTCGGCCGAAAATACCCGCCATCTCGATGAATATTTTGGAAAAATGTTAAGACAAACCTAGCAAAGTGGTGGGAAGTCATGATGTTGCCATGAGGCCACTGATGCACAACAACAAAGTAGAATCGAGCAGGAAAGCTCTCTGACGAACGAATATTGCATCCGCCATGCGTCTCCCCACTGAAAATTCTACTTTCATCCGAGTTTGTCAGAATATTCCATTGCATTTCTAGTATGAACAAAATTTCATCATCCAGAGTGAAAAGGCTATGCACCAGTGCACGAGACAAAAGGCTGCAGATCTCCGGGCCAGACCACATCACCTTTCGTGTTTACCATAGTCGAATAGTGCGACTCTTGCACCGTTTTACGACCAATTCGGCCAGTTTTCTGTCCACTTTGCCTTGCAGTCTGCACGAATTCTCCATCCACTTACGGGGGAACAGTGGCGGTGTAAACGCCGACGCCCATTCGCTCCGCACTCTTCCATGTCATCTGAGTGAAGTGAGCGGCCGGCCAAACCATTCCAGGATTGCGAAAGTCGTAGAACTTTATCTCCTGAACTTCTTCTGTACAAGTCCTCCAGATTCTCAAGATTAGTCTAGCCAATGCACTTCCCACCAACAACAAATCTTCGAAAAAGAAGATTAGAATACAACACGTTTAGCGAAGCCATAGATACCTAGAATTTCCCCCAATGTCGCATTATCCAATGTAGAACAAAACAGAGAGAAGAAAAGTAGTACCTCATAAAAAGCTCTCACAGCTTTCTGGGCTAACTCCTCTGGTGTGATATTTTTAAAGGAGTAGTAGAAATAGATGTTCTCACCTCCTGAAGAAATCTCATTAGTTTACTGCAATGCTTAAAAAAAGAGGAAAATTCTGAGAGAACACTTCTAAACTATAACTAGATTAGTGCTCATGTGAGTAAACCTGAAGATAAGCCGGAAGTTAAACAAAGACAAAAAGGAAGGAATAGCTTAAAGATCAGATACCGTAGAGTGAATGATGCAGACAGTTCTTGCCCGGCGCAGTGGAGAGATACTCTGCCCACAACTGAGCCGATCTAAAGATTTGGACAATTAGTTTAAGAGCACAATAGATCTAGAGACAGAATACACAGAAAATGCATTATCTGACCTGGTCAACTTCCTATCTACAGTAAGAGGTGGCACATCGTGAATTTCTCGGAAGAAGTTGTACTCTTGCTTGAGCTGAAAAATCGTATGAATTGTCATACAACGAGATAGACAAACCGCCTTTCTGAATTCGTCCTCGTCTAAGGACGCACTAATGATGATTCGTGCCAACGAAGTGAGAACAAAAGAGCACAGCAACATGCGAGAACACGCTTATTTCTTGTCAATGACCAGCGCACTCTTTTATAGTTGTTGGCACACTCTCGAAAATGTCTTGAGCATCACCGTGTAATGTCCATCAACAACAATCATAGATAAAACAATCTCACCTCATTCGGCCATTCTGCGATAAGGATGGGCGATTATTGCGATAAGGAAGGGGGATGGTGTAACTTCCGGGCGAAGTGGAGTTGTCATTTTTTTAGTTGCACATCTTCAGGCTGGAAGTATCATTTCCATTTCATCTCTGGACTATCCCGCTAAGCGTAATTAATTTCTGTACACGTTGCTGGTTTCTGGCTCCTTCCCCTTCCCGTAATGTGTTTGAGCAAGGGCTGTCGCTATCAGCGCGCGGGCCGGGGCACTTTCTGTTTGTGGAGGCAGGCAGCTTACACGGGGGTAAGTCGGCTGCTAAACATCGCCCGACACTGAGTAATCTGAATCTCTCATTTTCGCGTGTTCTATGACCTCGTCTGAGTCTATGGAGAACACGATATTTGAGAGGGTCTGCTCGCTCCGACCTAAGCAGCTTAATGAGGACACAACGAGGGGAGGGACTTGCTCTGCCTTTCCACTGACACAATCAGTGACCAGTCAGAGGATAGTGAGCGGCGGTGACCGCTCCTGGCCTTCTTTCAACGCTGACATCATGCTACTGAATAATGTCCTCCTTCCTTCATTTGCCCTGCCTGCAACCATCAATCAGCAAGTCGTCATGGCTACTAAGAGCTTTTCCTCGAAGTTCGTCTTACTCCATTTCTTCAATCCAGTCTCTTCCTACCTCGCCCCTCCGTAAGATGTGAGTGGGAGATAATCAGGATGTGATTCCATTCAAGATTTAGTTATTTAGTTATCATTTCCCCTTATCTATCTTATCTCCATCTTATCTAAATGCTCTAGTAAGCAACAAGTTCTCTATAAGAAATACGAACTACGCAAGTCACTTTCCAACTAAATTCATAAAGCTTCCATGCACTCCAGCTAAATATTTCTCTAGTTGTCACAGTGAGAACTCGTCAGGTGGAGTTGTGACCGTTGTTACGGGCACTGCTGTTGATGCCGGGCTGCCCGTCCCTACGGTTACACCTCGACTGAGTTCGATCTTGTCCACATCCCTATGTCTCTATTTTTTTCTCATGTTCAATGCATGTAGTGCTTATTTCAATCTGTTACCAGACAATTTATATTTTATTATTATGATTACACATTCGGATTCATTAGAGGTTATCGCAGGGAGGCACGAGAAGACTGGGAATGAAGGTGTGTCCATAGGAGCGGTTCGTGTCCTCATTGAAGACCTGGAATTCCGGAAAATTGGAACATCGGTGATTTTATTTGGCTCACCATCAAAAAGTCGACGTCAAAAGTGCGGATGCCGTCTGGAAGTTTGACGACGAGATCGCTGCCGTTGACAGTCTCGAGGATGGTGTCACTGATAAATATTAGAATTCGAAAAATAATGTCTGCAAAACTTTCGAGACCTCTCAAGCTTCGTATTCGTATGAAAGATTGAGCAGGAATGACTCACAGTTGCTGTCCCAGCACGCGCACCCGTTGGTGGCTCTGGACGCTTAGAGGATAAACGCCCGTACCGACGTGGAAGAACGTGTTTGAAAAGAGGAGGAATTAGGAGGAAATGGGAGATCTTCATATCCCTCTACTATCTTACTGACATGAGAGAATATGAATTGGTAAGAGAAAGGAGGGTGGAGTGAGAAAGCAATCGTCATCGCACAACTTGTTCGCGAGTGATAGCGCGTTACGCAATTGCTCACTTACTCGCTTATTGCGGAGTAGCGAACATATCATTTAATTTTACCAGATCCCTTTCGTTTTTTCCAAAAGGAATGGAGAATTTGCGTCCCTATTTCTCCAGTCCATTAGTCCTCTCTTTCTCAAAACAAAGCAGTGCACTTGAGGATAACGAGCCATTGAGGAAGTGAGCTAGGAATGGAAAATCAGCTCACTGGGTCTCTTCTGGTCCTTGAGGAAGTAGAAATTCTGGATGACAATCGTGTTGCAGTTTACGATCTCAACAATTTTAACTAAGTTTAGATTTATTAACAGTGTTTACTTAGCAAGTTCACATGAAAAAACATACTTGGACAGAGTCGCTGCTAACATTTGCGGCTACTCCAGTAAGCGGGGAGACTGACTGTAGAGGGGTTCATTGTTGGATAAACACTGCCAGCACAAGTACCTCAAGGTCCGGGATCTCCGATCCGGCGATTTCGTGAAGTTGGTAGGCTTTCTTCGTGCACTGATCATAGATGCCCAGCCAGTGGAAGTCAGAGAGCTTCCCGTGTTCTCTGTACAACTTACTATTCTTCACTGATTACTCGAAAACGATTTTTTTCCATTTGAAGTGCCTCACCTAAGACTGAAAGAAGCTCTGCCTCCTTCGAGTTTGGGCAGGGAAAATTCGGTGGACTTGAAGGGCAGCGCGGGATCTTCAGCTGAGTCCTTTCCATTGGCATCTGAAGAAGCTTTCACATCATAGAAAGCATTAAAATGGAAAGCAATCAACGGAAGGACAATTGATATGGTGGTTATGTGCCTGCATTCCTCACCGCTCAGCTGGTTTTCTCCCGCCTGTCTGGCACTCGCAGTGTGCGTGCGATTGCCCGACTTCTCCTCTCCTCGGTTCTTCTTTCCTTTCTGGTCCTCCTCAGAAGACTCGGACGCCTTCTTACCGTTCTTCATGTGGCGGTCTGAATCAAATATGAATCATCAACCTATTATCTCAATCACAAACTAACCGTGTCTGCCGGCAGGTTTCTTCTTATTCCCCTCGGCCTCCATCCCACTGCCCTCGACTTCATGGTGCTCAGCAGCGCGTTTCTCAACAAATAATCCTATCTTTTCTCATTTCAATAATAAATGAGCCCTAGACTACGCACGGCATGCTCCTTGATAATCGAAGTTCCATCGTGTTCCTCTTTCTCCTCGGAGATGGTTGAATTTCCAGAAACTTCAGATGTGGAATTGACCATGATCGCGGCCTTCAAGGCCATCATTATTAAATTTTATTTTTAAAAAATATTGTAATAAAATGTAAAAAATACCTCCTCCATCATCATCTCTTCCATCCGAGCGAGTTCGATCTCCTTCAGCTTCTCTTCATCATCGATCATCTCCACCTTCCTCATATCCTCCTTGTTAACCTCTTCCATGGAATCCTCAAAGGATTCGACGTCGACGGGCAGCTTGTCGACGATGAGTTTCTCGTCGTTGACGTCTTCGAGTACCTTCTTCAAGTCGTCCTCGGAGGAACTGTGAGGAGGGTTGTGGTTCTCTGTTTTCTCCAAATATATGGAAAATACACAATTCTCTAATGAAAGGAAGAAGAGATGATGATTACTCGTAATTCTCGATGCTCTCAATATCGTGGATCATCTCGAGTGAGTGGACGTCGCCGTTGATCTCCTTGCGTTTGGAAGAACGCTTGTTCTTGTCTGCAATCAGGCAATCAAAATAAGTTTTATTCTGTGTAAAACAAATAATTCGCGAAAACATTTTGGATACCTCTTCTACCCATATCCACAGCAAAAGCGACCAGTGTAGCCTGTGCGGAGACGTCCTTCTCTTGTTCTAAAAATGACATCTATTATCCCATTTATCGGCCTGAGAACGAAGGCAGGAGCAAACTCACCTCTAGCTGAGGACTCACCGCTTCCAGCCGCTTTTTCGTCGGCTGCTCTTTCGATGAGACTGTCCATCCTAAATAACGCCATTTATAGTTTAATAATAGCTCAAATCATGACAAGAAGTGACTTAAGTGCAAAAGAATAAACGCACTGCACTCTGTCTACTCCGGCTGGAGTAACAGCGGGAATGAGGCGACCGCTCGCTTGCTGCTGGCGCTTGCTGAATGAGTCGTTAGTATAATGGAATGAGATCAGAAACGCACTCTCTGATGGTATCAGCAGCTTCGTCAGATGCAGCCATCGCGCTGTAAACTTATTTTTAAATCTGAGGTTCGTGCTTCTCCGACGTATGCATGAAATCGTTCACCTCCGCTTTCTCCTCAGTGCATTGAGGGGCGAGTATCGCACTAGAATGCCATCTTTCGTCATTTTCTCGCCCTTCATTGCATCTCCCTGCGTAGGCGCAGGCCCGAGGATAATCGAATAACCTGCAGAACACAAGTAGTTATTACCCAAGACACACTCAAGCTCCTTCTTCTATCCATCTTTGAAGAACAATGAGCATTTCCAGAAGAGTGTTCTCTGTTCCAGAACTTGGCCCTTAGTTAGGCATTCTCTGACGAGAAGAACTCTTATTTTCGCGAACACGAGCTTCAAAAACGAGGAGAAAGACAAGAAATGGTGCTGATTAAAGTTTAAAGATGAAAGATCAACCGCACATCCGGTGTCCTCCTCTGGCATATGAGTGAAGTTCGTGATGATGAGTGTTTGAGGGTCAGCGAGGAACAGCATTCCACTGGTGTGCGACTAAATAATGATGAAGATAAATCTTAGATCAATCGGAAATTCCAGGAAATAAAAGCGGTGAGATTTTCACTTTCCTTCGTGTAAAATCATCGCTTGGTTTATTGAGAACACTGACCTGTTCATGGGCAATCTCTCCAACGGGAAAGCCGAAGTATTCAGCATCTTCCTGACAGAACACTGAAATAATAACGAATATGTGAAATCGGGCATTTTATACTACCAGGAGAAGTTATCTATACGGAAGGCCAGTTCTACAGTTCTAAAGGCAAAGTTCTCAACAGTGTCTACCTGTGGCTATGAGAAGGGCGCACGCGATAATCCGCAACATTGCCTCTCAAGCGGATAAAGATGATTGAGAAGGGGAGCGGATTACTTGTTAGGCTGTGCCATTGGCATCCTCCCTCCCCTTATCTTGTTACGGATCCAGTCTCTTATCTGGTAGAAACAGTTGGGTGAGCTAAGCAGAGGGGAGGTGAGTGAAAGTGAGATGAGCCCCTATCAAGATGCCACGGTGTGACGATCCAATTGGGGGATCTACGATCGTATCTTCCCTTTTCTTTTAGAATAACCGATGTGATTGTTGGATGCTCTGTTGTTCACTCGATCTTTATCACTTTCCGCCAAGAATCGAAGCACATAGACACCAATAAGGGAGGAGGGAAACAAGAGGAGAAGAATGGGGAGGGGGTATTGGAATCTAGAAGAATAAGAAGATACACTGTTCACTCTGTCGATTGCACCATGACACACATAAGAAGAGAAGAGAAAGAAGAGACAACGAGTCAGGGGGGAAGTCGAGGGACTTCGATGGGGGGATGGCTATCGATCGATCGATGGAGAGGGGTCTATCTACTTCCTTCCGGAGGGAATGAAGTGGAAGTTCTCGCCTCCCTTCGGACTCGCCATGTACTCGGCCAGCGAGAGTCCCATCGACGCTGCAAAACCGCTTTTCATCAACCCCTTTTTGAAAACGGCTTTGAAATACGAAAACCACTCACGGCTGCGCTTCGACTTGAAAAGGATGGCGCGGTAGGCGTTCGCGAGGCGGTTGTAGGCCTCCTCGTCGCCCTGCAATAGAATCAATGTTGCAGGAAAACTAGTTTTCCGGAAACGGGAAAAGCGGAAACGTACCATGTCCATGGCGGACGCGACGACGGCGACGACGGCGATCAGAAGGCAGAGGAGGAAGATTCGCTGCATGATGGAAGGAGGGGGAAAGTGTCTACGGAAGACGGGAGTTACCTGTGCACGAAAGTGGTCATTTACTGGAGAACACTGGCGCCAAAACGCTCATTACAGCGAAAAATAAGAGAACCGAAGGAAGTGAGTGGAGACCTAATAGCATTATGCTGGACTGATGAGTGAGGATGGGCCGGGGCTTTTATAGGGCCGCAGATAACGAAGGACAGCCCCCGCACTGCCTCGTTACCGGCAGCAACTTGGTCCTGGGAGGATTGGCACATCCGGGTCTCTACATTCGTCATGCTCCCTAAGGCGGAGCGCTACATGTTGCTACATGGCGTTAGTGTGCAGGGGCCTATTCTGGGTGCTCAGCAAAGGGGGCAAATCAACGAGTGAGCCTGCCCCCAAAGAAGGAGAAGAATTAGACGGAGTCAACGACGAGAAAAGAAGAACGAGGAAGACTCGGACGGAAGCGGCGCTTCCGGACTGAGGAGCAGTGGTCGCTTTCGCTCTTCGTTCTAATTGGCGCCCCGATCGTCCGAATAACAGACGTCAGATTGCGGAAGGGGAATCAGAATGCTCTAAGATGACGACGATAAGACGAAGAAGAAGGCGCTATCGGATTCTGAGGACGAGCAGGGTCCGTCCTGCTTATATATAGATTAGCCGGGCGCGCTGTCTCCATTGAGCACGACCATATGGGTCCCCCTTCTGAGGCAGAGAGGCAGTACTGAATGGCATTGTGGCTGCGCGTAGGGTGAATGGCGCAAAGGACCCACACTGATTTGATTAGTCGAGCGGAGGGAAAGGGGCGAGATGAATGTTGGCGGATTATTGGTACTCGAAGCTAAGAATATGTACAGAAAACGACGTCATTCGGGAAGCGGAAGTGGCATTCGGGTGATGAGTTCCAGGTCGGAATAGAGCTCACGTCGCTCTCCCCTCTTCGCCCCCCCCCCTCTTCTACATGCAGTTACGTGCCTGCAGCTCATTCGAAATAATGTATGTTACCGGAAAGGTGAGCATACATAGAATTAGTTCAGTCTTAGAGGAAATGAGCGATCAATCAAGTTATGCGATCATTCCAATAGTCTGCAATCGCGCTGTCTCTCTCAAAAAATCAAGAATTGAGCAAGAATTCATATAGATTCATATAAAAGTGACACATCATGATAGGCAGCAAATTATGAAGGAGAAAGCAAATGTGTGATTTATAACGCACAAAATACTTCTTTGAGTGCGCCTACACGTTTTTCTTCTTTTCACTCTCTATGGAATTTAGGCTCATTTCAATTTCTAAGTGATAATTTCGTATTATTATTATTTCGTCCATATTTTACAAGACGTCTAGTCAGAATGAGGCGTATTATTCATTGCCTGTACTTGAATTATTCGTGTTGTTGTTCTCTGTTGCTTCGGTTCATTCGAACCCGTCTCATCCGTAATTAATTATGTCTGGCTAAAACCACTACTCATCATTGTTCTTTGAGCCCTCCAAGAAATTCGACAGCTTTTAAAATATTTATGTATGCTTCCTTGTTTCATCCATATGTCGTTTCACACGTTTTGCCATTCTTTCCTTTCTGACGAATTTGCTACTCACAGATCACTTGTAACAGGAAACGTATTTGGGGTTTGCCTGCACTCATAATAATTTCTTCTACCCGTTTATTTTCCAGGTCATCACTCTTTGATGAGCTCGGCTCAAAAAGACGTATAGTATGTCAGACAAGGGGAAATGTCATCGATAGTGGAGAGAGTAGGATCATTATTCTCTAACTCGTTAAAGATGGGCGTAATGTTGCTGTTAGGCACGCTCAACTGAGCATCCATCCATATTCTTTCTATCTCTTGTTCAACTAGTCTTTGATCTGTCTTCTCATCCATCGCTTTCAATCAGCTCCAAGAGCGTTTTATCCTCCAAACTCCTCCGCATCTTCGCCCCCTTCACGCAGGTTCGCTTTCGCTTTTCAGTTATGCGTAGACACTCAGAAGACAAGTGGAAACAATGAAGGCAAAAAGTAAGGAAGCGAGACGGGTAGAGGGGGAGAGAGGGAGACAAGGGGATGGCCAAAATATGGGCGGTAGCCACCTCCTCTTCCCTTGTCTGTCGTCTTCTTACACGATCTAGCGCATTGTCTAGCAGGTAGTGAGGGGAAGAGACGGAGCTCCCGCATATACTCCTTTTTTGCCGGCAGGAGAGCCAATCTCCGCCCCTTGCTGCTTGCCGCCGACGCCAAAAATCCGAGAGTACTACTCGCATTCATTTCCTGCTTTCGGTCGAGAGTAAGTCTGCTTGAGAAGCCGCCCTTCGCTCCCACTTAGCCATGTCCTTCAACTCGTCCTCTGCCACTGCTGCAGCCAACAACGCTATTGTGAGTCCATTCATCTTTATCCTGCTCTTGAACATGCCTTCCACCTTGACAATGACTGACTCTGAATAGGGTTTTGCATCTAAAGGGAAACTCAAAGCGTTAATGGTTTACCCATTCGAGAAAACGGTAATCCCTTGCTTTCACTGAATGTTTTCGCTCATCTCATGCCAATTATTGCGAGCGATGGGGAACGGTAATCGTTCAAGAGGATTTGATTACTAATCCTTGATTTCTCAGAAGTCGTGCAACGACCAATTCGTGATGAATAAGACTCTCATGGAAGGTTAGTTGACTACCTTGATCTCAATTCCAGTATTTTATTTTTTCTGGCGCACTCCGCATACGTGACTCCACATAAAGCATGCTAGAAAGTGATTAGGACCGCACCCTCTACTCTAGTTTCCTTTCCGTTCTTCAAATCATCCCTTCGAGAGTTCAGAGGTCAACTGACCGCTTGTCGGTCAGAAAAAAGCATTACTTGGTGGTCCTTTCGTTATGTTTCCGGGAAGGAAGCATGAGTGAAGGAGGGGAGAAGGAGGAGAGGGGCTCTTGATTGCTGCTGTTCTCCCAGGGGGAAACCATAGATAGAGAGAGAAAAGAAGGGACGCGCCGTCCAACAACACAACTGATATGAACGGCTTCTGGCGCGTGATGATTGACGATGTCGGATGCAGAGTTGCACTCTCTCACTTTCGCCCACTATCTCACCTCTGGGCCAATTGGAAGACCATCGCAGCGAAGAATGAGAGATGATTCCCTCCTCGTCCATTCTCTTACCCACATCATCATGTCATGTAGGCACGCCATTAGCGTGAATGACAGGGGTATCCATTCTTTGGCTGGGAATATGAGATGGTAGTAGGATGAAAGAGGCTTCTAATTGGGTCTCGAAGTGGGTCTTCGCGATGGATTCTGATAGAAAAGAGTAAGGGGTGTGTGGGCGTCTTCCAGGATTGATCTGCATAGGGCACACGAGGGAATAACAATTGCATTGCAGAATTCAAGGCGGCCTTTGACTTCTTCGATGAGAACAAGGACGGCTGCATTACTAAGGAGGTGACACTTTTCGTCACATTTTCGCTGCCCGTTTCGGTGCATTTCCAATGAGATACTGATGTCTGTCCAGCATCAATCTCGACATCTCCTCGTTTTACCCAGTGTCTCACCAACTACAGCCGATGGCGAGCACACAGAATGAGAAGATCTTTTGACGAGCTCGCAAAGCAATGATTTTCTGAAATGAGGCAATAGAAACAGCAATGTGCCCGTTGCTGAAACGACCCGGAAATGGGAATACAATGGTAGTCATTGGGGTACCATCGTGAGATCATCCATTGGTTTATCCATAAATATGTCTATTTTCGGCTTGGAAAATATTCAAATATAAACAGGAACTGCATCTGGCCATGAACAAGTGTGGGCAGCGCCCGACCAAGCTCGATATCGCGCTCATCATGACCCAGGGAGACCATGATGGCAAGTTTCTGGTTGAAAAGTAACAATTCTGATCAAATTTACAAAATAATCTGCTTCTAAAAGTGCTGAAATATGGATTAAACTTTATTTCAGACAACGGAGTCATCACTTTCGATGAGTTCACAGCTCTGATGAAGGGGAAGTGCACGAGGTGAGCTTTTTATGTTCAAAAAATCTTTTATCTAATATTTTATATTTTGCAGGGGCAAGTACACGTACTCGCAGCTTCGCGAGCAATTCGAGCTCTTCGATAAGGTTGAACATCAATGTTTAGTCTTTGAACACTCATCGCTCCCTAAATTCGGTCCTTGAACTACACTAGACCAGCCCCTACCTTCCCTTTCCCCGCCATCCATTGTGAGAAATGCGGGGCCGTAAGAGCTTTCAATTATGCGTCGGGCTTTGAATTGCAAATTCGGGCTGACAGCAGAAAAGTGACTGCGATCTCGCGCACGGCCGTTTTGCCTTCCGCCAAAAAACTCGGCTGCCTGAGTGGCTTTCGAGCGAAAACAACACGCTAATTGTCGATTGGATGGGACAGGAAAGAGCTTGTTCCGCCAGCAAAAACAGCGCATAGGGCAGTGGCAGCCCCATCAATCTTCAACACCCCCAAATTGAATTGCGTGCGCTGTCCGTTGAGGAAGACCGAGCGATGGGCATATTTTGGAAGGGAGGTAGGCCGGGCCAATTCAGCAGTTCCGAGTAATGGTCAGACTATGCTCATTGTGAGTGATGCCTCGATGGGCAGAGAAGGAAAGAGGGTGTGGTGAATGAACAGATCGAGAACACTGGGACAGACGACGAAGATGGACGACCGGGGATTAGGGGAATACGCGAGATCCGTCTCCCTTCTCGTTCAGAGGACAGAACGACGCGCATTTGGCGCAACAAAACAGACGGAGCTGGGGGTGAATAGGGATTATTTTTAAAAAGCTAGACAAATAGAGAATGCGACATATTGCACTAATTGAATAAGTAAAATAATTTAGGACAAGGATGGTTTCATCGAGAAGACTGAGATGATTGAGATCGTGAGGGAACTCGCCCTCGGCTCGTCCTTCCCTCGAGAAGTAAAGAACATCCTCGGAAACAATTTACAATTAAGTTAAGGTCATCGAGCAGCTCTTCAAGGAGGCCGACGTCGATGGCGACGGGAAGATCTCCTTCGAGGGTACGTTGACGACGTCTCAGATGAGGATTCTGGAGGGAAAAATCATCAAAAAATGCCTAACTATTGCAGAATTCATCCTGGCCGTGAACTAAGTCGCTCCTGCGACAGATCATCCTCCTCTTTCACTCTTTCCCGTCTACTTCCCATGTGATGCTAAGTCTCCGGAACAGCTCCTAATATTTCTATCTCGCTGGTTTCCTGTCTACCCTCTCCCTAACTAGCGCAACTACTGTCTGCTTCCTTTCCATTCATCTTCTTTCCCCCTTCCTGATCTCTGTACAGCTTCTAATAAAGTATACGTCACACGTTTATTGATAGATACAGATACGGGATAAGTTACACTGGATTGAGTTCTATGAGCGGTTACATGAGTATTTATCTTCGATATTGCAAACTGCACGAGCAAGGAAGCCTTCGTAATCATGGGGTTGAGTTAGACCATTGCGGGGCGAGGCTGGAAATCGGGCGTGTTGTCCAGGTGCGAAGAGTCTGCAATGTCTGAGAACGCTTCCATCAAATATGAACTGGACAAGCAATTCTAGAAGCGTCTATGACTACGGCAACTACAAAATACTGACTAGCTTCGAGATCTCCATCGATCTTCTCACCCGCGAGCTCGTTCTCTTCCTGTCTGTTCAGATTCGTGTAGGCACTGTTCGCACCGGGTAGTGAAGGCATGGGAATGTTACGGATGTTCGTGAAACTGTAATGAAATATTTTGATAACCTAAAAATTCATTAAATTTCAATTCAATCCCGGAAAATGTCATCAAAAGAATGCGGATTCGCATGTCGTCCGTCAATCTTCTCACACTGAGGAATGAGGACGCCAAGGAATTCATCAACACCCCGTCTCTCTCTCTATGGAATGAACGGAATACTGGCCGAGTTCGAAAATATGCATGTGGACGCCCAAAAAAGTTCCCGGCTGAAACTTAGGTTACCGATATCCTTTATTGAAGAGGATGTATCCAACGGTGACCAGAATAGCCGAACTAATGACTCCGAACAGGGCGAAGAAGAAGCGATAGCCGCGCGCGTAGCGGTAACCGCAGAACTGAAATCACCATGATCGAATCTGACAAATGGCAGACTGGGATTCAAACGCAAAGTACGAACTTCCTTGGTAAGCGCCTGGTCGATGTACTTGCCCTTCATCTCCTTGGGATAGGCACATCTGGAAAGTCATTTAGATATTGTTTTTAAATGTTGCTCTCACCTCGCATTTGTCGACTGTCCACTGGCAAACTTGACGTTCTTCAGGAACATCTGCTGACATGTGCAGTTGATAGGGGCACTCGACAGATCGAGCTTCTCCATCTACTAATAATTTTTCAAATTTGTTTCTGATATTATTAGCTGACCGTTTCATACTCGAGCAGGTGCTGCGGTAGTGTGGAAACGTTCGTCTTGCTTAGTCTGAGCTCCTGTAATTTGTATTTTCTATACTTTCCGATCTTTGCCGCTGTTGCTATGAATAAGTAATGAATATGTGAGGAAAAGATGGCAAAAGTTCATCCAAAATTGTCCATGACATTTCCGCCGCTGCAAACTTTCGTTCTGCTGTCAATCATGTAAATTCGCCTCTTTCCTCATGCATGAGTGTGTGGGATGGGCGTGTATAATCAGGAAGATGGAAAACGACGTCAATAATTAGCTCGAGGATTCCTCCCACTTGCCGAGATGATTTCTAGAGCTTGCCTACATCAACAACATTAATGCAACGCAGCAAATTCGTTATGCATCCAAGTAATCAAGATAATGAGAAACATTCGACATCAATGGCATTGGCATTCACATTCCTCCCACTCGACCCACGTCTTACTGCTCAGACTTTAAATGAGCAGAATGCCTACATGATTTTGATGAGAAATACAAGGGCACCCTCTCAATTGCTTGTTTGGATTTTGCCTACTCAGACGACCTACTCTGAAGACGATTCATCAAGGATCGAATAATCTTACAGTCAGACTATTAGCTCTGTCGTCGGTGTACTCCTTGAATCCGAAGGCATCTTCATCAATGATCTGCAGCTTGCTGCTGTTGTGGAACGTGACGAGCTGCAATAATATTCAAATATCTAGAAATTGACTCGAGATACCTTGAGGTGCTTGAGTCCGCAGAAGGCGCACTCTTGAATGGCGGCGAGGAATGGCATGTACTCAAAGTAGATCATCGTCATCTCGGGTTCGCCCACGAATGATTGACGATGACTGAAAGGGTTAAAATATATAATTTCAACACTGGAAAGAGATGAAAAATAGCGAGCTTTCCACTGACATCTCAGCGATATGCGTCTCGGAGAGATCGAGTATCTGCAGGTGGGGAATGTCCTCAAGTGCTTCAGGAACCTCCGTGAACTTGTTGAGACGCATCGAGAGGTGCCTCAGCTTCCTCAATTGTTTATGAATATTTTTTATTTGTGCATTCCATGATTATATTTCATCATATTTCCACAAAGGCGATGATAGATACTGGAAAAATCTGAGAGATTCTAGGCAAATCGTACTTGAGTGGTTTGAACAGTCCCGCGGGGATGTTTGTATCGTCTAGACCACAGTCGTCCAGCGAGAGAGTCACGAGGTTCTCGAGTCCCTCGAAGAAGTCCTGCAATTTTTCCTTGAAAATGGAAAACGCCCAAACGATAAATAAAGTCGAAAAACAAGGATAAAGTGCACTGACCGCCTCTATTTTGAGCGGATTTCCATCCAGGGAGAGCTTGGTGAGGTTCTTAAGACGACGGAAGGGCGACTGAAGTTATTATTATTAATATTTTAATAATGCTCTCTAAGTGCACGAAAGAGCAAAAATATACTACCTTTTCGGTGTTCTTTATTCCATTGTTCGACAGGTCAAGCACATGAAGAGTCTTTTCAATGTCGCCACCAAACCAGTCGCTGAATGTTTCATACTTGCCGGTTAGGAGACTGATATCAATCTCCCGCTCACCTCTTGATGGTCCTGAGTCGGTTTCTATCGAGAATCAGCTTGGAAATGTTCTTGAACCCGTCGAAAGCATGTGGTTCGATCTTGGAGATCTTGTTCCTCTGAAGATTGAGAGCCGCGAGCGATTCTTCCATTCCTTCGGGCATTCGGTTCTGTATTTTGGAAATAAATTAAGAACAAGACATAAACACTAACCCTCTGCAGTTTAGTAATTACGTTGTCAGCAAAGTTGGCAATGATCGGCTTGAACTTCTGAAACGTATTTTGTGCTGCGTTGTTGTACAATTCTGTTTCTAGTGAACTCACATCCAGCTTCTTGTTATCCGTGGAGAGGGCGACGTCGAGAGAGTCCAGCACACTGTCATCGTCGAAGATGATATTTACGCAGTCGACCTGCGATTGTGAGCTGTTTTTCCCTATTATTTCAGCGATATCCTTGTCGGAATCACTTCCGGTGCATTGTAATGATTTCGAAACTGTCCAATGGCATGTCTGATGTAAGTGAAGTGGATAAACCTCGTGTCCGCCGCAACTGCATGCCTCGGCTGCTGATCCGTCACAGATCACGAGAGGTTCTTCCTGAATGACTCAACACTTGAAAGTAAATAGTTCTCGAAGCATCGTGACTCAGCTACAGCCAAATCACCGGTTTGATTGGCATATTCACGAGTGGATAAGAACAATTTACAGGTATAGTTATTTTAAAGTAGTGATGAAATCGATCTCTTATCGTGAAATGTGCAATGAGAGGTATGAAAAAAACAATAACAACTGACTTCTTCATCTTCTTTGGCATCCGTATTAGTCTTTTCTTCGGGTTCCTCGGTTTTACTGGTGGATTTCTGCTTGCGATGCTCGAGAATCTTCTTCGAAATGTGCTGAAACAATCGATTATTCTAAGAATTTTAGAACAGATCAGCAGCGCAACTCACAGCGTCAATCTCTTTCCTGATCTCTTTCCTGGGCACATAATCGTCATATTCGTAATCGTCGAAACCATCGCCCTGAAAATGTCATTCTCATCTTTTTCCCTTTTTTTTGTCTACTTCGATTCATTATTTTTAACCAAATATATTAAATATCAATCAAATACTCGCGTTCAAGACTTCTCCCTCATCCGAATCGTCATGCGTCTTCCGAATAGCTTTTATCGAGAGCGCTGTCACGCCCAGCAAGATAAATAGCGACACTGGCCTCATTGCCTGAAAGACCAACTATTAAAAATCAAAGATCGAGCAAGAACAAAGAAGAGAGCCCGAGCAGTCAATATTTTTGTACAGTCAGGAGACGTGAGGGGACACTATGGAGTGAGAGAATGCACATTCGAGTGATAAGCCACACTGATACGGGTATTGATCAAGTGGTCGTCGTCTTCACCCCTATCTTGAGAGGGTAGAGAGGGGACAGGGGATTGATACCGCGAAAGAATAATAAAATTCATGCAAAATGACTTTGAGTCGAAGACTTTGCTCTACAGTAAATTTGGTAGTATGATGTGTCCTATTTTCAGTGGTCAGGGACCATTCCTATACTGTTGCCGCATTCGGGCCGACTCGAACCAGATCATGACGCATCGCAGTGTTTGGTCTGCTGAACGAGACGGGGACGCTTCTCAAATAACTTCGGAAATCCTGGCTGATTCGTTTGGCCTTGTTGCTCTTAACGAGATGAATGACCTCATGATAATCAGGCAGAATATGAACGGGTGGTCCGGATCTCCCGCCTTCTCACTTTTACCTGCTCTTTCGCTTTTCTGGTTGGCGACAGATCAGAGAAATAGAGGAGACTCCTCTTGCCAGGCACTCTAATCGCGTTAGTCCAGGTCACTCGGGCGGGCACTTTCGCCTGTTCGCGGAAGCTCACAAGGGCACGTGCGTGATTAGCCGCGATTTCACTGTTCCAATCAGCCCGGAACCAGCCCTGCCCGATGGTCATCTGCTCAAACCCCCTTCAAATAGGGGTTAAAAGGAGGTTCCCCAAACCCCTCAGGTGGTGGTTCTCTCCCAACTACTCGCCGAAAAGAAGAGACTGCGCTGCGCAAACACTACCGCTCCTCGGCCCCCACTCCTTGGACTCGTTCTAGTCTGCTGATCCGTCTCTCTTGGAACTCCCGAGTATCACCGTTGCAATGAGGCCGAAGTACAGCCTGGCAGTGCTGGAAAGGCCCTGGGCCAACTTCTTGTCCCGCTACTGCGCCTTAGTTGCGAGGCGAGTCATGGTTTTCTACTCTTGATTGCGAGTGGTGCAGTAGCATAAGGCGCAACTTATCGTTAGAAGAATCACGAATTGACCAAATGCTAGGCCAAAGCAACAGTAGCGGCACTGAATGATAATCACGGCATATGATTCCGAAATTCTCCTCATTTCCAGACACCCCCGAATTTTCATTATCGTGCCTGTTATTCTCACCGCTATTTTGTCGACCGGAGTACTCTTCAAGTTCAAGGTTTGTTTTCAGTTTTCCAGACAAAAATAGATGTTACTATCGAACCTGAAAACAGATTATCGACCAGCTGATGACTAATTCGACCTTGAGAACCAAACTGTATTGCCAATCAGAGAACTGTTTTATTTCCCTTAGCATAGAGAACCAATGAATCGTTCTTCCATCATAACATGTCAGAGGCGGAATACAATTGATTACAGCTACGTCCTCACATGTGCTAAATTTTAAATGAAGTTGCAACTTTTATTCCTCAGGTGGTCCGAGGGGTTCACTATCTCTACTCGCCACTCGATGCCCGATGGAAAACAGAAGAGGGCGTATTCAATACGCATTGGGCCTCATCTGATGAGCTATTCTACCCAGGTAGGGGAATCTTCGAAGGGAATCCCACGGTCTTCTGTAGTCTTGCTTGATTGATTTTGCTCAAAATATCCTGTATACTGGCTCCGAGATTTCGACATACCGTTATGTTATCCCAGGCAAGGATGTGCTTAGGCGGAAAGGGATCTACGTAATTTTTACCGCTCGAGACGGTGGAAGCGTATTGAGGTGAGATAACATTGAATTGACAACAATAGAATCCCAATGATTCTACAATATCATAATCAGGCGGCATCATGCAAGCGAATTCCTGGCTGTTCTCGATTGGATTGAGAGCGTGAATGTTACTGCGCCAAATGGAGATGTGTACTCGTACAAGTGAGTAATCCATTGTTGAGTTTGCACACACTTATATTCAGCTTTCTCGTTTAGTTTAGGAATGCGCATACGGCCGTTATTTCAGGGACATCTGCTTCAAGTTCCACAGCAAATGCTTCGATAACACGCACGTTCGGATAGCCGCCGATCAGTTTATCAGAACGAGGGAGGTAAGTCCATTTCTTTGTCAGCTTTGCGCGACCGAGCGTTGAAAATGGCTTCTGCATCACAAATTCAGAACCAGCGAGTGAATATCACATGGCCGATCTACAAAAGCGAAATATCTGAAGAGAAGATTGATCTGAGCCAGGTAATTAATAATAATAAAAAAACTAAAAATATATATATATATAACAACACTTGAGGGACTCGGCAACGTGACTACCAGACGAGATGGAAGCATAGTCGATGCCACATCGTGGATGGTACTGTACCAGTTGAAGCAGGATGAGAAAGAGGCGGCTAGGAGGAGTTCGTGAGTCTATTCCGCAGTCTTTCCACATAATACTGACATGTTTTGCACAGAAATTTCGAAAAGACGATCGACTTTCTCTCTCGCAACGGTCAAGTGCCTGGCTCGCTGCTGACCACTTACACTTTCCACTCGGACACTTTCGATGAGGAACTCGCCGACAGCAATATCAGGCTAATTCCGAGGTATCCAACTCGAATCGATCAGAGAAATAAGTAATCTTTAGATTCTCGGTGACTTTCGCTATACTGATTTTCTTCTCAGTCGTCTGCACGTTCAATCTACACTGGGTGTGGGAGGAGGTGAGTTTTTGCGTCGTAGGGATCCATATTTAGTCATTTCCGTTCAGAAAAAACGGCAACTGGTCGTCGATTGGGTGCTGAGCAAGCCGCTGATGGGCATTGTCGGAGTGGTGAGTGCTCCTTTGAGGTCCCTAATGCAACGACGATGACGTCTTCTGATTCAGATGACGACGATGATGGCGATCGTCTCGGCGATGGGCCTGCTTCTTCTCTTCGACGTCACCTTCGTCGACATGTGCACTGTGATGCCGTTCCTGAGTCTGAGTGCGCTCCATTCACCCTATTTTCTTCTCGGTTAATCTCAGTAGCCAGAATTGGCGATAATTTGCATGCAAATCAAGCGATTTGAGCAATCAGCAACATAATATATTCCAGCAATCGGCATCGATGATACCTTCTTGATCCTCGCTGCGTGGCACGATTCACCCAGACATCTTCCTGTGCAGGAACGAATCATTAGGTACCTGGCTATTCGTATTACTCGAAAAAAGATTATGAGAGATTCATTTGACCTGCCATTAATCACCGTGAATTATGCTTCAGATGCATGCGGCACGCAGCAGTCTCCATCTCGATCACTTCACTCACTGACACAGTCGCCTTCCTGATCGGAGCAATCACTCCCCTGCCTGCGGTTAGCCAGATTATTAATAAATGCCATCAATAAGCACTCCTGCAAAACTAACAATGCTGCCGGAGTGAAAAAGTCGATGCTTCTTATCACTGAGAACGAAATAAAATGGGAACAACTAAAAAATATTGCCTGCAGGTCCGCTACTTCTGCTTCTACTCTGCAGCTGCGATCGTCTTCATTTTCCTCTATTCTATCAGCATTTTCGTCGCTATTCTTGCCCTGCAAGGGACGAGAGAGGAAAACTGCCAGAACTCAGTAACCGGAACGATGGCGATCACCGATTGCCGAGCAGGTCGGATTCACACTATCCACAGCAATATTTGGGTGATTGAATTCGCTGTTACAGCCAACCTGACAAGACTCGAGCGCTATTTCAACACGGGCTCTCGCGTCGAGCCATCTCACGTCAAGCCTGATCTGGTGAGCATTTTTGTGAAACTGATTCTCATCATCCTTCGCAGATCGATAGCATTCCAAGCGATTCTCGACTGTGGTATCAGCGCTTCTTTGAGGATGTGTACTCACCGTTTATTTGGAAGTGAGTATTGCTCTTGTTTTTGGTTCGGAAATGTGTTTTTCAGACCGGAAATCCGGCTCATGTCACTTCTGCTCTTCGGCCTCTACATACTTGGATCTGTTTATGGCATTCAGCGATTGGTAGTCGGATTCGATGTGGGGTTTTTTTAAAGTTTTTCTTGTAAACTAACTTTCAAAGCGATTGAAAGCGTGGTTCTAGCTCGTGAATATCATCCAAGAGGACTCACCCGCTCACAAGTTCTTCGAAGTCAAGTCAGCCAGCTATGCGGAGGTGTTATTTTAATATTGCTGGAAATAGGTACCTAGTGTGGCGATTATTGATGGTCTGAATCTACCCCGATTCTTAACATTCTCTTCTAACATTCAGACCATGGCACGCGCAGAAATTGCCGTTCTCGAGCCACCGAATCTTGCGAACGCAACTCAACGGAGTTTGTTCATGAATGTCCTGAGAGAATTCGAACAAACAACCTGTTCTGAAGGTTTGATTGATAAAAATTGATAACTTATTTTAGCTAACAATCCATTGCAGGTCCAGAATCCACTGAATTTTGGTTGCATGGTTTCCGAGAATACCTGAGTCAGCTCGGATTCAGTGATATGATGGACGCAGTGTTGAATGATGAGGAGGTATGTCGGTATTCCTTATTCTGGAGGTGAGCAAAATTTCAGTCGTTCACAAGCGCCCTGGACACGTTTCTGCTCTCATCAGACAGATTCTCATTCGATCTTCGACGGTGAGACCCTTTCTATGGCGTTTGGTTACTATGTTTCAGGTATCCAAATGGAACTCTGCGCGCCTTCCGTTTCTCTACCGCGTTGAATACAGTGCAGACCGACTATCGGATCGTCGAGTGCTGTCGGCAGTTCAGGTTATTTTCTACAGAAGCAACTAAAACAATGAGTATTAAGCTGCATATTTTTCCAGAGAGATAGCTGATCGACATCCCGAGTACAATCTAACGACGTACACGCCATTCTGGAATCTCGCGGATCAGTTCGAGATCATGTGGCCGCAGACCATGCAGGATATCTATATCTCAATCGGTATGACTCTCTCACCTTTTCCATGCTCTCTCGCTGACTTACGAGAGGGTATTGAGCAAGACTGCTCTAAATCTCCTTGATCTCACCTGTATAATTTTAATTACTAAAATAATTCGCTGAATGGCAGGTGTGATGGTTCCCATCTCTCTGCTCTTCATTGAACAACCCCTCTGCGCAATCACAATCGGCCTGAACATTGCCTCGGTAGCCTTCGGAGTGCTGGGATTCATGGCCATTTGGAGTGTGAATTTGGATGCCACGTCTATGATTACGATCGGTTAGATATTGGGCGTAATCTTATGAGATTATGATTTGATTCGCAAACTTCATGAAAGAACGATGCGCTTTGCAGCCATGTCAGTGGGATTCTCCGTCGATTTCGCCGCTCACGTCACGTATGCGTATATAATGGAAGCGAGAAGCGACATGCAGACCATGTTAGTGTCTCCGATAATTCGATTTTCATACGATTAGTGATAAGTTATATTAATCGCGTTCAACATAATTCCTAGTATTTTCTGAGGAAGACAATACTAGCAATTATCAATAAGATTGAAGGTCGCCTCGGGAGAGACTCGGTGTCACACTGGGAATTGTCGGATGGCCGGTCACGCAAGCATCCACATCAGTTCTGCTCGGTAACTTTCTGTTATGAGAACGAACTAGGAGAGCAGTTCCGAGAAAACATTCGGGTATGCAGCACAGCTAATGTTGAGGTATCTCCACTCTGGCTACCGTGGACGCGTACGTGGTGCAGACATGCTTCAAGACCGTCACACTGGTCGTATTGTTCGGTGAGAACTAATCGGATTTCAGCTGCCATCATCTTCGGACCAAAATCTTAGATTATATTTATATCTTAATGACACTCCATAAACAGGCTCGATCCACGCCCTCCTCTTCCTGCCACTTTTCCTCTCGAGTTGTCATGTGTTCTTCGAGCGAATATTCAAGCAAGGACAATTCAAAGTGGCTGATATGACTAAATCGATGACCAGACTATAGCTATTTCTTGAAATTTTTTTGTTACGTTTCCCCATTTGTAATCGTCTAATAAGCAATGTAAGTGAACCGGTTGGATGTCTTTCATCTCGTTGCAATTAAGTTTTCAGCAGGGCAGCCTTTGCGATAAACGAATTCTCATACTTTGCATGCGTATATTTCCATATCGAAACGAGCCAATTATTAAAGGAACTTCGAAACAGAAATGATAAAGTGATTAACGCAGTCATCGTTGCATTAGTGGGCAAGAGGATACAGGATGAAAGTTAGCTTAGATATTACGTTAGGTATTAGGCCCTGTCAATGCTATCATGCAAACGGGCTCTTTTTCATTTGCTATCTAAATTTGAACTAAGTGGTTTTAATGTTCGGTAAAAAAGATGGCCACACTCAAAAGATGAGATGATGGCCTACTACTTATGCAAGTAAATGAATCTAGGGGGGAAATAATATCTAAGTGAATCTGGCTCTCTTCTCCAGCTGCAGTAACTGCTTGATCTTCTGGTCGATAAGATCCTGCAATGATGATTATTCTTCCGCCCATTCACACCCCATCTTCTACTAGTTAATAGGCAATTTCCGCCGATGTTGTCGGTGATGTGTGTAGATGTAGTACCTTCTGTGAGGAAAGAAGATGGATAAGAATGCTCTCGTGTTGGATGAATGACTCCTCGCCCTTCTCGTGCGCCCTGCAATCTCATTTAGAGAAAAGGAACGACTAAAGCCTCTCGGGAATGTGATTTATCCCGCACTAATCACGCTTCTGATGATAAAAAGGACATCATCCGACCAGATGTCAAAAATCTCAACCGCAGAACTATCTGTCGCTAATACTCCAGATCATGAATTGTTTCGTTCAGTTTAAATCTAGGCTTACATGGCCATAAGTTAATGAATCGCTCTGTAAAAAGAAGAGTGAGATACCTAGCTTTGTCTAGAGTCGAGCGTGCAGTGCTGAGTAGGGCGTTTGCTGAATCGAGATCTTCTTTCCAAAAGTCTGAAAAAATATCTTCAAATCGACGAAACCCCTAGAAAATTCGGTTGCGATATGGAATTTTGTAAATTTGAATTGGTTTGGAGCTATGCGACAACGTTGACTGATTCCATCGCAAGTTCAGAATAATGGAAACTGTTCAAATGAAGAACTGCAGCTCACACTGGTTATTCTCATTTCGGTCCCTCATCAGAGCGATTCTTTCATGCAGTTTGATGTTTGACTCGTGCAGAAGGCCCACATAGAGACCCAGTCTCTTTGCTAAAAAATGCAGCTTTAATTTAGGAATTAAGGAATTGTTGCATTTCCTCATGACCTTTTGAAAATAATGAGACAAATATTGCATTTTCATCAGAAACGAGACTCACAAGTGATAACGGGAATCACGGGCACAGGTTGCTGCATTCCGATTAGCATCAGGAAGCATAGAGATACTCGCATTCTCAAACCCTGCACGATTCACTTTCAAGATTACCAACTGAAGAGTTCATTTTGTCATCATTTTCAAAAATTTCAATTCGACTTTGAAACGATCGAATAAATAACACATGACCCAAAACAACGACTGAAAGAAGTCTCACCATAATTGCAACGGTTGTAGATGTTGGATTGTGTGCCAATGAAGGGGGAGACCAAAGCTGGGGAGGAGTCGGCTAAGGTCCAAACTCCATACTTGCAAACCTTTCTTCCATGTATCCCTTTTCTCAGCGTGTGCAACTTTTCCGATCATTTGAGTGCGATAGAAGACCCAAAATGGGCTTTTTCCTTATTCCATATAGGGAATTGTCACTCCATAAAGTTCTCAGCAGATCTAGAAGACGGCTTTCACAATAAACTAAAATGAATGAAGGCTCCCAATCGAAGAGTATTTAAGTTGTAGGTAATTGAGTTGAGTATTCTTATGAGTATGGTAATATTGATAACAGCAATATAATTCAATTATTTAAAAATCCTTGACAGCGAACAATCACATATCCACATCGTTTATACATAGAAACAACCAAAAAGGGTATGAATGAAACGTTGTACAGACATTATCATCGGGAAAGGCTGATTAGTGTGTCTCTTCTTCGACGAGAAACTGGAATGGGCCTTCCGATCGGCAGAACGAGCAGCGCTCCTCGCGTCCCTCTTCCCACTCGTCTAGTGCCACTTGCTCCGCGCACGCACGGCAGCACACATGGCCACACTCACGGAAGAACACGCGCTGATGGGGGATGAAGAGACAGAGTGGACACAGGCGAGTTGTTGAGGATGGAGCACTGCAATTAGTAGGTTAATCTCTCTCAGTCGACCATCTCACACCTCTCATCGATCTGTTCCTCCGAGTTCTCGAATAGCCGCACGAATCCGCCCTCTGCACAGCACGTCGGGCATGGAGGATTCTCGCCTTCCAACAACTCGGTCTTCGCAGCGCAGGGGTATCGACAGATGGTGTGGCCGCACATGCGGAAGACCACGCGAAGAGTGGGATCGATCGTGTCGCATTTGGGACACGCGCGAGAGAAGGAAGGAGCGGGTCTGTAATCGGTCAGTCTCTGATTAGAGATGAGAGGAATGGCGCACCTCTGGTTCTCCTCCTTTAGCTGACTGATCAATGCCACCTTGTCAGCCCGAACTCTCGCGATGGCCGCTTTCTCCTCCTCGGTCGGTTCCACCAACTCGCCCACCAACTCGCCTTCCGCAGGGGCATAATCCCACTCCTCATCGTCTTGCTCGGAGTGGCCATACCGGAAGAAACTGCAATTGCTGAGTTGTTTGTCGACAACAAATTGAAAGATATAGAAATATTTAGGTGCTCACCTCGCGACGGAATACGTGCGGGGTCGAATCCGCAGTGCGTCGAACTCAGCGACGAGATCCTCGTCGTCCTCGAATGGCACCCTACTGAGCATCTCCTCTGTGAACGTCGTACCCGCCGGGATGTCCTCTAGAGCGATCAAGGCAACACGCCCGTCAGCAGCGCGCCTAGAAACTCATGGTTTGCTTTGTTGCTGTTTGTTTTGTTGTTATCATTCACCTGGCAACGAGAGGCAATGGCCGCTCATCAGGCGGCTGCTCGTTGGGAGGATCGCCGTCGTCAGACATGTCCATTACCCGTATCTGAACGGATTACGGTGCAAAATGAGCTAAAACGCAAAAGTGATAAGATACGGAAGGAATTCCAGCGTTGATTGACGCAAAAGAAAGATTTTCCAATAAATTTTGTAATTTCTTTATGCGGGCTGAAGAGAAAACAGGGGAAATTAAAAGTTGATTGTGCGAACGAAGGAGAATATCGGATGCGCAAGAACATGGGTAATATAGAAGATTCAAAGCACGAAGTAAAATCGTTGGAAAGAAAGCTTGGATGAATATGCATCACCTGATAAGTCAGCAAAAGATCGGATGTTTGTCTATGAAAGTGATTAAAGCAAAATTAATCTAAAATCGTGAATGACGGGGAAATTCTAATCGGGTGAGCCGAAAATCAATAATATTGAAATGATTTGGACACAATCAAGAGTATAGAAAAGAATTGGTGCACAAAATTTTATTATAAAGATTAAGCGATGAAGAACTAAAGAACTCAACTCATGTGGGAAAATCGATTGGAGGGGAGAACACAAATTCAAATGTGTTTCATGGTTATGGAATTGCACGAGAAGACAAAACGAATTGCTCGGTTGAGCGCAAGAAACACATTCATTCAGAATACTGACTACTGACTACCTGCTGAGAAGTTGAAGCAAGAAAATGGACTGAGTAAGTACCAATCAAGAAAACTAGAGAGAAAAACTATTACCAAAGGTGTTTTGATGGCCATAGGCGAGCAGTTACTGAAAATATACCATCAGAATGATTTTGAACTGGAATGGGACACATATTTGATCGAAATAACACAGTAGGCAAAAAAATTCCGCTTGGATGGAGGCGATAATGAGCTTTGCTTCTAATTATGAACAAGTAAAGATGAGAAAGAAGGTTGTGTGATAAGGGAAAGGGCGGACGGTAGAGTGGTTATGAGGGGTAGTGAAGGGAAGAAGAGGAAAGCTGACAGCAGCAGCTCCCGTTTCTTCTTATCTTGGAGAGAGAATACGACGAACGACACCAGACTGCTTGTTCTGAAATATTATTTTTTCACCACAAGTACTAGAATATTAACACTGTGCGGACCAGAAACCACTTTACAGTGAGAATAATTGCAGGATAGATCTCAGAAATCTTTCATAGGATTCTGTCATATTAGTGAAAGAAAGCATCGTTGAAGCAGTGTGTAGCATTTGTCACTGTGATTCGGGACGTTCACCACAGAACGATGAGCACGATCACTACTTCGGTTACCAGATGGGTTAGTAGTCGCGAGGTGGGGAGAGGAGGGGCATCTGCACTCTACACACAGCAATCATTACTGAGCAATCAATCGTTCTAGATGCTACGTCACAAAAATCGGATCGCTTGTGGCGGGTTATAATAGTGGAAGAGAAGGCATGCTCGGTTGCCAAAAGCAGGAAAGTATTTCACCTTAGAGCCCGAAGAAGCGCCATTGCGATGAGATGATGACCCTCCGTTCATCTCTGGAATAGAATCGACTTCAATTTTATTTTCCGCATTGAAACCAACCGTCATCTTCCGAAGCAGTCGAAGTTCCAGCCACGTCAGGATGCTCCCTAAAAATATCGTTTTGGGTCATTACAAGCTTTGTTATTATGTTTGCAAGGTAACTTTACATATAATAGATACAATAGAGATGAAAAACAGTTAATATTCAATCAGAAAGACTACATGACTAGAGGGGAAACAAACTTTGCCATGTGCACATCCATCGATTCTCTGGTGCGCGCGGCGAAATTGCACTTACGGCACGTGATCACTTTCATGCTGTAAATTGGCTAATTGGGCAACAAACTAGGATTAGACAACTCATGCTATTAGACAGAGAACAATTACAATATTAAAAATGAAAACAAATATCTATTAAAGAATAGACGAGGTGATGAGATGTTTTTGTTCACCTTACGATGGGTCTCTTGGTCGGTTCCCGCTTCGCGACAGTCTCCTTGCCCTCGTCCATAGGAGCTGAGCCGTTCATCTGACAAGGGGAATATCATGTAAACTTGAGACTTGAGACGACGTGTCGCTCACCTCCTCCAGCTCTGGAGCTTCTTCCTCGTCGTCTTCGCCACTGGCTGAATTGCCTGAATAATTTAAAAAATCAACTATAAAAACAACGTTAAAAACTATAATTAATTCCGTACCATTTGTCTCAGCGGATAGATCAGGAGCCTCTTGCTTCTGCACCTCAATGGGGAATATTAGCGTCACAATTTCTCAGCATTCCACCTTGTAAATGTATCGTATCGATAAACTGATCCCGACTACGGCGGTGTCTCTTATCAGAAAAGAAAAAAATGCAGTGGGAAGCAATCACTAGCATTTCCACTCAACCGGAACAGAAAATAACCCTGAGCCTCGTCCAGTTCGTTCAGGGAGGAACTCCTTGCTGATTGTCAATGCAATTTGTGGTGTGAACCTCCTCGGATCCGGATTGAGACTCCTAATGCATGCACTAGCTGAACCGGGAATGGACCATGCCCAAAGGCTGTGGTCTATTCGATGACTGCTTTCCACTGTTCACTGTGATTTGCTGAGAGAACCGCCATGAGTTCGAAACCATGTGTGGTAGAGAAAACATTTCTGATCGAGGAAAGTAATTGACCCTGTATCCATACTGCCCGAGAATAGCATTGGCGATCTGCTCACTAATATCTGCATCATCGGCGGTCGGTTTCTGTAATACTTTAATTAATATAAGCGTCCATTTAGTGGATGACTCACTCGTGGGGTCAGTTTCGGCTTCTTCAGTGATGGAGGCATTGGTCCGATATCGGCACACGTCACTGCGTCGCCCTGATGCACTGTGAGCACACCATTCGGGCAGTCCTGCGATATATAAATAATTAATTATTGATATTAATTATTAGTTATTAATTCAAAAATTTAATTATTAATTGAACCCGCTTACCCCATAGTGCAACCAGTGGTTCTCGATGCCTCCGAGGGTGACGAATCGGCGATCGCAAGTGGTGCAGCCGTAGACCTCGTGGCGAGATGCGTCGTGAGCCCTGCAAGGCTACGGTAGCGAAAAGTACGGTAGGTTACGGTACTCACATTCGCACGTGCTTGTCGACCTTTCTGATGGACGAAGTGAGCATGCCACAGTAGGGACAAGTGCGCGCCAGCTCGGAAGCAAGGCCACACCGGTAGACCTGAATGCGGTAGGTTGATTACGGTAACAGATCGAGTACTTACCGTGTAGGGTCGATCCTCGGTGGGAACGGGTCCCTGGTTGGCCGGACGAGCTTTGCCCTCGAAGACAAGCTGCATTTCGTAATTATGAATTATTTTAAATGTTTAATTAAAAAATAATAAAAACGTTGTCGCACACACCAGACAATGTCGAGAGTGGCCGGCGACCTTTTGCGCCGAGTCGAAAGTCTTCTCGCAACGACGACATTGGACTGAAAAGAAAAAGTAATTCAAAAATCAGCCCCTTCGATCTCACAGGTCTTGGTGCCATCGTCCATTTGTAGATGCACGATTGCAGAGCTGGTGCCCTGGAATTGATTATTTCAGATTCAACCAATTCTTCTCACTCACCGAGCTCTTTCTCGCGGTTGGATTGGTCGTTTCTCCAGGAGGTTTGTCCTTCGGGTGGGCATAGCGCACGTGGCTAGCATACATCTGCTGAGACTGCAGAACAACACCGCAATGGCGACACGTGTCTGCAAAAGGGAGATGAACCATTCAGATTGACAATTTCTGATCTAAACACCCGTCCGCTATCTAGGAGGTTGTTACCTCTATCCTCTCGTAACTTATAGTGCATTTTTGTTTCGATTTCTATACCGCGTCTTCAATTTTCATTTCATCTCCCTGTAATAATAATAAACGTCCTTACATGGTCTGGCGGGTACATTCGGGCGGAAGATGCCATTGGCTGCTGCAGCTGCAGCCTTCGCAGCCGCGCGGGCTGCATTCGATGCATTCGAGTAGGTGCGAACGGTGCCGCCCGGAGAGACGACAGTCGTCGGCGTGTAACGCATCTGATGTGTTTTCTATTAATATTGGTCTCGAATTTTGAAAGAATTGTCACACCGTTCCGTTAGAGTGAGCGGTTCCGTTGATGGGCTTTGACGTTACGATGGCCGGCGTTCTGGTAACGGTGTGATGGAGCGGTGTGACGTCGTCCGCTGCAGATAACGACATCTGAACTTCATCATCGTCGCCGTTCTGCAAATAATTAGAAAATTCAGAAAATTCTGGCGAAAATAGCTGAAAAAATTGGCAAATACTCACAATGTTGCTCGTCGATGGTAGCTTGAGTCTGTGGTAGCTAACAAGATGATGATGCAGCTGGTGGTCCTCGAAGAAGACCATGTCGCACATCGCGCAGCACACTGAATATTATAATTAAATATTGCATATTATTTTCTATAATTAATTATTATAATAATTTAATATTAAAAGCAAAATATCATTGAATAAAAACATACTGGATTCCTTCGGCGCCGGGGACGACTTCGCAGTGGGAACGAGATACGCATGGTCATCCTCCTGATATTTACGAACTAAGAAGTTCGAACGTCAAATGAGACAAACCATATCTGAAAACTCGTCATCGGACGGAATATCGTTCGACTTCTTTCTCCTCGTCGTCTTCTTCGGATTCCTGACGATCGGCGATGGAGGCGGGGAGGGGTCGTACTCTGCTTCCTCGGCTCTCAAGTTGATTTTTCCAATATGTGCATCGCGAGAACAAACCTCAGATGATCGGGTGTCAACGGCCGAAACTTGAGGGTCGGTCCTAGGCGAACGGTGAAGTCGTTCTTGGCGGTGGCGGGCTGCAATGAGGATCTTTGCTTATTCAAAGCAAATTGATTAAAGTACCTTCCCGTCGTATCCATCCCCGTACTCTTCCTCGTCAGAATCGTCAGTATGTCGGAAGAGTGCATGAAGATTCTGCAAAGAATATCACTTGTTTTACAAAACATGTTCGAAATATCACTTACATGTCGCCTGGTCCGCTTCCTCTGCTTGAAAGGAGACATTGAAGAAACTCTCATCTGTAATTTCCTCGATGCAGTTCTCTTCATTATTGCAGGCATTGCACTCACGTTTTCCATTCCGTCGCTGTCGTCTCCGAAGTTGAGCGGTGGCTTGATCTTGAGAGGGAGTTGCTCCTCCGTTTCTTCTATTTTTCCGATGTCAACGGCCATCGCACGAATGCTCTGCAAAATATCGACAATTATTGATTTTCATCTTTAGAGTATTCAATATGTTTCATCATCTACTTGCTTACGACAGATTGGGTGAAACTCTTATATTCTCAACCCCACAAAGTGTGCACATCTCTTACAAAGGGAACGTACTTATTTGTTCTCTCTACATTCTTTGCTATGCAGCAAATCCCTCTTTTCACCGTATACCTCGCACCCAGATTATAGATTGGAGACGAAAGCATCGGGCGTCTCTCACATTCGTAGATTGAAATGGCCGATTCCATGGATACGCGAAATTGCATGTGTACTAGAGGTGGGAAACGAGCCGATTCAAGATGAAATGTGATTCAAGAGTAGAAATTGCGCACATATTTCGATGGGGTATCAGAGACAATGAAAAATCAGCTACGGCAAGCTGCCTGTTTGTAAGACAATCTCCCCTCATATGCGGTCATCACATCTCAGTCCACATTCTCATGGGTGAAATTATAATCAGCATTCCCGATTTATTTTAGCCCTTCGACAGAATTTTTGTCTTTTCGCTGAACTGCGACTTATTTTTCAGATCACTGACGATTCTTCATGTTTTCCACCGTGCATGACGCCCGAAAACACTTTAGCTTGTTATTTTGCTGCAGGAAATGGATGTTTTCGCCGCTCACCTTTCGTCTATGTACGGGTGCCCTATGACTCATTGACTGTTGGTCCCTCATCCTAGCTATCAACACTCCCTCCTTCCCCCTTCCCCTTTCTCCTCTCTTCCAATGTGGACCCGCTGCCAACTGCCCTCCTCCCTCTGTCCGTTCTCTCTTTCTCCTTGTCGTCTGGCGCTCTCTGTTCCCTCGCGCGATCGATCTGGAGGAGGAAGAGGAGAAGGAAGGAGGAGGGGGCAGAGACGCAGGGGAAGGCGTGCAGAGGGAGTGGGGAGAAGAGGCAGGCGCTGCCAGCCACGATTACTCTGCCATCTCTGGCTGCTCTCGCTGCCTCTGGCGAAGGAAGCAAGAATGAAGGGTTTCGATGAGGAGAGGAAGATCGACGGGAGGAAAGAGACGGAGATGAGATCTCTACGAAGCCTATATGGCATTCGTAATCACCATGCAAGATGGATTGAAAATTAGAAGGATTTGAAGGATTGAGAAATGAGGAGAGATGAGGCAATCAGCTACGTATCCGTTTTAGCTAATGCCCGCGAAGACATGCGCGTGCTGGGAGAGGCTACCGTAATAACAATTTACCGTAATCGTCATCCACAGTACCTTAGCGAGGCAGAGCATTGTCTCGGCGCCTTCCTCCTGCAGTCGCTGATCTCGCACGTAGAAGTCCAGTTGATTGATCGTTTCCTTCTCCACCTGAAGATAGGCTACGGTAGCATTACTGTAGGTTTTGTGCTCTCTCTGTGTCTTATCAATGTCTGATCATTAGATGATCTGCTGTCACAACGCTGCCGTTATCATTTTCCACAATCAGCGCTTTCCTTTCCGATACGCGAACAGCACACCACACGCGGCCGACGTTTACTAAAGGTCGCTGCGCACCTGCACCACACGTCGCTTTTTGAATGCGTACATGCAGCTGGGCCGGCGCAATCTCAGTGCCTAATTACATAAGACACCCCATCCCCCTCCTCCCCCGGGTGACCCGAGATGGACAAAAAGTGGAGAGCGGGAGGAGCGGATAGTCATTGGCAAGGAGATAGAATGGGGAAGAGGAGAGGGATGCTGACCTCGAAGGGACAGATGGTAAAAAGAAGGAAGTGGACAGGGGATTACTTGTTTCAGAAAGAGAGTTGAGGAATTGAGAAGTTAAAGAGATAGATCTTCCTGATTATCGATCGCAGTAGGTCGATTCATCCTAATGCTATAGGAGCAGTGCCTAGCGTAAACAACCGCGACCACTGATCGATTGATGCACCACGCACACGCGATGTGACGACGATTCTGCTCAACCCACACCGCATGGAAGCGACCATTGTGCCACGCTGCACCACGCGCCGTGAACGCAGATGAAAGAGCGGCCGGCGCAGTTTCCCGCCAAAACCAATTTGCAAGTTTCGTCAACATGGTTTGAACATGGAAAAGGGCGAAATGGCCTATGATTCATGAATTGAAACTTAAAAATATGGAAAATGCGATAATACTCACGTTGGACTCGCAGATGCCTCGCAGCATCTCGTTTGCGATCATCGCAACGCGAGCGATGAGCGGACCCTTCGAAGCTTTCGCGAGGGCGTAGATTGTCCGGGAATTCTGCTCGATCTGCAAAGACAATTCATCGATGCAACAACGAATTGCGAGTTTTGCACAACAACAAGCGAGAAAAAAAGATAATGCATTGAAAAAGGGGATTTCGAATGAATGAGATGGCTTACTTCACGGATCGTCGTCTTAGAGACGAGCAGTGTCGCTTCTGATGGCGCTGCTGCGGCAGACGACGTCGATTCCTCCATAGTTGAGCGAGACTGTCGATGGAATTCCGGCTGAAAATGAGCTACTAAACCAAAATTCCGTGCAAAATCGATAGCGAGCGCGTGTGATTAGTAAAATGGACGAGGAATCTGTGAGCAATACGGCGAAATGAGATGGGGAAGGAATGCTGGCGATGAGAGTGGTACGTGGGGAAAGGGTGAGTGAGAGGAGAGAAGAGGGAGGGGAGAGAACGCGGCGAGCTAGAGGGAACAGACGGGCAGAGCACCGTAGTCTCTCTTGAGTTGGAGCGCGGCTAAGGAGCGCGAAGATGATTCCGCAATTAAAGTAATGGATTTTCAGGGAGATTGTCTCTGGAACTAAATGAATTAGATCGTGTTCAATCGAAAATCTCGTCGTGAGAGTTCTCTAGTACATAAATACGAATTGGGTTCAAAACACAAGAATAAATCGAAAGTATTGGTTGGTCGTGAGCGAATTAATTGACAGTAAGAGAGCAGATATATGAGATGGTGCGGTACGAGAGGCTTCAGACGACAATCGATAGTCTTCTTTTCCACAAAAGAGGAGAAGAGCGAAGTGGTGTGCGAGTTTTCAATTAGCTGTTTACGAATATCTGCATCAAAAAGGAGAAAAGAATAGAGGTGCTTTTGATTTATGAAAGTCGATTGAAATATTTGCGTTAACAGCGGGCTGAGAAAAGGCGAAGTGTCTGTGATTTGAATGTGAGCTGTGACCATGCAATAGTCGATTGCAATGTGGGATTACGCTGTAAAAAGGTAGAACTGTAAGAATAGTTGACTATCATTAGCCTAATTATTTTTCAAGCAGTCATTCTCGTCATACTCATTATTTTCGGTCTGTCTGCTTGTTTTCCGATTCCAGCTCTGCAGTGACGTGAATGGAAGGACTTCACATGCATCCGTTCATCCAATGATTCATCATTTCATCACTCACTCGCATTTTCTTTAGCTGTTATTAACAATAAATATTTAATTTATAATTAATATCAAAATTTGCAAACTAAGATGGGGCCACAGATAATTACACAAGACCAATGTGATTGGTTCAATCGTCACTTCTCCATCTTCATGCGACGGTTGTCAAATCTCGCATTCATGATATAAAAATTAAAGCGAAGCAATATAGATTGACATTAAGATGACGTTACAAAATTGTTTGAACTCTGTTCTGTTTGATCTGTATCAGAGGCGCTAGAGTTCAAAGACCATACCGATCTGGACATCAAGCGGGTTCTGCGAGTGCCCGACCAAAGGCCAGAGATCAAAGATCAGACCGATTGTGATATCGATACGGTTCCGCGAGTGCCCTACCAGTGGCCGGAGATAATGAGATTGTTGAAAAAAGAATGCACCCGTATTGGCACGTTAAATATTGGAACGCTTTCCGGAAGGTTGATGGATGTTATTGATATGATGATGAGAAGAAAG